>OZ024873.1:18640768-19215506 GCA_964017185.1 Rugalucina vietnamica
TGATAGAACTTGTCTTTAACCTCATCTGGATTGGTCATCGTGGGTGCATAGGCACTGACAATAGTTGCATGTTTATTGCCTGACAGAGGAAGTCTCAATGTCATTAGGCGGTCATTGATGCCTTTTGGCAATCCTGAAAGCTTACCAACAAGTTCTGTTTTAATGGCAAAGCCAACTCCTGCTTCACGCCTCTCTTCACTTTTGCGTCCACTCCAGAAGAAGGTGTATCCAGCACCAACTTCTTTGATCTCCCCAACATCTGCTAACCGAGTCTCACTCAGAGCTGCTATCTGAATTCCATACCTCCCAAGTTCTCTGCCCACAAGGGCCGTTCTACGCTGCGGTCTATTTGACCCAGCACTGTCCATCAATGTTCGCACATTCCATGCGCCAATCCTCAAAGGGATTATCTTTGTTTTTTTCTTATTTTTTTTTTTTTTTTTTTTTTTTTTTTTTTCGACCGCTAAAAAGGGATCCCCGCTGATCGCGGTTAACCAGCCAGGGGGTTTGAAGCAGGCAATTGTTTAGGGCACCTTTTCTAGCCCCTTCCCCATGCTACGGGGGTGAGCAGTGCGGTCCTAAATAGGTCTGCTCAGTCGCTCAGCCGACTGCCGAATTTCGCTTACTGCTTCTCCTCACGGAAAACGACCATATAGAACTGAGCCGCCTGCGTGCAGGTCTGCAACTACAGCTCCCAGTGTGTCCTACACCTGCTGCTTCGCCGCTCGCCCATCGCCACAGGACTTTTGTAGGTATGTGGGTGCATGTGTGATGAAATTGTTGTGTATGCAAGTGCTTGTGTGTTGAGAAATAAGATGACGTGCGCTATGAAATTGGATTATAGTGAGGAAGAGGTGCGCAGCGTCAACCTCACTCACTCGTCCTCACCCAACTGTGCCCAGAGGCAAGACACAGGTCAAGACGTCTGGAGTTAGGTTTGGATGCAGTGGATGACCGTAACATCTATAGTGCCTTATCACGCTCTGCATGTTCCACAACATGTTGCTGTATCGCTTTCCGAACCGTTGAATCTGATGATTTCTTCCGCTCCGTCTACCGAAACAGTCTTTGCATATCTGGACCAGGCATATCCAGACACACAGAATGACCTACGTACATAACGAATATCGAACTATGAGCTTTTAAAGAAATGTTGACACAAACTATCATGGTTATAACGAACATTCGTCTCCCATAATTACCCGTAGGATATACTTATGAATCAGTCAGTTTGCTTTGTGGAATGTAACTAGCACCACTATACAGTCAAACAATTTTGTTGATAGCAATACATTAAAAGTAGGGATTTAACAGACATTTGTACTGCGCATTGGATATAAATTTTTGACTACACACTGTTTCTACATTTGATGGTTGTTCCAAACGCAAGTTAAAAGCATAGCATCTGTATAATCATTGTATCATGTACCTCTGATAAAATTCCGCCATCGTTTTAAGGTGAGCAGAATTTTTTTTATTAAATAAACATCTCAACACGAACATGTAATTCATGGACACAGCCTCAACTAAATGCTACTTCTTTGATAAGAGTTGAAGTATCATTTCAATATCTTGCTTATTAGCCACAGAATTTTTGATTTCCTCGATTTTCGTGTCCATGATTACAATATTTTGTTCTGTTCTTTGCGTTGTCTGCGTGGTTTCTTCAAGCCTCGAATGTAGGGTTGATACGCCTGCTTTTAAAGTATCAACATCTCTCTCTAATTGTTGAAGTCTGTCATTATCATTACTGAGTAAATCAGTTGTCTTCAAAGAATTATCAAATGGGAGTAAATTCAAAGGTAAATTAAGCCGTTCTAGTATAGCCCAAATAGGTGTAACAATAGTTGTACCATGATCAGTGCCACCAACCAACAAGCCGAGAGCTTTCAGTTTTATTTCTGTGTTCTCCTGAGAAACCAAGAAAACCATAGCACCTGAGTCACCTTGATTTGCAAAAGGTTTGTCTTTCACGGAATACACTTCAAATTGTTGATGAAGCCGAATAGAGTCATGCGGAAAGAAATGCGTTGAATGGCGATGGACTGCACATCCATGCAAACGCAGAATGCCTAGTGTGTGCTCTGTGCCTATGCCGTATTTCACTACAGTACATGGCATTGGTGGGATATCATCGAATCCTTTTACTATTTCTCCAGAAGTATAAACCATAGGATTCTCAGTGGAAAAACCTATAAAACAAACACAATGAACATTAAATGCGATATGTTAAGTATTATACGTAACGAAAATGAAATTGTAGCTTTCAGACGAACAAGTATCTGTTCTGGGACTACATCTACGTTAGATATACAAAGTACGTGACTTTGAAATTAAATACGTATATCTTGTTCAGTTTTGGAAAAACCTTGATTTAGTCATAGAATCAAACACTTTGGTTTCGAAAGAAGCGTACAGTATGTAAAGTGACCATCTTTATTCAGTGTATATTTACCTGTCGCTGGTAATTCAGCGTTAGGGAATCCACCATTGGTTGGGTACCGCAGTGGGTCTGTTATTCCAATGAGAGCCATGTCAACACCAATGCTTTCATGATCACCTTCCGTTCTTAAGAATTGAATCAAATCTCCGAATTTATTGCCTGGTTCTAGATTCGGTTGGAAAACATCTTTTTTAAAGTAGGACAGGCCGAGTGGGTCCTTGTTAAAGTCTAACACACTTTCATCGGTTTGAAAGAGGTGACAACAGGTAAGACAGCCAATAGTTCCATTCGGTAGTTGAACAAATCCACCAAGTGTTCCAGCTTGGTTGTATGCAGAGACAATTTGACATCCCATCATCAAGTTTTGGTGATATTCATCGGGCTGTTTCCCAAATGTATGAAATGTTCCTTCTCTTACGTCTACGGGAATTTTATCTAATTCCTTTGGAAATGGTTCTTCAAAGAAGGGGATAACACCTTTAATGTGGACATA
This sequence comes from Rugalucina vietnamica, assembly GCA_964017185.1. Taxonomy (NCBI): domain Eukaryota; kingdom Metazoa; phylum Mollusca; class Bivalvia; order Lucinida; family Lucinidae; genus Rugalucina; species Rugalucina vietnamica. The sequence continues at coordinate 18,643,705 of OZ024873.1, forward strand.
TAAAGTTATACAGGTTTGATCTATACGTTTCACTTTCTTTGTGCCATAGTATTTACTTTTGATCTTTGATACACTTACAATATTAAGATTACTATGGTCTTTCATTAACGGTGTTGAAAACTTGGTTAAATACTGCTGCACACGTTGCTGCTCTTTGGAAGAGAATTTCAAGTCCCTTGTTTGCTCAGCATGAGCTACTTCAAGTCCCTCGTCAGATACTTCGTTTGCTTTACGTTTAATTATAGCAATACTATTAAAATGAGTAGGTAATTCTGGAATGGCATCTTTGTAAATGGCAACAACAACTGGCTTATGAGGACTTTGTGACTCATATCCTAACCATACCTCTTCAACAAGCTGAATAGATTTCTTTGCGAGAGAATAAAACCAAGTCATGAAAGGACGAACGTCTTCATCAGACTGTTTTAATTTGTTTAAATATGCACACAGATCAACATCTGGATCTTGTAATTCCTTTGGGAGGAAATTCGATGACTTTTGCACATTTTTGCTCTCTTTGTCTGGTTTTTGTTCTGTTTGTGCATCTTTGGAATTTTGTTCTTTGATTTCTACTTCGTTTGTCTGCTTCCGATTGGGCTGTAATACTGTACCTGTTCCACCAACGGCTGCAGTTTTTTCTACATCGGTTATGGTGCTGCCTGTAACGTTTTTATAATGCTTTAGATATGTTTGAATTAATCAACTAAATGAAGGGGAGCATTAAACTGTATCTAAAACCTTGATCTTGATAATTCTTAGATAATTTGAACAAGCGGTGCGTGTTAGTTTTCACAGTAACATCAGTCCCATTATCATTTAAAATACTGATAAGAATATGATATTTCAAACGCTGGCCGTGCCAAGAAATCAAATCAAATATATATAGGTAGTTTTGTATATTTTAGGTACCTGATGTCAGGCATATTTTGACTTGGACTATCGATGCGCAAAGTATCACTCTTACTGTAGAGACAACGTAAAAATCCGAGAGCATTGCCAAATTTTGGTAGACCATCATTTATTGTGCGTGAACACAAGTATGCTTCATAACTGGTCCTCGAGTGACATATTTAAAAAGGCGGATGGAAAGATTGTATTTCTTTTGCGTTTAAGTATAGTGCTGTGAACTCTTTAAGCTTCTTTATTTAATTATGATTACCTTCATAGTCTGTCAACGAAGTCGTACTTGTGTACATTTTATGCGTCTCATTTTGACTGTGATCAGGAGCTCGTCGTATGCTAATCTCGGGTTTAACGCCTGGTATATCTTCGGCCAGTCTTTGTTTTTCTACTGGGCTTAACTGACTATCTCTTACTTCCTGCGAACTATGCTCTGAATCAGATGTACTACTTGTCACCACATCTGGCAACGGCTTCATTTCCACAAAAGGTTTCGGAGTTATTTTTAAAGGGGGAAGCTTCCGGGCGCGTTTGTGTTGACTTTTATCCCGCGCAGTTGGCTTTTTAGGAATATTTGCTACTTGGTATTGACTGGATAACCACCTCTCTTGCTCTGCTGCTTTACTTTGTTCTTTCAGCTTGGTGACGACAACTGGCCTTAGGTCCTTAACAGTGCTAACATCAAAGTCGTTACTCTTAAATAGCTTAGTGATACCGTGTCCCATTCTGTTGACAAATTCCTAGAAAACAAACACACACATTTATGAGCCGCCGTGCGAGAAAACCAACAAAATTTCATATACTAACCATACCCTTCAACAAGATGAATAGACTTGTAACTGCACAGTAACTGCACAGTTGATCAGCGTCTTTGTTCTCGCTACGCATATACTACAATCTCTCTTGTATTTAAATCTAAAACTGCAAGCGTCTAGCCTTTTTCTGTGACTGTACAGGCCAAATTGTGTCGGACCTGGTTGGAAACCCGTTTTGTTGTTTTTCTCAAGGAAACTATAAGGCTTTTGGTCAAGACCTACCCTCAGTTATTTTTTTTTTTATTTTTATTTTTTTTACTTTTAATTTGCTTGATCATCAGAATGTTGGCTCTTTAATATATATTCATCGACATTACCAACTTTAAATAGACCACGGTAGGCATCTCGCCTACAGAGAAACAAGTTTTTTTTTAATGTTTAATTTGATATAAACGTATGCAACGTAATGTTTAGAAGCTATTCAGTTTAATACCACAGGCTAGAGCCGATCGGTCAATCCAGATTCTTATCGTAATTATAGGTGCGTTCACGCTTACCCAAATCCTTAATAAAAAATTCCTTTCCTAAACGCATGCACTCTTACTAAGGAACCGTACTCTAGACCAAAATATCATGAAAAAAAAATTTAAATGATAGTGTCATATAAAATTAATGATATGTAATTTAAAGCTATACAATGTCTGTCAATAAATCGATCAGCTATTTCTTTCATAGATTGTATGAAAACGGATAAGAAATTATAAGCGGTATGAATATATACGACAAAACAAGCAGCACAGCCCCTTATTGTAGACTGTCATTTAGAGCAGAAAAAAAACGTGGAATTATTTTTGTCAAGAAGCTCGATGATCATTTAGGAACTCAAATGTGTGAACACAGTGCGTGTAATGCAAAATAACTGATAGCAGGACCGACGCAACTTATCAGACCTCCCCCAAGATTTTTGCTAGAAACTGCCCGAAAATGCCCGCTTTTCTAAGCCAAATATTTTGCATTTTCCTGCTTGTAGAGATACCGCAGTGACGTGCAATACAAATACCACGTTTTTCGACATTTGGCTATGATGTCTTAAAGTTTGCTGTATTAATTACATATCGAGGTTATAGGATGACAATGGAGGGATTTTTTCGGATCAGTATACAGCTGTATGTACCAGTTGTTGAAATAGTTAACGTCGCTAACCACGGCATTCCGCTTTTGAATTTTGTTCCGTGTATGACTTTTTCCTTAATTTCAGCTGAGATCTGCATATGTCTCTGATTTCAGCGAGTGTCCTATATCTTATCAGATAAGCACATCTTTTCTAAGCTAAGGCGTATAAGCACGGATACATTCATGTTAAGGTTGTTTTAGACACTTATGTCTCGGTTTATACATGTAATATCATTTTTTGAGGGGGGGGGGGGGGGGTCGAAGCAAACTAAACGTCAAAATCAGACTCTGACTGACATAACACGTTTAGTTAAAATTATCAGGCGTGCAAATGACGCTGTGCTTATTGTCAGAAGGCAGAGCGAAGAAACACTAATAATAAATAAAAATAATTATTAGATCCTTTGGAAGCAGTAAAGCATTTAAAGCGAAAAAATAGGCAATATTGTACAATTTGGGTAATGAGCCTTCATCAGTGACCCTTTTCAAAACTGGCAGCGAAAGCCAGACATCAAGAACAAATTTAAAACTGTAAATTTATAGAGTAAAATATTAGCATTTTTGACACCCAAACTGTATAGTGAGTTAAGATATCGGCCAATTAATCAGTTCGACTTAGTCATAGAGTGATCAATCTTGTGCTTTAGACAAACTGATAGTTGTTTTATCAAAACAAGAAATAACTTTTTTTTAAAAGCTTAATTTCGAAGTGTTCTCGAATGAGGTCTTGATAGGCAAATTCAGGAAATTCATGTCCCAAGCCTTGTTACTTTTTATGATTATATTCTGACCGACATCTTAGTTTTGGTGTTACGACGCATGAAATTACATGTAAGTGTACGATTTGCACTGGAGACAATGCGGTTGCATGATGCGGGAGTTCCCGGAGAGAGAGGATACTGGAGATGTCAACCCCAAGATATTTTGCAGATGTGACAGGCTCCAGATTTTGTCAATGCAGTATGTAGTCTCTTATAATTGGCTTTTTAGAGCCTGGCACATGTACAATTGGCAATATACCGTCATTGCCCCCACTACGGAATAAACTGCATTTTGTGTTCCCCATTACAATTTAATGAGCAAATGATATGTAAATTTAGGTTTATTCCGTGTTTAATAGTTCATATCTATAAGTCTGTATATAGCCCGGGACGATGACGGTATATTACCGCCATGCTGTTTCGAGGGGTTGAACACCATGTCCCACCTGTAGGCCTAATTGCAATATTGAATAATTCAGTACACGGCCCCCAACATTGCGCATGTTCAAATAGCATGTGCCTACTGATGCTTTTTTTTTTCAGATATTTTACACCACGAAAAGGGAAACGTGACTAATTTAGAGACATACACAAGGTGCATCCCTTTCAGATAATAAAATTTAGTAACAAAATGTGATTTTGGTTAATTTTAAAATACCATGTGATGACAGTTTTGTGCCACCTTACATAGCACAATTTTCATTCAAAATTTGGTACCTTATTTAACACAAGACTTTATTAGGTGTTAACTGAAGTTACACTGCTGTGAATAAATTACAGGTTTCCATAAAGATATATATTTGATTTAGCCATGCGCAATGTTAGGGGACAAATCGTCTCCAAATTTTTCATGGGGTGCTTATGGTTTCAACCAACATTTCTAAAGCTGAATGAAGTTGCTAGCATTTTGTATTATGGAGTTTTAAATATTGTGTCACTCAACCTTTTTATGTAAAGTATTGTTAGACATGGTTCATATTTAACGACTGGCCTGGCATTACTTAGGTGCGCAATGTTACCAGACTGCACCGTAAATTGGTTTGTGAACGAGACGACCAATGACCGGAAAACGACTTAGTGTATCGTGAAATGAAGCAAGTACGCCAAATTATCAAGATGTCTGCGCCCTTGACGTACTCTCGATTTTGTGCAAAATATTTTAATTTCATCACTCCTGTTAGAAATGCAGGAATAATTCTTCGTTTTCGTAGTGACAAAAACGCGGAAGCTCCAGCTTTTGATGATTTCGCAGAAGAGGTCGAAGAACGATTGTCAGATGAAGAAATAGACAAAATTCGAAATGTGTCAAATATGCCCGAGTGGTGTTACAAAAAATACAAAGGTCAACCGAACTTTGACTTTAAGGACGAGACAGTGGCTGAAAAATTAAAAACAAGGTCCACCTTGAGAAAAATGTATGTACGATATGGTGCAGCATCTGGTATCAATCCAAGCATTATGTGGCCGAGCAAATCTGAATTAGCGGAGAGGATTAAAGATGAGCAAGAATGGCAGCCAACATTTCAACAGCTTGTCCAGCACGCTACTGAGAAACGTCAACTTGAACAAGCAGAAATTGATAAAAGGTAAAGAAAATGATGTTTAATCTTGTGACGATAAATTATATTTTTGATCAAATTCTGCGGACTAGTTTTCACAAAATTCTAGTGTATAACTGGATTTTTCAGCTTTTTAAATTACGTTACATAAAAATTGATTATTAAATTGTCTATGTTAAAGAATGTTTCACGGCAAAACCAACTACATAACCTGTGTGTTTATGTTCGCATCTCTTGTGAGAGCCAGGGACTGATTTCCATCCTGGTGAAGTATTGTCAATTTGGCGTGTCATCACTCAGTAAACCATTCAGATTCAGATATCTTTATATTGCGGGATTTGATAGAAGAAAATGATCAGTTTAAAATGACTAAAGATAAAGAAAATCTATGACTTTTGCTGTAGCATCTATACAGCTCAATCAAATGCTTATGAAATAATATGAACATAAATCGGAATAAGTCTAGAATATTGTGGCAAAATATCAGGAAAAAATTATGACCTGTAAAAGTCTGCAGTCAAAACAAAAAGGTCACTATGCTCTACCCAGGTAACCCGGCGCACATCTTAGATTCCTAATGTCGTTGACATTTTTTTATAATTCATTTTGAAGTAAACACCCTGTCAGCACCCACGGTCATCTATTCAACATGTACCTTAGGGTGAAAAAAATCACAGAATTACTTTTTAGGCCACTTTTTGAAAAAACAGATGAGAGAGGCAGGTTTTTCATTTTATTTTTTATTTCTACAGAATCAAATGAGGCCACATTTTTTTAATTTTATTTTTGGCAAAATAGTCAATACCAGTATACACTATACACCATGCTATACACTACTAGAAAATAGAAGAACTTACCATAGTTTCATCATATATGATGAAATCATATCTATGTACAGCTATGTTCATGGTTTATTTTGAAAAGCTTTTGTACACTTCTGGACAAAAAGCTTTTGTTAAAATCAGTTAAATACATAAAATGATATTTAAATTCTAAATTTATATTTATCTACGCGTTAAAGTTACAGCAAAAGTTCACATTATTTTGGCTCTTCCCTTGTAATGCTTTTTTGTACTTCTTTAAGACAGATAAAATTCATACATGTGATCTACATCTGAGAAGCCAAATAGGGAGATTTGCCTTTCCAAATAGGGAGGATGATTAAACAAAGAAGGAATTCTTGATATTTGGTAGGGAAATCTGAAATTTCAAATAGGGAGATGTTTACGATATAGGCCTATAGGGAAAATCTGTAATTCCAGGTAGGGAGATTCTCTCAAAAAACAGGGAGATCCCTCAGAAATAGGGAGAAATCAAATTTGTATGAAAATTTCATATAGAATTGGCATATATTTTTTTTTAAATCGTAAAAACTCCATGAATCAATGCCCATCGAGGCTGTCACTTCAACTGTAAAGCAGGGAATGTATCAGTGCTTTACGGAGAGAGATCATGCAATGCCAGCCAGCATCTTTAGTAGGAATTTAAATGAGCTGCATCATGATAAAACCAACATTGTGGTTTCCAACAGGTTTGACGTAAACCAAGTTTTCAAGCATAGCAGATGGCTAGAGGCAGAAAATTTTGGGTTTAGAAAGTAGAGATATTGTACTCTGTGAAGCGAAAACAGGTTCTTATCAGCATTGCAGTCACTGTGAAGTGATCTGCGCCTTTGTTTTCGCATATGCGAAATGTTGGTTTTCTCAGGACTTGGCTTAAATCCACACATATTATACTTCAATAATCATCAGTCATAGTTTGACCTACTTTCTTAAAATGAGCCGCCTTATGGGAAAACCAACAATCTGCTTAGGCGAAAACAAAGACGCAGATTAGCTTCGCGGTAACCGCGAAGCTGATCAGCGCCTTTGTTTTCGCTACTCGGATAGTACAGTTCCTCTTCTACTTAAATCCAAAATTTCAAGCTTCTAGCTCTTTTCTGTGACTGTGCAGGTCCGTTTGTGTCGGACCTGTTTGGAAACGTGATTGTTGGTTTTCCCACGAGACGGCTCAAATGTCAATGAAATGTTCCTAATTTCAGGCAACACAAGATCACTGCTCAAATGTCCAAAATGGATGGATTAATTAAAGACTATAAAAAGAAGCAAGAACAAGCTAAGGCTGCGGAGGCAATTCAGGTCAGTGAAAGACGTATAAAGCTCAGGGAAGAGGCTGAAGAGTACTATGGTTATCCCATAGAAATGTATGGGCCGAAGTTTAAGGAGTTTGTGACGATGAAAATGGAGGCAGAAACTCTGAAGAAAAAGCAAGCAAAAAAGGAACTTAGAAAGAAAGAAAAGGAAGATTACAGTAAAGTGGTCCTGGAAAGAGCTCAGGCGAGAAAGGAAAAACAAGAAAAACAACAAAAGGACGAAAAGGAAGCAAAGAAGAAGGACTCAGATGATGAGGACTGAATGAAAGAAAAACTAAGTGACGGGTGGAATAAATTTGAGCATTCACACGCCAGAAAATTAAAAATCTGGGTTTCCGACCAGGTCCGATACAAACCAGGCTGTACAGCCACAGAAAAAAGTCAGAAACTTGAAATTTCGGATTTAAGAAGAAGAGGGATTGTACTATCCATGTAGTGAAAACAAAGCTGCTGATCAGCTGTGCAGTTACTGCACAGCTGATCTGCATTTTTTATCACATATGCATATTGTTGGTTTTCTGATGCAGCGGCACATTTTTGATGAGTGTATTTGGGCTTCATAGATCTTAGGATAACTTGTGTATGTCCTTAAAACAAACCTAGCCATACTTAACAATCAATGATGGAATGAATGTCAGTGGGCTTGGAATTAACCTATTTAGTGAAGATAAATTTAAGAAAAAGAATGAACAATCAAACTACGGTACCTTTGGAAATATTTTCCAACTCTGTCCCTTTGCAAGAGGATTGTGGACTTTTGAAGAAAGCCACTGAAATTAAATGTGCTATGCAAATATCAGAGTTCAGCACAAAAAGCTGTTTAAAAGTAATAAGGAAATTCTGTGGTTTTCGAAATAAATGTACCTTTCTAGTACGGTAGTTTTGATTTTGATAGAAGTTTATAAGAATGAAATATTTATCTTGATTTATTTTGATCCAACCTGTCATGAAACACATGGGCAAAATGGCAAAAAACAAAGGTGCAGATCAGCTTCATGTCACATCCACTCCCTCTACTTCCACTTTCCAAAACTACAAGGGTTCCATTCAGATATGACCTAACAATTGGTGACTGGGATGTAAAGCAATAAATCAACCAGTCAACTGACTGCAAGAGAAAGTGACACTTTATGAGCCACCTCATGGGAAAACCAACAACCTGCATAGGCGAAAACAAAGACGCAGATCAGCTTTGCGGTAACTGCGAAGCTGATCAGCGCCTTTGTTTTCGCTACTCGGATAGTACAATTCCTCCTCTACTTAACTCCAAAATTTCAAGTTTCTAGCCTGCTTCTGTGACTGTACAGGCCGGTTTATGTCGGACCTGGTCGGAAACCACATTGTTGGTTGTCCCACAAGGCGGCTCATATGTATACCATTTGAATGGGGACTTCTTGGTAGGGATTGTGGCTGGAATACTTATTTCCATGTCTTACATAAAAGGTTTAACAGCTAAAGTCTGTCCATTTATTTAAGAAACTAGAAAAAATTGACTTTTAAGATACTTATATTGCTTAAATCTTGCTGTAATTTTCAGTAGGTATACAACAGCAGTAATCCTAATTTTTAGCTCACCTGAGCTTATAGTATACCCATGCTCCGTCGTCCGTCTGTCCGTCCGTCCGTCGTCCACCATTTTCAAAGATCTTCTTCTCTGAAACAGCTTGGCCAATCAAAGCCAAATTTTACATGAAGCATCTATGGGAAGGGGGAACCAATGTATATATAAATAATCCAGGTCACATGACCAAGATGGCCGCCATGCCCATATATGGTAAAAACCCTTCAAAAATCTTCTTCTCCGGAACCACTGGACCGATTTCAACCAAACTTGGCATGAAGCATCGATGACTCGAGTACTACAATGTATATATAAATCATGACCTTGCAGTGACCTTGACCTATTTTACGGCAAGGTCAACATAGGTCGCCTTTGCATTTGAATGGGAAAAATTGTTAAATTGTCATTTAAAGGAAAAATCTTGCAGAAAATGAGCAGTAGGACTGAATATTAATGATTCTGAAAAAAATTGGGCACCAGGGGCTCATCCGCCCCCACCCCGGGGCAATATACATGTATATTACCATAATATTCAAACATCATCTCCTCTGAAACCGCTTGGCCAATCAAAGCCAAATTTTATGTGAAGCATCAATAGGAAGGGGTTATCAATGTGTATATAAATAATCCAGGTCACATGACCAAGATGGCCGCAATGCCCATATATGGTAAAAACCCTACAAAAATCTTCTTCTCCAGAACAGGTGGATCGATTTCAAAGAAACTTGGCATGAAGCATCGATGGCTCAAGCACTACAATGTATATATAAATCATGACCCTGTGATGACCTTGACTTGTTTTACGGCAAGGTCAACATAGGTCGCCAATGCATTTGAATGGGGAAAACTTTTAAAATGTCATTTTAAGTCATTTAAAGTGAAAGTATTGCAGGAAATGGGCAGTAGGACTGAATATTAATGATTCTGAAAAAATTGGACCCCAGGAGCTCATCTGCCCCCACTCTGGGGCAATATACATGTATATTACCATAATATTCAAACATCATCTCCTCTGAAACCGCTTGACCAATCAAAGCCAAATTTTATGTGAAGCATCAATAGGAAGGGGTAATCAATGTGTATATAAATAATCCAGGTCACATGACCAAGATGGCCGTGATGCCCATATATGGTAAAAACCCTTCAAAAATCTTCTTCTCCAGAACAGGTGGATCGATTTCAAAGAAACTTGGCATGAAGCATCGATGGCTGAAGTACTACCTACAATGTGCATATAAATCATGACCCTGTGATGACCTTGACCTTTTTTTACGGCAAGGTCAACATAGGTCGCCAATGCATTTGAATAGGGAAAACTTTAAAAATGTCATTTAAAGTGAAAGTCTTGCAGGAAATGTGCAGTAGGACTGAATATTAATGATTATGAAAAAAATTGGACCCCAGGGGCTCATCTGCCCCCCACCCCGGGGCAATATACATGTATATTACCATAATATTCAAACATCTTCTCCTCTGAAACCGCTTGGCAAATCAAAGCCAAATTGTATGTGAAGCATCTATGGAATGGGAGAATTAATGTGTATATAAATTATCTAGTTCACATAACCAAGATGGCTGCCATGCCCATATATGGTAAAAACCCTTCAAAAATCTTCTTCTCCGAATTTTGAGGACCGATTTCAAAGAAACTTGGTATGAAGCACTAATGGCTGAATTACTACAAATTATATATAAATCATGACCCTGTGGTGACCTTGACCTATTTTACGACAAGGTCAACATAGGTCGCCAATGCATTGGAATGGGGAAAACTTTTAAAAAGTCATTTGAGGTGAAAATCTTGCAGGAAATGGGTAGTAGGACTAAATATTAATGATTCTGAAAAAAAAAATGGACCTAAGGGCTCGTATGTCCACACCCCGGGGCAATATACATGTATATTACCATAATATTCAAACATCTTCTCCTCTAAAACCACATGGCCAGTTGAAGCCAAATTTTATGTGAAGCATCTATAGGATGGGGGAACCAATGTGTATATTAATAATCTAAGTCACATGACCAAGATGGCCACCATGCCCATATATGGTAAAAACCCTTCAAATATCTTCTTCTCTGAAACCAATAGATTGATTTTAATGAAACTTGGCGTGAAGCATCCATGGACAGAATATTGATTATTCTGAAAAAAGAAAACGGCCCAAGGGCTTCATCTGCCCCTGCACTGGGGTTAAATACCATAATATTCAAACATGTTTATTGGTATATGCAGCAGACTCAGGTGAGCGTTTACAGGACCATTGGTCCTCTGGTTATGAAATATTTCAAACATATGCGTGTGCTCATAAGCTCTGTAATTAGATGGAAATTAGGGTTTTTTTGAACAGTTTATAGACGGGGAATGTATTCGTGGATGGAATAGCGATAAACAGACACAGTTGACTAATAATAGAATCGAGACCTTGTACACTCCCGGTAAAAAAATAACAACATATTCCGCGTTTCTCCGCAACCATGGCAACGCGAAATTTTTATTTCTCGGAGAAACACCGCGAAATAAGCCAGGTAGACAAAATCGTCTGCGCGAAATTTGGCGGTATTTCTCTTTGAAATTTCTCGGTGTTTCTTCGAGAAAGGTAATTACCTGGATTTATCGATAAAACTCTTTTTCTCGGAGTTTCTCGGAGGAATTTTAAAGACAAATGCATGTTTATAATTTTTGAATAAATATAAAACAATAAATTAAAAAAATAATAAGTATTTGCAAGTATGAAACTTGCAGATGTTATGTATTTGTTTAGATGGCTTATAATCCACATAAATATATTCTTGATTACATTAAAATTTATGATGACCTTTGTCACTTGTGTTGCTTTTCACATCATCCATGATTATTCGATCTTTGAACAGAAGAATGGAAGCGAAAAAATCATTTAAAAATCAAGGGCGTCATTAAAAATTCGCGCATTGTCCTTTCCGACAAAGAATAAAATTACCACACTTCTCACAGCTGAGAATCACGTGGTATTGTATACCAACAAATCGATAAATGATCGGGTGACGCACAATGAAATTCTGTTCAATGTTGAGATGAAAAATTTGAGTTTTCTCCCATTACGTTTACTCTATTGACTGATAGATAGGTGCAGTCAATGCAGAAATTGAACATTTATTGAATGAAAGTAACATGCAATCCAGATTATTTCGTTTTCACAAACACTTCCGTCCCATGAACATATGGTACTTCCCATACAGTAGTATTGAAGTGTTTGCGAAAACGAAATAATCGGGATTTCTTATGTTAGTTTCTTTCAATACATGTTCAATTTCTGTATTGACTGCACCTATCTATCAGTCAGTAGAAGAAACGCTGTAGGAGAAAACTCTAAAATCAAACGTCAAATTCATTCTCATTGTAGTGTGTGTCACCCGATCATTTACCTGTTTGTATGTAAACAATACCACGTGATTCCCAGTAGTGATGTGGATAATCAGAATCATTTTCATTGAATGAATAAATAAGTTTAATGACATTTGATCAAAGGTATTTAATTATGTACAATAGCAATGATTTAACAGGCGGTTTACTTTAATTATGTCAGGATAAACACAAGTCATCAAAATAACATGAATATACCGGCCGGAGATCGAAATCGCAACTTTTTTTTCGAAGCGAACGCACTATCTATACATGTACAACCATCGCGGCCTGTCTCATTAAATGTTCGGACCTTACTTGTCCGCCAGCATTTCTTGGTAAGCTGTTAACGTAACCGTTATCAAATATTCAGATTATGGTTCCATATAAATCGCAAATAATTTGAGCATTCGTACATGTACATGTATATATACTCATATGTTTTAGATCGAGACTACATGTAGTAGAAAAGAATTTGCATCAAAAGTTATTCTCCATGAACAACCACAAAGCCGTTTAAATCATGAACTTATGGGATCGCCTAAATTGATGCCCTTTCACCCGTTATATTGCATGGTATTAACATACATAAATGGTCAACAAAATTTACAGAAATCACTGTCGACTGATTTGGCCAAGTGGTAGAATTTGCAGCATTACCAGGAAGTGTGTTTCGGCATACACAGTCATGTTCTTGTGTCACATCCTCTAATGAACACGAAGCTGACACTGCTCATTCACATGATAAGGAAGCTGTCTGCCGTAAAGTGAAATAAAAAGTCAAGCAAATAAAAATGCCGACCGTGCAGCCAACACTGGCATATGACTTACTCCCAATTGACGGCTAAATACATCACGTAGATATGAATGTACATGTCCATACATTGCTATTCACGCACATGCATTTGCATCATTAAAATCATTCTTGTTCAAACATTTTACATCAGGAAAACATAACCGCCTCGGTGAGGCGGTTATAACGTGTACCCACAATCTATGTTTTGAGCATGAATAAGAAAAAGTAAACATTTTCTACTGAAAATTTTCATTTTTTTCCTCTTTAAACATCTCTGTATATTGCATGGGCATGTTTTCGTAATTTTAAAGTTACGGTATATGAAATTATTTCTTTAAAACATCATCGACACAAAAGGCAGCAACGCTTTCGGAAGGAGAGATCGGAAAACCTCATAAATACATTTACATGTTTGTTATACCTTGTGCAGAATTGCAGTTTGTATGGAACATTGTAAATGTACATGTATATACAGTCGAGAAATTTTAATGGTCCTAAATTTGTATTTCGCTCCCTCTTTAAATCTGATTGATATTATTAGATGAAAAATGCATTATGTGCAACAAATACTTTTGTATAGGATATGTCACACAGTGCATCAAAGTAAGTGGCTGAAATATACAAACTTTTCTTTACATGTACATGAATTTGGGACAATGTCGGTTATGATAGTATTTTTCTTTTATTTTCTTTTACGTATGCACCATTATTTTGTCGTCATTTGTGTTACGACATCGAGATATAGATGTGGATGCATCAAACATACAAAACATACATACTCAAGTATCTGCAGTTCATAGCGTGTCGGATGCTGTTTTGGTAGTTTTTGCAAGTGAAGGGTTTACAAATACAAATGTTGTGTAGCCCATTTCGAACGTCAGGACATCCCAAACTTGTACAGTACCATAAAGCGACGAAAACATACCGACATAACCGTGGCTGAGGACAAGGACGTTAATAACAGCAATATTGCGCAGTGATTTTTCTATTCATGTACATACATATTAAAGTTTGTATACTTAGACGGTCCCGGTAATTTTTAAAACTGACACCAAAATATAAGGTCATGTATTTGTTTTCGTGTAAAATGAGTGTATCCGTTCCTGCCTTCTACGGAAACATTAATAAAGGTTAAGTTTTAATGCGATTTAACGTGTAAATTTGATGTAAGATATCCATACGCCAGTTGAGCTGTGTGCTAGTCGAGCTGCACGTTTTTCGGAAACGGTCAGGATGTGCGATTTTTGGAACAAGTGCACTTATTAGATCGAATACGGTGAAAAATTCATATCTATACATCTTGATCATGTAACGGGATAGCTTCCCTTGGAAATATGCAAATTTCAAACTCGAGACTTTGTGAATCGAGTAAGTGTTAGGTATATAGCGCAGTAAACCACCCTTGGTGGATGAGTATTCTTTTCCATCGACGGGGTTTGCTGTGGCTCGGCTCGGCCACTCATTCCATTTGGTGGCAGCGGTGGGATGATGACAACCGCCAGACCGGGGTTGCCTTACCCATTTAGTCCCCAGGCGAAGACTCGGGGCGAGTCTTCTCGGAGGGGGAAGTAATGTAACGGGATAGCTTCCCTTGGAAATATGCCAATTTCAAACTCGAGACTTTGTGAATCGAGTAAGTGTTAGGTATATAGCGCAGTAAACCACCCTTTTCCATCGACGGGGTTTGCTGTGGCTTGGCTCGGCTGTACGTTACATGTAACGTACAGCCACGTTACATGTAACGTACATCCGAGCCAAGCCACAGCGTACAGAAATATCAGATTAAAGAAGTAGGGGGATTGTACTAGCCGAGTAGTGAAAACAAAGGCGCTGATTAGCTGTGCAGATACTGCACAGTTGATCTGCGACTTTATTATCGCATGAGTATAAGTCCAGCGTTCTCATGACGCGGCTCATATAAAAGTGGGGTATACATTACATGGACATGTTATCATGATGTGTGTAAATATGTTGAGGAATACCTCATACAATGTATATGGGTTTAAAGCACATGAACATGTAAATGCGTTTGTTAATTTACTCGATTAATTATCAATTAATTTATCACTTATCAGTAATTGATAAATTGTCTTTACTTGTCATTTTTCACCATGTATCATGCACTTTTCTATGCACTTGACATTTCGGACCGCACCTTGTAAAAACAACATGCCGCCAACACAAAATGTTCATGGCGGAGTTGTCATTATGCATGGCAATAGGTTTTGCGTTTATGCATTTAAAAAAGAAAAGTGTATAAATTGTTTTCTCGTTATCCGCCTTATTCTTATGTGAAGATTTGGTCATAAATTTGGTATGAAAAATGTGTTTATGCGAACAGTGCCCCTGATAAACGAGTGATTTAGAGGTATTGACAAAACTTTGTGCTAGTTAAATACTGTGTATCCTTATCATCGAGAATGTTGTAATGCATATTCATATAGGAGTTAGGAGATCGCTGCAGGGTAATCGGGTTAATAAAATTTTACAAAAATAGCTTGCTCCATAAGCTGACAATGTGATGAAATTATGCCATTTCATTTTACATGCACGTTTCCATAGCTTGACATACAACCAGAACCAGAAAACATTTATTTCATTACAATATAAATTCAAGAATGCGCAAAATGGTTACCTATTAGTATTATACTCGTACATGTTTATGGCCTATTGCTTTTATGTTTCCTAGCTCAAACAAATGAAACTACTTGGATAAAGACATAATTGAGATGAAACAAAGTACTTCTTAATTTGTATGTCAAATGCGAGTCGAGTCATGCCTGACCAACCGTAACGGAAACCAGTGAAGAAGATTGTGGAATGTTTGCTCAGTAATTAATGTGTCTTATTAAAACGTGTCAAACTGTTAGAGGTGCCATATACAAAACACTTATAAATACTGATCAGTTAAAGGTCTAAAACTACTTTAATTATTAAAAATATGGTAAAATCGATTTTCACAATCGTGCACAATATTTCTCCGAGAAACACCGCGAACAGGTAAATCTGGACTTACCTGTTTTCACCGGTTAATACCTGCGGTCGCGGTTAAATTTCTCGGTGTTTCTCCGAGAAATCGAACTGAACGAAACGCGAAATATCTTAATGAAAAGAGAAATTTAGCGTTCTTTCTCCGAGAAAAATAGCTTAGGGTCCTCCGAGAAAAGAGGAATATGTTGTTGATTTTTTACCGGGCCTGTAGGTTCAGTAACTTGGATACAGGCTTCTGCAAAATTATTTGATATGAAACAACACTTGTATGTCGATGGTACATGTAATAATGACCAAGCCACGTAATATATGTTCTGTATAAAAGTGTTGCCCGGCAAAGCTTAGTGACCAACCGGGTGATTACTGGTTAATCCCTTCTGAAGGTCTGAGCCTACCCAGGAATAGTGGTCAAGTCAAACCTCATTCATAGAAGTCTTTGCTGTTTACGGCAGGTTATATTCAAAAGACGTTTCGGATGTCATGACTTTCCCATTGTTTGGTTAGAAGTCCCAATAAAGGAGGCAACATCCCAACATGACTAAACAGCTGTTTACTGAGATGAAACTTTAGCATAAAATCTAACAAAGTATCAAAACCACAAATAAGATATACATGCATAACCGTTCATTATTATGGGTGGTATCTGTATTCACATAACAATAATATGCATATCCATCAAAAAGCGACAGACATATTTTGTGCAAGAATTATACATTTTATGGTTTGATAATAAGAATGACCCAAAATATAGTCTCTTTTCTTTTTATTTTAGAGTAGGCTATACACGATCTGTTTGGATAGTTGACTTAACGCACATGTTCATATCTGGCCAACCAAGTAATTAATAGAGTCTGTTCTATAAATGAGCCGCCTCGTGGGAAAACCAAGAATCTGCATAGGCGAAAACAAAGACGCAGATCAGCTTCACGGTAACCGCGAAGCTGATCAGCGCCTTTGTTTTCGCTACTCGGATAATACAGTTCCTCTTCTACTTAAATACGAAATTTCAAGCTTCTAGCTTTTTTCTTTGACTGTACAACCCGGTTTATGTCAGACCTGTTCAAAAACCACATTGTTGGTTTTCCCACGAGGTGGCTCAAATACATCGAATCATTGGTTATAGTGGCTGTTGTGTTATACTGGGTTCGCCCATGTTAATATGAGCCGCCTCGTGGGAAAACCAACAATGTGGTTTCCGTATAGGTCTGACACAAACCGGCCTGCACAGTAACAGAAAAGACCTAGAAGCTAGAAATTTTGGATTTAAGTATAAGAGGAATTGTACTGTCCGAGTAGCGAAAACAAAGGCGCTGATCAGCTTCGCGGTTACCGCGAAGCTGATCTGCGTCTTTGTTTTCGCCTATGCAGATTGTTGGTTTTCCCATGAGGCGGCTCATATAATGCCAAAAGTAGCTAAAATTCTAAGATACTGGAGGCTGAGGCAGATGCTCTAGTTTGTTGATAATTTTGATTTCAGACAGGATTTTTCACTTAAAATCATATACCAACTATGGCAATAAAATATGGGATATGTTATAGATAATCATCTGATTTTTGCTTCAAGAGCAGTGTTTTGTAAATAATACCACACTTTCAGTGAACTTTCAGTATGCCTATAGGATAATAAAAATTTAGAGCCTGATTTTCGAGTTTCTTAAATAAATGGACAGATTATAGTGACTTTAGATTTTGTATTTAGAATGTGGAGAAACTGTACTTGCTTGTAGGGATAAGCTCTGCATTAGTTCTGGGGTGCTGGAATGCATGTTTTTTGATGGGTTAGGATTTTTCATGATGTGGCTCATGCTTACATTGATTTTCTTGGTTGTTAGCTCACCTGACTCTTTTGGTTCACTAGCAAGAATTAATGCTTGTGAAATACCTGTAGTTTGAAATCTATCATTCCTTGTATGTAGATCCACTCCTCCTAGTAAACTGTCTGATTTGTCAGTAAAGCCCCTCCTTTAGTTTCATGGGTTAAGTTTGATTTGATTTATGACTTAAAGCCCAGGTCAGCAATTTTTAGCTCGCCTGCACGAAGTGCATAGAGCTATTGTAGTCACCTCGGTCGTCCCCGTTTACGTGTACGTTTACGGCCGCGTCACACTTTCGGTTAAAGTTTTTAAAATTGTTATATCTTGATAGTCACTGACCAGAAATCATTCATATTTGGAACATTGCTACATATGAGGGTCCTCTGTGATTTAGTGTGAAGGGACCCGTGGGGTCATGCCTGGGGGCGGGGCTAGAGGTCAATATCTATGACACCTTTGTACAATGTTCAGATGCTGTGTTAGTTTCTCATCAAATGTAAAGCCTAGAACTGTCAAACCTTACATAAGGCTTCTCCTTGATGTCCAGACTCGGCACCCACATTGACCTACTGACCTTGACCTATATTTCATGCTCCAGTGACTTTGTCATTTTTTAAGCCAACCCTAAATATCTCAACTATAAAGCCCTTGCATATGGCTTCTCCTCGATGTCCCGACTTTGCACCCACATTGATCTAGTGACCTTGACCTATATTTCGTGCTCTAGTGACTTTGTCATTTTTGAAGCCAACTATCTCACGGCTGGTAATGTCGTTAGGGGCAATCAAATGTTATGCAAAAGGACGGTTTACGGGAGCTTCCGGACATGAGTAACGGGAACAGAACACGAAAAACAACATGTGACGTTTGGTTATGTTTGCGCATATTTCTTTGTTTGGAGGTAAATATTCTGAAATCGGGCAATACTATTCCAAATAGTATTTATTTCTGCATACTTTTTTGCGATCGTGGGAGGGGGAAATTCTGTTGTATCTCTAAAATCTAGGTTTTCCTGGATGCGAGGTATGTGGTTTGTTCTGTTTCGAGCTTTTGCTGGACATGTTTCGGTGCATTGTCAGCGAGCTTATGTAGACAAACATAATTCATTCGAGCCTTTCACTGTATCATACCTTGTCCAGAGAATTTGCCATAAACATTCTGCTTAAAAACGTCGCTACAGAAGAAACGGAAAAAAAGTTATGACTTACGACACGACTACCCCTATCGGACCGGTTACCCCTAACGAGTTAAACTGCGGAAGGGCTTATGGAAACATCCAAAACCACACTAAACATTCAAAAGCCACGTGATCGGTTAGCAAAAAAAAAAAAAAAAAAAAAAAAAAAAATTCCGCGCCGATGTTGGGTTCTGTGTTTAAATACTAATAAATTATTATGTTGTTTTAAAGGCAAAGGCAAATGTGTTATACATGTGATAGGAAGGTGCAGTGAATGCCGAAAAAACAAGAGAAAGAGGAATCAAATACTCTTTAGCAGAAGTAATTTAATCGCAAAAGCCTACTCAAAAATACATGAGTAGCACGCCAGAATTACTGCTTTAAAAGGCCACCAATCCAGCACGATATCACATGGGCAAAACTATTCTTGCATTTTAGATAAAAACTAGAACAAGAGCAATGTCATGTGCGATCATGCACATATTCAACTTCTAGTAATACCGATTTCATGCAATGATAAACCGGTCGCACAACGTGTGTTGCTGTTGGAAAATGCAGTAAATAGATGAAGTGGTCTGGTTTTTAGGGATTTAACGGGTGTTTGGAATGTTATGCGTACCGTAAGCGCTACAATACCATTTTAATCACGTCTTCTTCGCAAATGATACGATACGGACACCAATTTTTTACCACCAGTGCAGATCCAATCTACTATAGCACAAGAGGTCAGTGTTCTTACCACTAAAGTATACCGCGATTCAATCAGTTACTGGAATAAAATCGCCGATATTTCAATAAATTTCCGTTTTCCGGTTGTTGTCTTATGATAAAATAATCTTTAAATGGGACTTTGCTGCAATGACAGGAATTCGTCTCGTTAGGTGCAATAGTGCTGATAGGGGCTACACATGTCGATAGGGGCAACATAAACGAAAAATTCAGCTTCTACACAAGTGACACTTGAGAATAAATCCTGACAACGTTTGTTTGCAAAACAAAATGGATTAGGATATGGTTATATGTAGCAAAAGTGTATTTTAAAGCATTTATTGTACCGAACCACTCGCTTGCAACCACGAAATCTAATTACACCAAAACACCACACACATGAGAAAGTGGATCGCAAGAAATCTATTGACGTTTGTATGCCCGATTCATTCGTTTCAGATGCAGACATAAATACTAAATGGAATGGTATTCTCCTTTTTGTATATATAAAGCTGCAATACTGTGAAAAAATACAATTCGCAAAAACTCACTTGGCTGTTGACATTTTGTCTGATCCCATAAATCATGTTCGGATGTTCTCGTGAAGATTCGCAGCATTGCATATCCTTCTGGTTGCCCCTAACGACATTACCAGCCGTGATATCTCATCAACTATAAAGCCTACAACCATCAAACCTTGCATATGACTTCTCCTTGATGTCCCGACTCGGCACCCACATTCACCTAGTGACCTTGACCTATATTTCGTGCTCTAGTGACTTTTTCATTAAAGTTTTTAGAAGTCTATATCTCTTGAACATGTTGATGGATCAAGTTGATACTTTGCATGTTGGTAGATATTGGTCTGAAGTTTTATGCAGTACCATCATGACCCACCCTGAGTGACCTTGAGGTCAAGGTCACAGACTTAGAATTTTTTTGTTAAAGTTTTCGGTTAAAGTTTTTAGAAGTCTATATCTCTTGTACATGTAGATGGATCAAGTTGATACTTTGCATGTTGGTAGATATTGGTCTGAAGTTTTATGCTGTACCATTATGACCCACCCTGGGTGAACTTGAGGTCAAGGTCATGGCCTTAGAAATTTTTGGTTAAAGTTTTGGGTTAAAGATTTTTGAAGTCTATATATCTCTATGTTGATGGATCAAGTTGAAACTTTGCATGTTTGTGGATATTGGTCTGAAATTTTATGCTGTACCATCACAACCCACCTGAGCAACCTTGAGGTCAAGGTCATGGGTCATAGATTTTGATAAGTTTAGTGACAAAGCACAAGTCAGGCGAGCTACGCTGTCCTGCGACAGCTCTTATTCAATCATAATGGCAACCTCTTGGTGTTCGGTCATTAAACAATACATTCCATGGACAGGTGCAAAGTGAGGCATTTAGGACTGTTGAAGTCGATACTCTGGGCCTAGTTGTTCAAAACTTCGTTAGCTTCATGGTATCGTTAAGCCCTAAGTTTGTTAACTATATTATTATATCAACTTCAAAAGCAAATACACTTATTTTTAATGAAAAATTTGAGAATTCTTTGCAATGCAAAGGATTCTCAAATTTTTTCAACAAAAATAACAGTGTATTTGTAATATTCATGTTTAAAATTTTAACGATTCGTTAACTTTAAACAACTGGCCCCTGGTTTGTAAATCAGTCAAGACAAGCTTTCTTAGACTTTTTTTATATTTATATAAGAGTTCCATACATAATAAGAGCTGTCGCAGGACAGCGTAGCTCGCCTGACTTGTGCTTTGTCACTACATCTGTTAAAATCTATGACCCATGACCTTGACCTCAAGGTCACTCAGGTGGGTCATGATGGTACAACATAAAACTTCAGACCAATGCAAAGTATCAACTTGATCAATCTACATGTTCAAGAGATATAGACTTATAAAAACATTAACCAAAATTTAAACACAAAACTTCCAAGTCCGTGACCCTGACCTCAAGGTCATCCAGGTGAGTTGTGATGTACAGCATAAAACCCGAGACCAATATCTATCAACATGCAAGTATCAACTTTATCCATCAACATGATGTTCAAGAGATTAAGACTTTAACCAAAAAATTTAACACAAAATTTCTAAGTCTGTGACCTTGACCTCAAGGTCACCCAGGGTAGGTCATGATGGTACTGCATAAAACTTCAGACCAATATCTACCAACATGCAAAGTATCAACTCGATCAATCAACATGGTCAAGAGATATAGACTTACAAAAATTAAATCAAAAACTTAAACACAAAATTTCTAAGTCTGTGACATTGACCTCAAGGTCACCAAGAGTGGGTCATGATGGTACTGCATAAAACTTCAGACCAATATCTAGCAACATGCAAAGTATCAACTCAATCCATCAATATGGTCAAGAGATATAGACTTGCAAAAACTTTAACCAAAAACTTAAGCACAAAATTTCTAAGTCTGTGACCTTGACATCAAGGCATCCAGGGTGGGTCATGATGGTACTGCGTAAAACTTCAGACCAATATCTAGCAACATGCAAAGTATCAACTCAATCCATCTATATGGTCAAGAGATATAGACTTACAAAAACTTTAACCAAAAACTTAAACACAAAATTTCTAAGTCCGTGACCTTGACCTCAAGGTCACCCAGGGTGGGTCATGATGGTACTGCGTAAAACTTCAGACCAATATCTAGCTGCTAAGCAACATGCAAAGTATCAACTCAATCCATCAATATGGTCAAGAGATATAGACTTACAAAAACATTAACCAAAAACTTAAACACAAAATTTCCAAGTCTGTGACTTTGACCTCAAGGTCACCCAGGGTGGGTCATGATGGTACTGCGTAAAACTTCAGACCAATATCTAGCAACATGCAAATTATCAACTTGATCCATCAACATGGTCAAGAGATATAGACTTACAAAAACATTAACCAAAAACTTAAACACAAAATTTCTAAGTCTGTGACCTTGACCTCAAGGTCACCCAGGGTGGGTCATGATGGTACTGCGTAAAACTTCAGACCAATATCTAGCAACATGCAAAGTATCAACTTGATCCATCAACATGGTCTAGAGATATAGACTTTTAAAAAACTTTAACCAAAAACTTAAACACAAAATTTCTAAGTCTGTGACCTTGACCTCAAGGTCACCCAGGGTGGGTCATGATGGTACTGCGTAAAACTTCAGACCAATATCTAGCAACATGCAAAGTATCAACTTGATCCATCTACATGGTCAAGAGATATAGACTTTAAAAAAACTTTAACCGAAAGTGTGACGCGGACGCGGACGCACATGTAAACGTAAACGTAAACGCGCACGACCGAGGTGACTACAATAGCTCTATGCACTTCGTGCAGGCGAGCTAAAAATGGAAGTGTGACATATAAAACCTCAAACAGACATGATCACAAATGAGCCATGTCATGAGAAAACCCAACAATGTGGTTTCCAAACAGATCCGACACAAATCGAGTTGTAGAAGCACAGAAGCAGGTTAGAGGCTGGAAATTTTGGATCTAGAAAGAAGAGGGATTGTACTATCCATGTAGAGAAAACAAAGGCGCTGATTAGCTTCGCAGTTACTGTGAAGCTGATCTGCGCCTTTGGTTTTCGCATATGCAAAATGTTAGTTTTTCTTATGATGAGGCTAAAATACTTCTCTTTGCGGATATTATTATAAAGTAAGAACAGGTGGTACAGGCCTGAAAGAGAGGAAGGCACAAAACATCACAAAACGTCTTAACAGCATGAATGTAGATCGAGATGACTAGCTCTTACCCTACAAGGTAGCAATTCATCTACAATAAGCATATAGCAATCATGTTCTAGCAAACAAATCCTCTCTGAGTGATGGATGAACACGACATAACAGAATCGATTAACCAAGTAACCAATAGGTTAACATTTATTTTGAGCCTGTGCATGAGAAAACCAACAATTTGGGTTTCCGACCAGGTCCGCCACAAACCAGACTGTACAATCACAGAAGCAGGCTAGAGGCTTGAAATTTAGGATTTAAGTAGAAGAGGGATTCTTGAAATTTAGGATTCAAGTAGAAGAGGGATTGTACTATCCGTGTTGTGAAAACAAAGGCGCTGATCAGCTTCGTGGTTATCGCAAAGCTAATCTGCGCCTTTGTTTTCGCCCAAGCATTTTGTTGCTTTTCTTTAATATGCAGTGGCTCATTTGGTTTAACATCCCATGAACCACCGCTTCCTTAAATACTGGGTATCAACCAGTACTATGGATAATTTGAGCCGCCTCGTGGGAAAACCAACAATGTGGTTTCCGAACAGGTCTGACACAAACCGGCCTGTACAAGCACAGAAAAGAGCTAGAAGCTTGAAATTTCGGATTTAAGTAGAAGAGGAATTGTACTATCCGAGTAGTGAAAACAAAGGCGCTGATAAGCTTCGCGGTTACCGCGAAGCTGATCTGCGTCTTTGTTTTCGCCTATGCAGATTGTTGGTTTTCCCATGAGGTGGCTCATTTGTTTCACAAGGACACAACTTGGCAGTCGTGATATACAATATTTTTTTTTTCAAAGAAATTTTTTATTTACCACAAAGCAGTATTATAGGTGTAGTGATCGAGGAATAGCAACCTTTTTAAGTGAAATAAATGCATCTATTGCAAGTATGATACACTTTTTCAAACTTAACCAACTATTGTCAATTATTAATTAGTTTGTGATGGAAAACAGCAAACCAACAAGTTTTTTTTAAGGTTGACCTGACTACAATCCTCCGTCCTTTCTCTCACAAGTTATTGTTTCTAAGTTCTTGGATGACACATTTTCTCGGAGGGTAAACAACAAACCATCAAGTTTTTACGGTTGGCCCTACTAGAAGAGTCCTCTGTCCTTTCTATCACAAACTGAGTTTCTTTGGATGGCACATTATATATTTCACAATCTATCATTTTCACTGTCTGTAGTTGAGGCAATGCCTGACACAGCTGGTCAAACAGTTTGAATTCTACATTACACTGTCTTAGGGTCAGTTCCTCCAACTTCGGGCAATACTGAAATGTAAAACTGAGAAATTACATGCTTATGTAAATCCTTCGTAATTATTTGTTTGAGTTTGTGTTTTGCGGTCAACAGCTATGGTCATGTCAAGAAAGTCAGCTATCGTAGCCACACTGGTTGCCAGTACTTTGTGCACATTCTTTCACCACTAACTGACAAATGATCTTCTGAAATCAGCCCCAGAAATAATGAGATGCCAAAATTTTCAGGTAAGAAATGTGCCAGGCATGAGGATCATTTGCCAGCCATATACAGAATATCCTGGCTTACTGGGGATTTATTGCTCCTGGTCACCTTTTGAATCATGATTAGCTTGGGGTAGTAATCGTAACATTCCTGGGTGCAGTTTACCAGAAGTTACAACACATTTTATGGCCAGTAACTGACAACTATTCTAAAACATTTTAGATAAAAAGTACTGCTGAGCTATTTTCATGGTTAAATTCTTTTCCCCAGTATCATTCAAGCAACTGGCTACCAATCCTGTAACTCTAACATATACCATACTTACAAATGACAGTACTCTTGCAAGATGAGCGGCTTTCTTACACCATAGTTCTAGACATCGCAGTGCCAGCAGAGGAGTACTGTGGTAAACTTGTAACTGGGACAGTCTCTCCAGCTGGATACTTAACTCGCGCAACTTTGGACAACCCTGGAACAACAGTGTGGATATGGACAAATACTGCTTAACCCAGATAAGACTGCTCCATTAAATGCAGTTTGATCATGATCTTTATAGATTCAACACTCTGACAATAGTAGAAGAGTTGTTTTTTTTTTCTCTCTTTTTTATAATACTGGGTAACTGCATGAAGGGTTCATTAAGGCAACCACTCCTAGGTAGGACCAGTAATATGTGTGAGTAAATGTGCCTTGGTCACAGAAACAACATAATTGAGCCTGTGCATGAGAAAACCAACAATCTGCCTATACGAAAACAAAGACGCAGATCAGCTTCACGGTAACCGCGAAGCTGATCAGCGCCTTTGTTTTTGCTACACGGATAGTACAGTCCCTCTTCTTCTTAAATACAAAATTTCAAGCCTCTAGCCATCTTCTGTGCTTGTACAGCCCGGTTTGTGTCGGACCTGGTCAGAAACCCAAATTGTTGGTTTTCTCATGCACAGGCTCAATTATCAGAGGTAGGAATCCAGGACTTCTCAGTTCTCAGTCATACACTACCTCTAGGCCAACACACTTCCCAAACCTGTATTGAATCCATTTTCTATTTTTGGAGATTGGTGATTTTGAGATTTCTAACCTGCTGATATGCATTCAGCGCACTGTTTTATTCATTAGTTCAGATGGTTTTAAAAAATAAGAAACCAAATAAAATAGTTTAATTGCAAAAATACATCAATGGCATTACCTGGATTCTAAGATACTGCAAACTTGGACAATTTATATCTGGAAAAAGAGGCAAAATTATTAGATGAAAAAATATTCCTAATTCCAGCAAAACAATATGAGCCGCATCGTGAGAAAACCGGATTTTTGCCTATGCGAAAACAAAGGCGCAGATCAGCTTCGCGGTAACCGCGAAGCTGATCAGCGCCTTTGTTTTCGCTACACGGATAGTATATTTCCTCTTCTTCTTATATCCGAAATTTCAAGCTTCTAGCCTGCTTCT
Organism: Rugalucina vietnamica; assembly: GCA_964017185.1. Classification (NCBI taxonomy): domain Eukaryota; kingdom Metazoa; phylum Mollusca; class Bivalvia; order Lucinida; family Lucinidae; genus Rugalucina; species Rugalucina vietnamica. Next base: position 18,670,097 of record OZ024873.1, read on the forward strand.
GTGTCTGTACAGGTCAGTTTGTGTCAGACCTTGTCGGAAACCCCTTAGACCGGTTTTCTCGCGTCGCGGCTCATATAGTACCAATTAACAAACAACTCATGCCAGACCAGGTTTTGTACTGGAAACAATTACTGAGCATTCTATATCAGCGTAAATAAATGTACATTTCTAATTCTAGGGTGACTTAGAACTTAGATTGTTTGTCAAATGGTTGTCAATTACAGTATTAAATCATAAAATTGTGATAAAGAAACAAATATGGCTCAAACAATTAACCACTTGCATTTAAAGCAACTAAGTACACTAAAGAACCCTATCATACAATTTGGATTCTTGCAATGGAATATTTAGCCGAAAGTTTGTTTGTTTTTTGTTTTTTTTCAAAGACGTTAATGGGTTACTGGACAGGCTTGCCCCATATTCACACCCCAAGTTCACTTACTCAGTTGATCTAGTTGTATCCCCTGATCTAATGTAAGGGAGGTAAGACATTTCAGTGACAGACTCAGATTTGTCTCCCCTCTAATAGCTCTTACTTCTAGCTCCTTCAAGCTCCATTCACAGTGTTGCAGTAAGGTCTGCCTGTCAGCAGGGGTGAACTATAATGTAGATCAGCTTAACTGTTAAAAAACCAACAATGTGGCACCCAGCTCACCAGCCAGCAATTTTTCAGTCATATCAAGGCAAAGCTATAGCCAGAAACAGTATTGTGGGGAGAAAAATGTTTTGTTTGAGAACAACCAAACTGCTACACACTTGGGTTGCTTAACATCAAAGTTAATAACTTTAGTTAAGTCCGGATGGGACAGCATGCTCCTTTGTATTACCCAGCACTGTGGATGGATGTCAATTAGCCAAAGGAACCAAAGGTGTCGGTTGGGTTCAAGCTCAGGACCTCTTGATCTACTCCACAGTCAAAGCACTCCCAACTGATATGTACGACTCTGCAGACATGAGTACAGAGGGACTACAGGATCTTGAAGTTTTGGACCTGCATGTTTTTGGACCTGCTTACTTTAATTGAGCTGCGACGCGAGAAAACAGGTCTTCGGAGTTTCCGAGCAGGTCTGACGCAAACCGACCTGTGCAGTCACAGAGGCAAGCTAGAGGCTGGAATTTTTAGATTTAAATAACAGAGGGATTGTACTATCTGTGTAGCGAAAACAAAGGCGCAGATCAGCTTCGAAGTTACTGCGAAGCTGATCTGCGCCTTTGTTTTTGCATAGGCAAAAATCCGGTTTTCTCATGACACGACTCAATTTATTTGGTTGTAGAGTATGCATATTCGGAAGAGATTTTATTGAGCATTTGAAAACTTAAAGGCGTCGTCACACATAGGTGAAAATTTCTGGACAAAGACTTGCATTTAATTGCAAAATCTAGTTTTTGCTTTATGATTTATTGCTTTACGTCACAATTAACAGCTACTATCATGACGGGGGGTTAGCAGTTGAAAGGAACGTAAAGCAATAAATCAAACAATAAATAATTACTTTTTACAATAAAATGGAAGTCTGTCAAGAGACTTTCGTTTATGTGTGACAAGTCCTTAAGACTGTGTGCTAAATATATAGAATGAATACATTATTTGACTTACTTTTGGTAAATTGTTGAGTGTGAGATGTTTGATCTGTACAGTATTAGGGACACTGATTTCTCTCAGAACTCTGTGTCCTGTTAAACTACAGCTCTGCATAGAACCGTACAATGATAGACTCCTGTCAAAAAGATATGAGCCGCATCGTGAGAAAACCGGATTTTTGCCTAGGCAAAAACAAAGGCGCAGATCAGCTTCGCGGTAACCGCGAAGCTGATCAGCGCCTTTGTTTTCGCTACACGGATAGTACAATTTCTCTTCTTCTTAAATCCAAAATTTCAAGCTTCTAGCTCTTTTCTGAGCTTGTACAGGCCGGTTTGTGTCGGACCTGGTCGGAAACCCCGAAGACCGGTTTTCTTGCGTCGCGGCTCATATAAAACCTAACATGTCAGCATTAACTTGTCTAAAGTCTAATAGACAATGAGAAACAGATCAGCCTACATAATTTGGGCCTCGACGCGAGAAAACCGGTCTTCGGGGTTTCCGACCAGGTCCGATACAAACCGGCCTGTACAAGCTCAGAAAAGAGCTAGAAGCTTGAAATTTCGGATTTAAGTAGAAGAGGAATTGTACTATCCGAGTAGCGAAAACAAAGGCGCTGATCAGCTTCGCAGTTACTGCGAAGCTGATCTGCGCCTTTGTTTTCGCATAGGCAATAATCCCGTTTTCTCACGATGTGGCTCATTTGATAGCATTTCGGTAGGTCAAGTTCATTTTCAAGAACTCGGAAGTTCATGAATATCTAATATTCAAAAATGATTTATGAACTTGTTGGTTGCATAAATTATCATTTGGTTTTGTCACTAATCTATTCAATGTTTATCTCGGTCCTCTTTCCATTGAAGCCTTTACAAGGCTGAGAAGTATGTATTTATACCAATGTTCTCATCGTTTTGTTGCAGTATTGTATCTGCGCTAAAATATGAAAACAAAACCTGACAAACTAAACATTTAATCTGGTTACAGTACCACATGTATTCTGTGTTACATACCCTAATGACAAGCTTCCGACCAGTGTGAGATTCTCTATCATAGTACAATGTTGCAGTATATCACTGATGGTTTTGTCTGACAACCTATCACATTTCACGATGGACAATTCTTTCAGGGAACAACACCTAAAAACAGCCATAACTGTAAATCCAGAAAAGTTTGCAATGACTTTATTTTTTGCTAATATTTGCAAATTCATTGTTTCGTAAATTTTAAGTTGTCGCTATTCGACACAAACCGGCCTGTACAGTCACAGAAGCAGGTTAGAACCTTGAAATTTCGGATTAAAGAAGAAGAGGAAGTGTACTATCCCTGTAGTGAAAACAAGGATGCTGATCAGCTGTACAGTTACTGCACAGTTGATCGCTGTGCAGTTACTGCACAGCTGATCGCTGTGCAGTTACTAAACAGCTGATCTGCGCCTTTGTTTTCGCATATGCAGATTGTTTGCTTTCTTGTGCGGTGGGTCATTTATCAATAGATCACAATTTACCATTAAGTTAGCACATACTGGGAACCCACAACATGTTTCCTATAATATGACAAACTTGACCAATTTTCTCTTTAAACTTTCATCAAATGCACAAAGCTGCTTTGAACACGTACCTAAGACACAGTGTGTGTTCTGGTTGAGTACAGACACCGGTCAGATGAAGACTGGTCAGTTTATCACAGTTTATTGTAAGGTGAGCAAAGTTAGTACCAACTAAGTCAAGACTTTCTATGTTTTCGCCTGTTAGTTCTGTAGACTGGACCATACTGCACCACTACAAAAAGAAATACAGCATTTATATTAATACATATAAATTGAGCCTTTGCGTGAAAAATAAACTGGGTTTCTAACCAGTCCGGGCACAAACCAGGCTTTACAGCCACAGAAAATAGTTAGAAGCTTAAAATTTAAGAGAGGGATTGTACTATCCGTGTAACAAAAAACAATGGCGCAGATCAGCTGATCTGAATCTTTGTCTCTGCATATGAAGACTGTTGGTTTTCTGGTGCGGTAGCTCATATCATGTTAACAAAGCTTTGTATAAAAACTAGTATCCTTCTGGAATTGATAAATTGGCGAAAAGTGGCTGAAGAAAATTTTCCACTAAGTGACAATTATTTAGCAATTTATGCAGAGTTCACAAATATGTCAGTGGACAAAATCCTCAGAAATAACTTACTCTGATATCAAATGTTTCTAATGTCTGTATTCTGTTCACTTGAAGTTTGTTCAATCTAGAACAACTCTCTAGCTTCAAGTGGTTTAGACTCGGAAGGTCTTCTATCAAAAGACTGAAATTGTGAAAGACCATTCTAAGTTAGTCCACACAAAACTTCACAAAAGTCTTCTTGTTAAAAAAAAAAAAATGCAGAGCAGCTGAAATCTTGAAAGTTTAAAGTTACAATAGCTTACAGTATTCTATTTCCATCTGCATCTTTACAATAAGAATTAATCATCATAACGAAAACTTGCCCATGCAATATAGAGATTTTTTTTCAGCTTTTAACATTGAAAATTTCATTGGATTTTTTAAAATATTTCTCTTATTTTTGCTCAAAACATAGATTGTGTGCAAACCCCAGTTTTTCTATATAAAAGTGGGGTTCAAGGGGGTATACATTACACGGACATGTTTTCGTGATGTAAAACACATGGTGGAATTTACAACAAAATCAGGAATACTAACACATAACAGCCAAAACGAGTTAAGTCATTGAATTCGGGCCAAAATTTGTCCCATAAATTTTTTGGCTTAGATTTGCAAGTTTTGCTATTTTTTCAACTAAGTGGAACCTGCCTAATAAATTGTGATGTTTGAAAAATGTTATCAACCCGAAATTTCAATTTTTATCGCTTCATGAACAACAGCACTGAAATCTAACGTGAACTACGTTACTGTGGTAGAGTACATTTGAACCCGCAAAATATGTAGCGAGGTATGACATTGTCAAACATTTCGAAACTTATTTTTCAAAAATGTCTTTTTCTTGCTTAAAAACAAGTGCTATACCTAACACTTATGACATTATTGCCGTCTCATCGTAATTTGAATGTTTGCCTCAAATGAAAATTTAAAAACAGTTGCTATACTAAAAATGCAAACATTATTTTGCTTATCTCCATTCACTTTTGAGCACTATTAGATAAATGAGCTCATTTGTATTTAGAATAAAGTTGATACATATCATAACTATACATATTTGATGCACTTGTAATACCATTTTGTCATTTTCGTGTAGGAAAATGTAACAATAGGTTGGTAACGTAATTCACAAACCCATTACAAATGCATTCTTTCCTGTGTGAAATTGCACATTTCTCTACAAATTATCTGCCTCAGAAGTGCCACAGAATGTTAATTTCATCTCTGTTTGCACTTAAAATACAATTCATTGTATATGTCTTTGTTGATTATGCAGAAAGGACCCTTTTAAATGTACAAGTTAAAGATTAAGTTAACATTCTATATATTATTGTTATTCATTAACTTGTTGTAGTTCACAAGACACCCAACCAATAAAGAATGAATCACCACACACCTATTCACAGAGGTTTTATACAACTTATTAAAGCTTTATATTATCGAAAAAGTACATCTTGTCCAAAAATAATGCCATAAAATGTTAAAGGTAACGTAATTCACGCACAAAATATGTCAGGTTTTATCGACTGTAGTATGTTATAAACATGGTTTATGTGTCTCTCTTTTACATAAAAATATCAAGAGACATGCAAAGAAAGTCAAAAGAACATTTGGGATAAAAGATACCAACATAAGAGGGCCAGGGCGTCAAGGACAGCGTGCCTATTCTAAAGAGTATATTGAAAGAAGGCCAATAACTGTGAATAACACACACTTTTTTGGATTATCTGGATACCAGGCGACATAGATAAATGATAATAACAATATACCAAGACGACAAAAGTCTCATATCACTGAAAGTATGAATCATGTGATCAAAAGGTGGATCTAAAGCAGAATTATGTAAAAAGTGAATTACGTTACGTGCATGTGAATTACGTTACCTACACTCAATCACATTCAAATTATAGACGGTATGCAAAACATAATGTAAGTTTTAACTTTTGATTTTTGTTGCTTATAAAGGACAACTTGCACATATTGCATCGATATGATGGCTATCTATATCATTTACATAAAAGGGAGAGATGGTGTACCCAGAAAATATAGATTAAGTCCATGTAGCTACGAAAAAGCAACACTAGTATGGTAGGAATTGATACTTACGAGCAGTAATAGACGTGATTTAATCGAACAACTAACATAAATTCCAAAGAGACATGAGAATTCAGAGTTATTTCTCTTCAAGTAAAATTGTAGTAACGTAATTCACAGTAACGTAATTCACAAATTTGAGCTTTAACCCTATTTTCTCGTATGTTTACAGCATCCCGTAAAGTTCTTTATCTATTTGCTACATAGTATGGTCAAAGTTCTTTCACTGCTGCCACTTGGAACATTTCTACCTCTTATGTAGCAAATGATATGGGTAGGGTAACGTAGTTCACAAAATTGTGTTATTTTTCAGCAGCTTTAGCTTTGACTTTATCTTGGACAAATGGGCAACAGCTAGCCCACATTTGTATTTATTTTCCAAGCATGTATCAATTATCTTGCCAAAAACATGTAGCACGTAAGCTAAACATACGTAGGTAGTATTTTGTGAGACATTAAAACTTAGTAACGTAATTCACGTAAGAATCTGGGACATCAGTAATTGAGACATAAAAATTTTCATTTTCACTTCAGAACCAAAATCAAGGCGTAAAACAAAAGGCCTATGTATATGACATTGACATATGATAGTAAACCGCCAATCCGAACAATGTATTTTCAGTAATAAGTTCTGTAATAAGCTTACTATGCTGATGGGACAGCATTTTTGCTGGGTTTTTGTGGTATGTACTGTTGAAAACGTCTTACAGAGTGACTGTAGACCACTTCTCAAGCTTTTCTTTCATATGACTGTAGGGATATAACTTTAACCTAGGTGAAACCGCTTCAAAGCGCTGAAAAACTACTTGTCTACTTGAAAATATATGGATGGGACACAAAAATCACCGAATTCAATGACTTAACTCGTTTTGGCTGATAAATAACTTTTATAATCAAATTGTGTTAAAATACCAACTCACTGTGTCACAAAATTACAGCGCACCAATTCCAGTACCGTCATGTGACTAAATGATTTCAGCCAATGAGAAATCACTTCACCATGTAGCCCTGGGAGACTGTGTAGTCTGAGGACATTAAGTGCAGGTGTACCAGTGTTACCAGTGAAGGGTGGGTTAATCAAGGACTCATCCTTCAGTATTTCTACACTCATGATCTTTTGAGGAATCTAGAATAGACAAACAATAAATTATTACATGTGTTACGATTTATCAATTTGCTACTGTAAATTCGGAAATTTTCGTGCGACTTTTATTTTGCAAATTTTCTATTTCAGAATTATTTGTAAAGTTTTAAATACGTAAAAGAATGTTTATGTAGTCTTATGGCACACAGAGATTCTTTATTAGCGAGAACCTTGAATTTGAGAGGCATGGAACTCGCGAAAATTAAGTTCTCACGAACATTTCCGAATTAACAGTATTTTCATTCATATAGAGATGAATGCATGCTATAAGTGAAAGGAGGTAAGCTGCCTCAAAAGGGTATCCCACTAGATGAAATGAGCCGCGACGCGAGAAAACCGGTCTTCGGGGTTTCCGACCAGGTCCGACACAAAACGGTCTGTACAAGCTCAGAAAAGAGCTAGAAGTTTGAAATTTCGGATTTAAGTAGAAGAGGAATTGTACTATCCGAGTAGCGAAAACAAAGGCGCTGATCAGCTTCGCAGGTAACTGCGAAGCTGATCTGCGCCTTTGTTTTCGCATAGGCAATAATCCCGTTTTCTCACGATGCGGCTCAAATGATTAAAAACAAATTAAAAAAGAACTCAGTGATTATTGGAACATGTGTGCTAATCTCAAATGTGTGCTAATGGTCAATTAGCCTGATTGTAATGATCTATTGATCAGCACAAGAGATACAGTTCAATCCAAAGTTGCAAAACTTCGACTACACAATAATGTACCACAGAAGAACACTTGCTGTCATGACTTATCCTTGATTCTTTCATTGTTCTTGAATATTACCCAATTATTATATTTGAACCATGATGTGAGGAAGGGGGTCTTTGGGGTTTCCAACCAGGTCTGACACAAAACGGTCTGTATAGTCACAGTAGCAGGCTCCAAGCTTGAAATTCCTGATTTAAGATGAAGAGGGATTGCATTATCCATGTAGTGAAAACAAGGGCGCTGATTAGTTGTGCAATTACTTCACAGCAGAAGTAAAAAAGACCTTTTTCTTATGAAGTGGCTCATTTTGTAGACTTGGACCAACTTCTAGCCACTAATTCTAAGAACCAAGCCGACTATTACCAGCTTCCCATATACGAGTCCATCCATGAGGTCTTGTTCCCCAAAGTCTCTACATTTTGACAATGTCAATTCTTGTAGCACTGGCATATTGAGAGGGAGCCCAGTTGTGTTGTTACAGGACTGGAAAACATGGTACATGTATACAACATTAAGTGATACAATATTCTTGTATGAATCTTAGTTGGTTGATTTGGCATAAAATGACTCAGCGAAACTAAGGTCATATGAGACATTATTAATTAACTTATTAGTATATAGTACTTATACAGAGAATTTGGTCTGTGTCATACTGGTGATGTTTCTTTTTTCGTATAAGCTATACTGGATTTCACCTCGACCTAATACAGCTGACCTCGCACTAATACGGTTGACCCCATATCTATATGAATTGACCTGCTATCTTTATGGAAATCCCTACACCTGATTGGTCAAAATTCACGTGCAAGGTCACGCGCCGCGTTGAATGTGTTGAAACAAAAACAATGGCGGCGATTCAGCCGATCGAGTGAAATAGTGAACAAACAAGCAAAAATCATGTCAGCATCTTTGAAAAGAATGCCAGACATGGGCGCTAAGAATGGTGAAGGTATGCTTGAGATGCTAGCAGATGTTATGCTTTTGACAGTTAATTAATAAAAATCTCATTAATCAAGTTATTTCGTATTGGACCAGTTACAGGTCCTCGGTCAGCTGTATTGGACCTCGGCCTTCGGCCTCGGTCCAATACAGCTAACCTCGGACCTGTAACTGGTCCAATACAAAATAATTTGATTAATAACATTATATGACTTCCATTGTAAGTCTAATCTGAAAGACTAGGCTAAAGCAGCCTAGTTGAGATCAAACTTACAAACCTCTAGTTTACAAGGTTTGTTGCTTAACCACTGCACTACAAACACTTCTATTTGTTAAATCTGACATGCTTTGATTAATATAAAAAAAAAATTGGTCCAATTTCACTGAAACATGTTTCATTTTTTCTAATATTGTGAGTGAAATTCTATTAAAGCAGATTGTAAATCATGCATAGCTTGACATTCTGAAAACAGCCAAAATTTACACTAAATGTGAGTTTCCTCAATGTGTTGGATTTTAACCTCACACTACTCCAGGAATGTCCACCATACACCAAACTCTCCAGGCCAGTAAACTGCAAATACAATTTATTTAAGACACTCAAAACAGTCACACATGGCAATTTGATATTGTAGTGTGAAACTATTGATTGAGATACTGACAATACATATCTATAACATGCTTCATATTTTGAGGTGTTTAGATCAAGGATATTATCAAACCATATCAGGATAACAAGTCAGCGACATATATACCCCCTTGAACCCCACTTTTATATAGCAAAACTGGGATATGCAGGGTTATACCTATTTTTTCTTATTTTTGCTCTAAAAAATATGTTGTGGGTACTTGTTAGAACCGCTTTGCCGAGGAAGTTCTAACGTGTACCCACAATCTATGTTTTGAGCAATAGGAAACATATCAAAAATTTTCGACTGAAAATTTTCAATTTTTACAACTTAAGAAAAATCTGTATCTTTGATGGGCATGTTTTCATAATGAGTCAACTGTACCACAGAGACCACCTTAACAGTGCTTCATATGGGATACATTTTAAAAATCCAGGACCCAGTTGTTCAAAGCATCGTTAGCTTAACGATATCGTTAAGACATAAATTTGTTAAGCAAATATCAGCTAAAGTAACAAATACACTTATTTTTTGTTGAAAAAATGTGAGAATCCTTTGCAGTGCAAAGGATTCTCACATTTTTTCAACAAAAAATAACAGTGTATTTGTAATATTAATGTTTGAAATTTTAACGAAACGTTAACTAACGACGTCGTTAGTTTTGAACAACTGGGCCCTGGTCATCCTCAATGATCTCTCCTTATCATATATTGAGTTACAAACTACAGTCCACAATTTTTCAGTCACATTGGGAAGGAGCAAATGCTTCCTTGGAACTTCACCAGTGCTATAGGAAGAATTGTAAACCAACGTTTTTTCCGAGGCCATTCATTTAGCAACAGGGACATTTTTGTGGCGATTTATTTTTCGCGAATTTAAGAAATTGAAAAAATAATTTTTGCGATTTGTCATGCTCTGGCCCATATGAATTATCATGTCCTTTGGCGTGTACCGTCTCGATTGTTAATTGGTTTTGACCGCCTCAAACGAGATGGGTCATCAAAGGGTGCGAGAGGATCTCCCAACAAAAGAAGACAATTATAAATGGCTGGGCGCGAACAACAATCGTCAAACATACTGAAGATTGCCATTGATGACATTGATTCTGAATAAAACTGCAAATAAAAATGTGAAATAATAGTTTTTAAATGTTTTAACTTTTAACTGCAGATTTTATTTAGTATTTTATTCAATTTTATAGACTAAAATCTTACGTGACATATGAACATCAAATGTTTTATATAATTTCTGTCTTCTTTTATTACCCAGAATAGTGTCAGTATATGTCAACATTTTTGCAGCCATTTAAATTCATGATTTTTTTCAGGCCCGCGAAAATAAATCACTTGCGAAAAATGTTGGTTCACAGTAAATGAGTTACATTTCGATAACAAAAACCTCTCACTCTGGCGTCTAATGCATTACCACCAAGCTACCTGTAAAACAGATTGAAAATCAAATCTTACAATGGGCAATATCTTTTCATCCAGATCAACAGGTGGAATGCCTTTACAGCCTTCAATGTTCAGATCTCTCAGATTAGCTTTGTTGGCTACACATGATACTAACTGTTCTGCATCAAGTCTACAATTATCAGAGCCTGTGCATGAGAAAACCAACAATTTGCATGGGCGAAAACAAAGCCGCAGATCAGCTTCGCTGTTACCGCGAAGCTGATCAGCACCTTTGTTTTCGCTACACGGATAGTACAATCCCTCTCCTACTTAAATACAAAATTTCAAGCCTCTAACCATCTTCTGTGACTGTACAGGCCGGTTTGTGTCAGACCTGGTCGGAACTCAAATTGTTGGTTTTCTCACGCACAGGCTCATAAAGCAGTTACATTTTACAGCAAACTTTAGATATCATCCATAAGGAAAGCTTCATGCACTCTGTATTAAAATCTGAAACTGTTCCATTACGCAATTTATGTCTATTTTTGGCTAAAAAGTGTGGACTACCCCGATTTTGATATCATGAAATAGCAGCTTATCATCTTCTGTTGTCAGTTTGAAAAGGCTTTTATGTTTGGGCTAATATGGGTAGAAATCTTATCGAACAATGTGGAAGCAGTTTTGTATGTTTTTTTTTGTGGTTTAACAGCCCAGTCAACACTTTTTGAGTCATGTTGGGACAGAGCCTCTGCTTCCTGGGTATTAAGTGCCGGTTCACATAAAAATCATGCAAAATTGAAAATTCACTCCACATCGAGGTTAACAGATTTTGATGAAATTTATTTTATATGAAGGCCGTAATGGTAGTATTTGACCCCTGAAATATTTTTGAAAATTGTCCAGCAGTTTGAGAAAATTACGATTGAAGTTTTTAAACACACTTTTACAAGTTTGGCTTGAAGTCTATGGGAAAATGTCGTCAATTTTCAAGTCAAATTTTGGTCACTTCAGTAGACGAGTTTCTATACATAATATACATGAAAATGCAGCTTAACCTCTCTTCTACATTTTCCAAAAATAAAACGCGTTGCCAAATCACTTTTGAAGCCGTATTTTGTACAAGTTTACGCCTAGGTATTTCTTACAGTGCTGGTGTCCCGTTAAGCAATACAATTTCTCCTTGAAGCCGGTAACCAAACCGCGCGACGTTGCTAAGACAAAGTGTCATGTGACAAAAATCATGTGACAATACTTTTTTTGAAGAAACAACATGAAATTCTTGTGTTTTTAAGAAGCTACGAAACTTTGATGATAAGTAAAAAGAAGGGAAAGAATAGAAAGATGGAACGCATTTGACGTCACAAGACGTTAGATTAGTATGACGTGACGTCAGTCGCCACGTGCTTTCATCTTCACGTGCCCAGTCGCGTGGACCCTTAATTGACAATTAAGACACGTTAAACGTCATCTTCTTAGAAATAAAATGCAAATTTGAACATGCAACAATGTGGGAATTACGTCTTCAATTAAAACACGAATTATTCCTTTCGTCAGCGTGATATTTTAGTACACTGACACGAAGTTAACCCAATATTTTAAAAATAAACAGTAGAAGTAATGCCACTAGGACGTTAAGAACTAATCATGTAAAATCATGAATATATATAGCAGCAAAAATAAACTGTATTGTCATGTTAGAATTACATGTACTTAGAATTGTAATTGATATTTTCAATTGTAAACGCGTAAATCACTTTTAAACCATTAAACGTATACTTGAAAAAAATAAATTGATTGATTTTCATCAATAAAATACAATAAAATTAATCAAAATTTGTTCATATTCTTGATCTTTTTTTTGTTTTAAGTTACTTCCTTTGAAATTTATCATAAAGATTATGCTTTAGTAAAAGTAGTACGCATTTTTGACTTGAAGTTTCCAGTCTATCGTATATAACTCCACCTCCACCTTTGGATTTGTATTCCATTAGTGTCATGACAGCTTAGGTCGTGACATGGGTTAAAAGACTTGTCCGAAAGACTGAAGAAGAGCGGGATAGAACCTGCAATCCACGATTCACACGACCATTCGGTCGCGAACATGAGGCTGTAACGGCGTGGAACGGAGTTGGCTCCACCTCAAGAACACACTGAGTAGTTAACTGTCATAAAAGCAACGTGTATAGACATTAACCCCAACATAAAACTGTATATTTGACAATCACAGACACAGGTAAGTGTTGGATGTTGAATGATGTTGTTGATATATGCTGCTGGTCAACGAATACCATGCACAATAGGCCTAGACGTTTCACGCCAGTCTTGCGGTGTTTTGACGTATCGTAGGCCTACCTTCAGGCCGGTCACAGATAACTATGTCGTAACAGACATCATAACAAGACAGCTGTACCTTGAGAGTTGCACGCCAGTCACGGTTTGCAGCCTCGGAGAATGGGTAAAAATCAAAACAGTCGCATTCCGTTGCGGGGCAGTCGATAATGTGAATCGCGACCTGTCGTAAGAGATCGCATTGCACTATTTGCAATGCATCTGTGCCGATACGAGTACATTGCAAATTCGCCACCTGACAACGCTTATGTGATGAGTTTCTAACGTGTCTCTCGTTGAACTTGCTTTGAGGGTTTTTTTTGTTTTTTTTTTTTTTTTTTTTCAGTGTGTCACTCACTGGTCTTCATGTCTTTTTGTTTGTGGTTTGAATCCATTCCTGGGTCCTCCTCAATGCCTTGGTTACATTTGTCCTGATCATCATGCAATTTTTGGTCTGCTATCTTAGACATCGTAGGTGATCACGGGCATGTTTAGAATTCATACAGGCTCATACAGGCATCTCTGACTTTCGTCCACGTTCTGAGTGAAAGCCATATGGAGATCGTTGGAAGATGTCCATGACGAATCCCTACGATTTCTGACTGAGCCTTTTCGATCTCCTTACGATCACTGTACGAGCCCCGCCCATTGGGGCCCGTAGAAAAAGATGGGCTTCTGGTGCCTCCAGGCAAAGCTTTTACACTGCTGACTGTATGACTATCTTTATATTACTGGTTAACCGCTCAGAAAAGCCTACCCAGGAAAAGTGGTTTCAAGTCAAAGCATCAACACATACGTTCTGTACGGGCCCCGCCTACTGGGGTCCAAAGAAATAGATGGGGTTCTTGTGCCTCAATGCAAAGCTTTTACATTGCTGACTGTATGACTATGTTATTACTGGTTAACCACTCAGGATGAGCCTACCCAGGAAAAGTGGTTTCAAGTCAAAACATCCACACATACGCTCGTATAAGCGGTTGTGGCTTTGTTGGATGGTTATATATCCCGTAAATGGAGACAACGTCCCGACCTGATCTAAGCCGTTGACTGGAACGTTAAGCATCAATTTTAACATCAAACGATGGCTGTACAATTTTTGTCACCAAATCATCATAAAAAAAATAAAATGCGGTTGCCGCACGATCATCGCAGCGTCTCCGGACAATGCTTCCCTACGACGTGGTTTGGGTTTTTCGTTTTTAAACACTAGTCTTGTAGCAGAAGAGACTAATTAAAAATCGTAGCAACCTGCGGGAGATTGTGTCACGTACAATTGTGACAGACAATGTAAATTGAACTGCATTCATTTTATTACACAGAAGTGCACGTTAGAAAGAATTTAGAGGAACAGTATTAAGAGTATAAAGGAACTAAAAAATATATAAAAAAATATTGAAGTGTTTACTATGAAGTTTGTTTGTTTTCAGCTTGAAAAGGTACAAGTAGGCAAAGATCAGGAAAAGGCGCAATCAGAAAAAGATTCCCACTCCAAAAACCCAGGTGGGAAAAAAACAAACTAACAATCAGGTACTTATACCATGAAACATATCGTAAGCCGAATGAGCAGCTATTTTCCCAATAGGTGGCCACTCAGTTACCTTAACTTAACTAAAAATATGAAAACATACATAAGGCGCCAACAGCACCTAAAGTAGTTATATATTTTCTGAAAATTCAAGAATGACTAAAATTTAAAGAAATCTTATTTTCAAGGGGAACAACTTCATTTTTTCAACTTAAAGCTTTTTTTTTTTAAATTTACAATAGTTATACAGAAAAAAAAATAAATTCAGGAACATTTTTAATTGTGCTTGTTTTATGCATTTTTGCTCGTACATGTACCAGGAAACACACTTTTGAAGATCTAGTTGATTCGCAATTATAGTAGAATTTCATATCGATATTAGAAAACTTAGGTTACAAGCTCTTTGTCTCAAAACAGCAGAAAAATTCAAGTTTTGGACATTTGTCTTCAGGTGTTTCTGTTGTTGTCATGTCAACCAGGTATTTGAGTTTGCAAAGGGTTTCATTTTTCTGGACACGTAATATTAGAGATACTTTACATGACATAACTTAATTTCAATATCGGTCTACTGAATTTGCAATAAATGAGTTTCATAACAGCAGAAAATGCCAATTTTGGGCGGCTGTCAAAGAATGACTTTGTTGTTGTCATGGAAACCAGTATTTGAATTTTAAAATGGTTAAAACTTTGGAACAAAAGATATTTTGATACTTCTAGATCATTATACATTTTCATAACAAAAATTGTCTACAGAATTTACAAGAATTGCATGAGTCTCAAAACAGCAGAAAATTTCAATTTTTGACATTCATCTTTAGGCGTGACTTTGTTGTTGTCATGGTTGTAAAGTAAGTGATCATACTGTCTTTTCATCATCGAACATGATAAAAAATTGTTGCTTTACTGATACAATGTGACAAAATAAAAACACAATTTTCCAGAAGCCAATATAAATGATCAGACCACCCCCCCCCCACACACACACACACACACACTATTCAATATCATGTTAACATCAATCTACTGAAGTGGCAATAATTTGGCGTGAAAACAACCAAAAACTTCTTTATTTTATATATTTTCATCTGTTGCATTTTAGTTGTCGCCATGACAACCTGGTTAGTGAACAAGTTGGCTTTTTTTATAAACGGATATGATAAATCAATAGTTGCCATCTTGCTACAATGTTACAGAACAAATCCACAAGTGAAAAGAAGCGGATATAAACTTACCTGTAAACCCCCGAAATGTAAATTTTAGCCGTTTTATTCCTCCAGTGGTGTTCGGTTTGTTGCTATGGCAGCCGCACGTATTAATTTGCGAAGTGTTGTACTTGTAATACAGTACTTACTTTATAATTCTAAATCAATATCATGTTCAAATCAGTCTACTGAAGTTGCAATAATTTGGAGTGAAAACAACATAAAAAAAAATAATATTTTAGAAATTTTTCCCTTGTAGCATTATACATGTCGCCATGGCAACCAGGTTAGCGACCAAGCTGTCGTTTTTATTATTGAATATGATAAATCAATAGTTGCTTTCTTTGTACAATGCTACAAAATAAACCCATCAGTGATTAGTAGCTGACATAACCTTACCTGAAAACCCTCCAAATTGTAAATTTTACTTTTTTCCTCCAGTGGTGTTCGATCTGTTGCTATGGCAACCGTGTATATGAAAAGGCAAAGGGTTTTATTGTTGAAACTTGTAATATAATACTTACTTTAGAATTAAACTGCAATATCATGTTTACATCAGTCTTCCGAAGTGTCAATAATTTGGTGTGAAAATAGCCCAAAAATCAATATTTTAGATATTTTTCCATTGTAGCATTATAGTTGTCGCCATGACAACCAGGTAAATTACCCAGCTGTCTTTTCTATTATTGTATATGATAAATCATAAGTTCCTTTCTTGGTACACTGCTACAAAATAAATCCACCAGTGATTAGAAGCTGATATAAGCATACCTGAAAACCCTCCAAAATGTAAATTTTAGTTTTTCATTCCAGTGGTGTTCAATTTGTTGCTATGGCAACAGTGTATATGAAAAGGCAAAGCGTTTTATGGTGGAAACATGTAATACAAGAGTTGCTTTATAAATTAAGTGTTACTGCATATCAATATCAGTCTACTGAAGTTGCGATAAATTGATCTGAAAACAGCCAAAAATGCCTTTTTCATATTTTTTGACTTAGTAGTATAATATGCGTTGTCATGGCAACGCCAAGCTGAATAAAATCAATGTTCTTTTGGCTTAAAAGCTTTAAGCTATGTTTAGTGTTTCTATTAGAATTGTTCAATTCTACCTAACATTTATCACGTTCATAAAATATTATTTTGAATTATACCATTTTTAGAGCAGAATTTAGCGATTTTTAGGCAAAATACTAGTTCCCGTTGCCATGGTGACGGGAATTGAAAAAAAATCAAAATAAACCTTATTTTTTATGTTCTGTCATCAAAACCTCTCAGACAAATGAAAATCAGCTAAATCCGTTACCCACCATGTGGAGTCACCTGCATGATTTTTATCTGAGCCAGCACTTAACAAATTTATCCAAGCGGTTTCAGAGGAGAAGCTGTTTGAACATTATGGTAATATACATGTATTTTGCCCCGTTAGTTGGGGGCAGATGAGCCCCTGGGGTCCAATAATTTTCAGAATCATTAATATTTAGTCCTACTGCCAATTAGAATTTAGTGTGTCTTGCTCACGACCACAACAGCTAGGTTTGAACTCAGGACTTCTTGATTCGGAGTCCGACACTCTACCACTAGACGACTGTGCTCCCCAAACAGAAACAATTTTGAAAATGAGCCGTGACGTGAGAAAAATGGTCTTCGGGGTTACCGACCATGTGCAACACAAATCGGCCTACAGTCATAGAAGCAGGCTAGAGTCTTAAAATCATGACTATAAATAGAAGAGGAATTGTACTATACGTGTAGCAAAAACAAAGGTACTGTTCAGCTGTACAGTTACTGCACAGCTGATCTGTGCCTTCGTTTTCGCATAGGCAAAAATCCAGTTTTCTCATGATGTGGCTCAAATCTAAATGAAATCACAAAATTAAAAGCCTGTATGGTAAAATACAAACAAGCTACCACCCAACCTACCTTGTACAATGAGATATATCTAGAGAGGTGAGATTATCAGATCCTAGCCGCAGTGTTTCCAGGTCCTCCGAGTCTGCACAGCAGAATTCCCTGATATCTGAGGCTCCCAGCTCAACTTTGTTAATACCAGGACAACCACTGACTTGTAGGTCTTGTACTGTCAGGAAGATAAAGTGGTAGTTAACCTATTAATGACAAATGGTTTCACCCATCATTATCTTTGAATCAGTCCACTTTCATTTTTAGGTGAATCAGGAGTAATTTTCAAATTTTATTCAACTTCGATGAAATTCCTCTAAGCAAACAAAATAGCTCCATATAGGACGCCGCAGAATTCTGCGGCTTCACAGCTGGAACCCATACTGTTTGCCTATGTCCCATAAAAAGGATGCGAGGCTTATATGAGTTGTTAATATGAGAATTTGACATGACTTGTATGAAGTACACCAGGTCTAAATTCCAAAGGATTTAAATCATTTTTCACACTCAATTTGTTCTTTTTCAGTTCATTTTATTTTCTTTTAATATGTTGGTTCTGAGTTTTAACAGCCCAGTCAACAATATTTTGGTCACATCCGAATTGAGAAATTGCTGCCTGTACAACAGGGACGTTATGAGTCTTGCTCAAAGATACAACATGGTGCCTGACCACAGGCACTTGTAGCATAAAAATATACCCCCACCCTTTCTAGCTGTCATAGACAGAAAGGGTGGGGTATATTTTTATGCTACAAGTGCCTGTGTGCCTGACCTCTCTATACAGTCTACCTCTCTACAACTTACTCAGCTACCCTAATCTGCTTTTTGTCAAAAAAAAAAAAAATAATTAAAATCTGGCATCACTGATGCCTTTTGTCTTGCAGAAAATCAGTCTGATTATAGTCTATACTGTGACTTCATCTGAGCCACCTCATGTCGAAACCCAACATTTTGCATATGCAAAAACACAGGTGCAGATCAGCTTCGCAGTAACTGCGAAGCTTATTAGCGCCTTCGTTTTCGCTACTCGGATAGTATAATTCGGCTATCGATAAAAAACATAACCGGGCCGGACCCGGCCAAATTTACGGAAAGTACCGAAGGTTCCGGGCCGGGTCTACGGAATTTATCGGAAAATGACGATCTTTCGGTACCGGAATGTAGCTCCGAGTCCAGTTCAAATAAGTAAACAGCTATCATAAAGTCCTTATGGGGACTGAAAATCATTATTTATTTGAATCGAAATATTATGGTTAAATCTTTGATTTATTTTAAACTACGTTAATCAAATTATTTTTACGGCAACGGAAATATTTTGCTAAAATATTGCAGAAACGTAAGATTTTCCTGAGGTTCTGATGTGTATCTGACCGATCTTTAGTATTTTTCATGATCTCAAGATCAATCCTTAGTGATCTTTCAGACGTAAAACAATCCTACGATTTTGCGAAATATAGATCTACTCATATGTCTTTCTTAAGTCTAAATTATTGTTCCAACATGGTTTAGAGCTTAAATACATTTTTATTTAGGAAGTAGAGGGAATGTACTATCCGTAAATCAAAAACAAAGGCGCTGATCAGCCTCGCGGAAGTAACCGCGAGGCTGATCTTCGCCTTCGTTTTCGCACATGCATATTTTTTTTTTCTCATGACTTGGCGCATTATCATTATGTTGTATGCGTTATAAATTTCAAAAATCATTTTCGCAGCAAAAAAAAATCCAAAGTATTTGAATACGGTTGTTTAAAAAAAATCGAAACGGCCTAGGCCATTTTAAACACAACATAACTATGAACGGAGAAGCCCAAAACAGAACTCCTCACAATAGGTGATGGTATAGTTACAGGTCCCCCCATGAACCGTTAGAAAGAAGGAGTGTGCTTTCCAAAGAAAGGGTAGGTCTTTTAGATTTAACGGTACATCTCAGGCATGTCACGTCCTTGGTCAGCGTTGAACCTGTTTCAGATTGTTTTCAGAATTTTGAACATGTTCAAAAACCGTTACACGCAGATTTTTAATCCTGTGATTGCCCAAGAGCGCTATGATCGAGCATGCATATGAATGATCTCAGAAACGGCTTTTTTTTCTTCAATATTATGCTTTAAAGCGTCACTTTCTCGTGATAAGTATTTCAGCAACATCCGTACATCTTAAATTACATCATCAAACTTTTACAATGGGTCTCATAATGACCACAAGAACTGTTTATTTCGGGGAACCGACCAAAATCTTGCGATCCACTGAGTTGACCTGTGATTATCACAATGCATGTAATGTCATCCTAAACTAGTGTTAAGATGATGCCTTAAGCGATCTTAAGAATAGTTAGACCAGGCCTCTATCTATGAGAGAAAACATATACATGTAGTATGGGTATTCATTTTCGTAAATTTGCTCAAAACACATATTGTTGGTACAAGTTAGAACCGCCTTGCCGAGGCGGTTCTAACGGCTACCCACAATGTATTTTTTGGATGAAAAATAAGAAAAATTGTATACCCCAGTTTTACTATATAAAAGTGGGGTATAAGGGGGCATATATTTCACGCACATGTAAGGAACTATGTGAATGTGATACCAAAATAATTTGTGTTCTCATTTTTTAAAACTGATTGTTTTTGTATTTTCACCGCCCACATTTTCAATGGCACGAATGGGAAAACATATTGTATAAAATAAAAAGAAAAATTACATTCTTTACACAAGAAATCGTTTGGAATGAGCTCCCAGAACATGCAGTTATGATACCCACTCTCAATAGTTTTAAAAGTAGAATGAATAAGTGTTGGCATGGGCATCCCCATAAGTTCAACCCCTGAATCTATCCCCGGCGAATAAACGAGACATGTTGGCAAAGACATATCCTACATCGACAAAGAAGGCAGAGCCTAATTAGATGTTAACATCATAAGTACCGTAAGTAAGATTTCTAAAATAATTTGATGCTTCAAGAATTGCTTGCTTGATCGGTTCAAAACTGTTTCCACCACATTTAGGCATATATAATGCACTATCCTTTATATATATATATAAGTATATTTCGCAAAATCGTAGGATTGTTTTCACGTCCGAAAGATCACTAAGAATTGATCTTGACGGATCATGAAAAATGCTAAAGATCGTTCAGATACCCGTCCGAACCCGTTTATCTATTTGAACCGGACCCGGAGCTACATTCCGGTACCGAAAGATCGTCATTTTCCGATAAATTCCGTAGACCCGGCCCGGAACCTTCGGTACTTTAGTAAATTTTGGCCGGATCCGGCCCGGTTATGTTTTTTATCGATAGCCGTATAATTCCGCTACTTTCTATATCCAAAATTTCCAGCCTCTAGCCAACTTCTGTGCTTGTACAGCTCGGTTTGTGTCAAACCTGTTAGGAAACCACATTGTTGGTTTTCTTATGCTGCGGCTCATTTATTGAGCTCTTATAGTCTGATTTTTTTCAATGTGCAGGGCGGAGCCTGTCAATTTTTGATTGACAATGACAAAGTTGACCATTACATTTAAAAATAGGTAGTTCTCATTTGGACTAATACTTTGACCCACTTGTTATTGTTGAACCAATCAGTGTCAAAATTTAACCTCATGCACCGAAAATGATGGGTAAACACATACTGTCACAGAAAAATATTTGTACTACATGACTGTATTTATGTATGACCATATTGAAAATTCCCTTAGTAAATGCCTGGTAAACATTCTTGTTGTATGACTCTCTGTTTAAAACTTTAATTCTGATACAAATGAATATCAAAGATGCAGGCTTATATTTACTAATGAAGGCGGCAAAAAGTGCACTAACTTCTTACTCGAAGTCACAGTATGGATCTGTAAAGTGTTGTGCTGTCATACTACAGATTTGTTAAATTTGACCGACAGCTCAGTCAAGTTATCAGCGAATCAGCAGCAACAGAAAAAAAAAGGAATAAACGGTCAAGTTAGCTGCAGCGAAACTTTTTGTCACCTATTGATTTTGTTTAAATATCCACAAACAACCTTTTCTATCCCTCCTATTACCCGAGTTACAGACAAAAGTTCCCTGTCATCATTAACAGAGGAAAATTATCGTCGACAACGTTTTTTTTTGTTTTGTGAGCGCATTAGAAAACAACGATGAATGTCGCAAACATGATTTTTCTATGCCGCCTGTGACCCAAGTTCTGAACAAAAATTCGCTGTCACTAGCATTAAAAGTGGATTTTTGTGGCCGATATTTTAGCTCACCTATGCCCTCACAAGGTGAGCTTATAGGATCAAGGTACTTGAGCCGGCGTGCCTGCATCCGTTTGTGCGTTCATCCGTTTACCCTTTCAAATATGACTATCTCTAAGACCATGCCAAATGTGATCAAATTTTATCTGAAGCATCATTGAAATGGGGGAATGATTGCATTAAATTGAAAAAAAAAAGTTTTCTAAACTGCAAGGCCCATAACTTTCATATTTAGTGCAAATTAGTGTATAGTACTCCTCTTTATAAATACTGTCAATTGTGCCCATGGGGTCCATACAGACAAGGCTCCAGAGTATCATCGTCTATCTTGAAGCTTACACTGATAAGCAAATCACTAAGGTGAGCTACAGCACAATTCGGTCTCTCGTTTTCGTTTAAGTCTGTCTATGAGCGCATACATTTATAAGAAACGATGAATGTCATCACAAACAGACATTTTATAACCCACCTATTTCCCAGTCTATGGACACTTTTACTGCTGGCAGGGAACTTTTGTCCGGGTGGGATAGAACGGCATAAGTATTCGTTTCCTATAGCGCTCACAGCCAGACGAAACTGTAAAAAATCTGCAACATTTTCCATAACGTTGGTAAAAAGTTCTGTTGCAGCATTCATCATCATTTTCTACATAGCGACCACAGCCAGACGAAAAAAAAAATGTAATAATAAAAAAGGCGACAAACATTTCCACTTACATGGAACTTTTTGTTGAACGTTGGTTGTAGGTGACGTTGAATGGATGTGATTGTGTCATTAATTGTCATTTTCTTATGCGCTATCACCAAGATTAAAGCCAAAAACAATCTTCTACAAAACTGTTCGCTGCAAGCGAAATTGCTGCTTACTTGACTGTTTTTTCGCTGTGGCAAAATAGCTGCTAACTTGACTTTCGCTGCAGCAAAATCCGCTAACTTGACTGTATTTTCTATTTTGCTGCAGCAAATTTAATTCCAACGCTGCTAGCAAAATCGCCGTTAACTTCACTACTTTTACTGCAGCAAAATTGCTGCTACATGTAACATGACTTTGCTGCAGTAAAATTGCTGCTAACTTGACCGTTTTTGATGCAGCAAATTTGCTGCTAATTTGACCGAGCTGACCTTGTAGGAAAAATAAGTAAAATCAGCTCGTTCTCTGAATCGCTTTATTTTTTTCGAATGGTACTTTATTGACCTTCTACTGCGGTCATGTACCATCAGTAAAGCAAAGAGTTGTTGACAAAGATAGAGGCTAACTTGATAGAAATATTTGAGTGTAGTGTATGGGCTGTATGGTTATATTTAAGAAACAAAATGTTTATGTTTTTGTGTGTCTACCATACACTTCACATATTTTGAAATCATTCAGGTGAGACACAGGTATAGCACAAAGACAACAAGCATAGTCACCTTTACCTCAATTATACATTGTCAGCTATGGGACCCTTTCTCAACAATGAAATCATCCAAGGCTGGGCTTAGCTAAGCCCTGCCCTGCACATTGAAAAAAATCCAAGTATACATCAAAGTAAAAGGGGTTAGTGTATTATATAAGAGCTGCGACGCGAGAAAACCGGTCTTCGGGGTTTACGACCAGGTCTGACACAAACAAACCTGTACAGTCACAGAAGCAGGCTAGAAGCTTGAAATTTCGGATTTAAGAAGAAGAGAAATTGTACTATCCGTGTAGCGAAAACAAAGGCGCTGATCAGCTTCTCGGTTACCGCGAAGCTGATCTGCACCTTTGTTTTCGCCTAGGCAAAAATCCGGTTTTCTCACGATGCGGCTCATAAAATAAAAGCATGTTTACAGCAAGGTACCATAATTTTAGTCATTTAAGCATTTTCTCTGTATGTACCTACACAGTGGGAGTGTGACTGTTATTTCTTCTAATCTCCTACAGTTTCTGGTATCCAGTTTATTTAGATTGGGACAATATGGTAGACTGATCTCTAGCAAATCTGAAAGACAACTTTAACTCTTTTATATAGGAAAATAAGTTCAATTTATAATGGTATACATATGAGCCGTCTCGTGGAATAACCAACAATGTGGTTTCCGAACAGGTCCGACACAAACCGGCCTGTACAAGCACAGAAAAGAGCTAGAAGCTTGAAATTTCGGATTTAAGTAGAAGAGGAATTGTACTATCCGAGTAGCGAAAACAAAGGCGCTGATCAGCTTCGCGGTTACCGCGACGCTGATCTGCGTCTTTGTTTTCTCATATGCAGATTGTTGGTTTTCCCATGGGGCGGCTCATATATAAGTTTCAATCCAATTGTAAATCCCGTTGTAAACTTATATATTCTTTCAGTTAAACTGAGCGAAAAGTATAATTCATGTGTATCTACAATTACCATATTTGTTCTAATTAGATCACAGTGCGCTTAACTTTTCAAAATAACATAAAGGTAACAAAGTATCATTCTAATAAGCGCACACAAAGAACGAAAACAACACATAAACTGTTGAAATTTCTACGTTTAAAACGATGATGTAATTTAAGAGTTCTCATCGTTACAAAATAGTGTTTTTTTTTTGTTTTTTTTTTTTTTGTTTGTTTTTTTTTTTTTTTTTTTCCGCAGGCTTCTCCGATGGGTGAATGATATGACAGACAGATGATGATTGAATGGTAGGATGATGATAACAAATTATATAGTTTTATTTTCAATATATAAATAGTATATACATGTAACACTAAATTTATTTAACATTTTAACATGATGATTGAATGGTAGGATGATAGTGTTTGATCATCTAAGGTTAAGTATTAATTTGGTAAATATGGAATTGATGTGTAAAATTTGTGTAAAATACCAGTATGCTAGCCGAGCAGTGTGCGCTTATGCACATGGTTTTTGGAAACGACCATGGTGTGCGCTTATTGGAGCATGTGTGCTAATTAGAATGAATATGGTACTATTTTTATACACTAGGTTTTATTCCAAACTATTCCACAGACAACATTCATGTCTTGGATTTGCTTAAAGTCTCACTTCCTAAATCAGAATTATGTCTCAAGAACAATGCCAAGGTTCAAATATGTCTGTTATTATACAATTAATGACTTTTGAGGCATTGGATATGATGTGATATCGACCCGAGAATACCAATATTGACCGAGGCGAATGTGATATCACATGTGACATGATGTGATGTCGATATCACATCATATCCAATGCCTCAAAAGTCATTAACTGTTTTATTATATAATTTTTGACAAAATGTCAAGCAATGAAAAGAAATCAACTGAGACAGATATAGAATAAACATTTAACATTTAATTCAATACTAATGATAATCGTTGGACACGCGATTATGCGCAGCGCTATGCGAAAGCGGAACCAGAATGTCAGCTCTAAATTTAGTAACTAATATTGACCTGCCAGCACGCGCTAGCCAGTTAATATGACAATTTGAAGACTTGCCACGTGGGCGCTTTGGGCCAATGACAAGCAAGATTTTCAGTAGCTTATATAATAAATAAAGTTAATTACCATCACAATTTAGCAAAATGAGATCCACTAGAGAGTCCATAGCAGTTTTCACAGCCTGAAAATGGTAGAAAATCCCTATTTCAAATATACTAAATAGGCTTTTACATAAGTACCCATGCACTACTGAATTTATTAAACAAGTGAAGTTGCTTTTCTGAGTATAGTATATTTGTTTTGGAAGAAAAAGTTGTTTGTCTGTTGATTTACACTTTATATCCAAGACCAACATATGTAAAATCTCAACTTTATGAAAACTTGCACATGCAATAAACAGAATTTTTTTTTAGCTTTAAAAATTGAAAATTTTCAAATGAAAATTTTTGATATTTTTCTTATTTTTGCTCAAAACATAGATTGTGAGTACATGTTAGCACCACCTTGGCGAGGTTGTTCTAACGAAAACCCACAATCTATGTTTTGGAGCAAAAATAAGAAAAAAAAAAGTATACCCCTATATGCCCCAGTTTTGCTATATATAAAAGTGGGGTTCAAGGGGATATACATTACATGGACATTGGACATGTTTTCATGATGAGAAAGTATTTTGCTTTGTGTTTAACATCAAAGTAAACTATTTTTCATTCATGTCTAAATGCAGCCAGTTTCCTAATTTCCTACGTGATAACCAGTTCTATGGGGAGCCAATGTGTCTGATTCAAGGGCGCAACCTGGCAGTGAGGGCTGAACCCCCTGCTCCACGATCTGGAGCACTAGGCCATAGCGTTTCACACGAAAGCATTTTATCAGCTGTGCAGTAAGTGCTTTATTATTGCATATGCTAAAGGCAGATTTTCATGGTTCATATGATTGCTAAGTGAAATTCATACGAGGTAATAGCCACGTCATGAGAAAACCGGATTTTTTGCCTGGGCGAAAACAAAGGCGCAGATCAGCTTCCCAGTCACTGTGAAGCTGATCAGCCCTTTTGTTTTCGCTACACGGATAGTACAATTCCGCTACTTTCTAAATCCAAAATTTCTAGCCTCTAGCCATCTTCTATAGCTGCACAGACCGGTTTGTGTCAGACTTGGTCAGAAACCCCAAAAGACCTGTTTTCTAGCATCGCGGCTCATATAAAAATTCACCTACCCACAAACCACCATTGAAACTCTGTAAATGTTGAGCTGAACTTAGATCTAGGTGGGTCAAACTAGGACAGCCCAGGATCAGGTCTTGTATATTATGTAGCACCATCATCTGACCTATCAAACTAAAAATAGTAACACAGTCAACAAGGTTCTAGTCTTGTTGGGATGCAAGAACGACATGATTGTATGCTCGTGAGTCCAACCAGGACAACCTACTATGTATTTACCATCTTCCAGAAACTGCATTTTTCAAAATCTCACTGTTCTGAAAAGACCTCAAGAAAAATATGACCATGTCACCATTTTGCATTCCAAAAGTCTTAAAAAGTGCCCCAAAAATTTTGAAAATCGCGGTAAACAAATACAAATTTTATACCAGAAAATAATTTTGCATAGGGCTTTTTCATTGTAAACAAGTCAGCAAGGGAAGTAACTATTTTACCAGAAAAAATCTAAATTGATTATTTTTCATTTAAAATGCACCAAACCAAAACATAATTGTATTGTATACATAGCTGAGCGCCAAACTCTTAAAATTATTCCACAGATTTGTTTGATTTTTAATTTTAATGTTTTTGGATTACCCCCCTTGCAAATGCAAAATGCCTATTCAAAATATTGTTTGGGCATACTTTTTATTATCAGTGATCCTATTTTCAAAATGTTTGCGGCACTTTTTACGACTTGGGTTGCAAAATGATGATATGGTCATATTTTTCTTGTGGTGTTTCAGAAAAGTGAGATTTTGAAAAAATGAGGTTTCTGAAAGATGGTGTACAGACAGTAGGAGGATATCTTGTATATTCTAAAGTACCCTCATCCATGTCATCTGTGTTACGTGCCAGGCGTAACTAGAAGATTAAGGAAACCAACAAGTTGGTTAGCCAGCAACAAGCTTTGTTTAAAATTTAACAAATCTATTTAGAAGTGATTTAACCAGTAATTACATGTGAAACAATCAAAAGCATATATACAATCAAACAAAAATGAATGTACAATACCTTTCAAGATGTTAATTCCCTTAAAGAATGTCTGAATGTCCCTCAGAATTTTTTAACACAAGTCTGTATCAGTTTCTGATCCCAAGAATTAAAGTTTGTTTCAAAATAGCACTATGTCCCAATCCAGAATCGAATATCACAAAGTAATCCAAGAATAAGTTTAAATTCCAGTAAGATAGATTTTGACTTCTTAATAGTAACAGTACCCAAAGATTGTCCTTATGAAAATTTGTAGCCCTTATATAGCACTGAGGAACATTCAGGATTCTTCCAGCAAATTCTATGATATCATATACTAAAATTAACAAGTTGTTTACCAAAATTTAATGTTCTGGAATATTCTAGAGAGGCCATTATCCTTCCAGAAAATTCCACAATATTCTTTTGACATAAAAAAGATTTTTCTAGAAGATTCTACATCTTTCCAGGTTTTTCCGGACTTTTCCGTCAAAGAACAATTTGAAATTTCTAGAAAATTCTGAAGTAAACAACCTGTTTATGTCCAATATCTGGGACACTAAAAGTAAATAACTGCTAAGGACAACAAGTAAACATCATATGTATAACATCATACTTTCCTGGGCATACTCCCTTGGGAAGTTTACCAGTACTGAATGCACATCTTTCGACAAGTAACTGTCATACATAACACTTCCCCTCTTCAAAGAAAAGAAAGTTTTATAAAATAAAGCTTACTTTTGCAATACTGGATAATTGTATACAATATGTTTAGCAAAATTTGTGTAAAACTAATCAAATACAACAGCACAAAGCTGGACATCAGCATTGTAGAGGCACTTAAGCTCTGCTTAGGGTGTCTGGAATGATATTATCTCTTCCTCGGATATGTCTGATGTCAAGATTGTGCTCTTGCAACATGAGACTCCACCTGAGTAAACGCTGGTTCTTGTTTTTCATTTTTTGTATGAAAGTCAGTGGATTGTGGTCACTGAAGACAACAATTGGTGCATGTGAAGAAGCTAAGTAAACTTCAAAGTGCTGAAGCGCAAGGATTAGAGATAGGCATTCTTTCTCTATGGTAGAGTAATTTCTCTGATGCTTGTTAAACTTTTTGGAAAAATAACAAACAGGATGGTCAACACCATTGTCATCTTCTTGCAACAATACACTGCCTGCACCAACATCACTGGCATCTACAGCCAACTTGAACTCTTTGTCAAAACTTGGTGCTAAGAGAACCGGAGCACTTCTAAGTATGGCCTTGAGCTTATCAAATGACTTCTGGCAGTCATCTGTCCAAACATACTTGGCCTTCTTACCAAGCAAGTTTGTCAGAGGCTCAGCTATAGCCGAGAAGTTGTTGCAGAATTTCCTGTAATATCCAGCCATACCCAGAAAGCGCATCAGTTGTCTTTTGCTAGTAGGTACAGGAAAATCTGAGATAGCCTCAACTTTAGCTTCTACAGGTTTTACCTGACCTTGACCTACAATGTGTCCAAGAAATGTCAAGTTTGCATGGCAAAATTCACTTTTTTCCAAGTTCACAGTTAGTTTAGCATCACTTAGCTGGTCAAAGAATGTTCTGATTGTCTGCAAGTGTTGTTGCCACTCCTCACTGAAGATAATAGCGTCGTCGATATAGGCTTTACAGCCATCCAGATTGGAAATCAAACTGTTGACCAGCCGCTGAAAAGTCGCAGGCGAGTTCTTCATTCCAAATGGCATGACTTTATACTGGTACAGTCCATCTGGTGTAACAAATGCCGAGATCTCCTTTGCTCTGTCCGTGAGGGGTATCTGCCAAAATCCCTTTAGCAGATCGAACTTTGTAACATACTTGGCATGTCCAATATTATCAATGCAGTCATCGATTCGTGGGATGGGAAAAGTGTCTGTTTTAGTGACAGAATTGACTTTTCGATAGTCTGTGCACATTCTAAATGTCCCGTCTGGCTTTGGTACAAGAATACAAGGAGAACTCCATTCACTTTGGCTGGGTTCAATGAAATCATTGTCTAGCAAATATTGAACTTCTTCCCTAAGATATTGCTGTTTTACAGGGTTCATTCTGTAAGGATGTTGCTTTACAGGTTTTGAACCTTCAATAATGTCAACATCATGATAGATTTTGTCAGTTCTGGATGGAATGTCCGGAAATAAGTGCTCATATTCAAGAACAAGCAGTAAGATCTGATCATGTTTTTCAAAGTTTGATGGAATCTTTCTAAGGCACCTTGGCTTTCAGGGTGGTAAGCCGATGACTTGTATTGCTTAATTCCAAGTTCGTACATGACTTGCTGAAAAATTCCTGACATAAAATTTGAGCCCTGGTCTGACTGGATAGATTTTGGGAGGCCTACAAATGTGAAGAACTTCACAAGTGCATTAACTATTGTTTTAGCCTTGATATTTCTGAGTGGGATAGCTTCAGGAAAGCGAGTTGAAGCACACATTATGGTCAGAAGATATTCACAACCTTTCTTTGTTTTGGGTAAGGGACCTACACAATCAATAATCACTCTGCTGAAAGGTTCATCAAAGGTAGGAATGGGCTGTAACTGAGCTTTAGTAATAGTCTGATTGGGTTTTCCTACCATCTGACAAGTGTGGCAGGATTTGCAATGCTGTGAAACATCAGATTTTAGTCCTGGCCAGTAGAAATGATTTAGAATCTTGTGATAGGTCTTATTTACACCTAAATGGCCTGACATGGGTGTTTCATGAGCCAAGTTTAAGATTTCAGGGCGATAAACCCTAGGAACCACAATTTGGTGGTTAACAGTCCACTCATCTGCTGCTGAGACATCTGGAGGACGCCATTTTCGCATTAATATGCCATTTTTGACATAATAGCAAACAGGGACCTGAGATATTTCTTTTTCATCTAAAGCCCTTTCAAATAAAGGCGAGATCTCAGAATCACTGTGTTGTTCTTTACAAAGCTGTGACCTTGACAGCTGGTCATGACCTTGGTCATTTGAGTTAGAAGGTGAAAGGTCATTTTCTGACCCCGACCTTGGATTGCTAGGGTCAGTCTGAATATCAGACTGACTAGGGGAAAAAGATGTTGAAATCTCTTTATTAAAGGACTGACCTATCAAAGTGTCAGTTAAATTTATGTTCTGCATCCCATCATATAATTTGGCTTTCTTAGCCATTGCCCTAGTAACAGCACAAGAAGGGTAAAGGTCAGGAATTTCCTGCTCAATGGGATCAGGCGGTTGATCAACACATGGTGTGCTGGTCAAAAGTGGGTTTACCACAACCTTATCTCCTGCCAAATCATTGCCTAACAGCAAATGAATACCTTTAAAAGGAAAGGAAGGTCTAATATCTACAGCCACAGGACCTGTTACTAAGTCAGAGGACAAATAGATATTATGGAGGGGTACGTTAACAAATCCACACTCTACGCCCTGGATAAGGACACTTGTCCCAGAAGAAGACTTCTCGGAAAATGGCAAGGTATCTGCCAAGATAAGGGTTTGAGAAGCTCCGGTATCTCGTAAGATTTTGATAGGGGTAGACTGGGCAGAGTCACTGTTAAGTGACACAAAACCATCTGATAAGAATGGTTCATAAATCTCCATAATAGAATCCTCAGAGACTGACTCTTTACAAGTTCTGGTCAGTATAGGGTTTTCTTCCTGGATACAAGACTGTGGTTTAGCCTTTAAGGAGGTGAGACCTGTCGGTTTAGCACTATCTAGATTTTCTCTTTCTTTCTTTTGTTTCAGTGCCAAACATTCAGAAATAATGTGGCCAGTTTTCTTACAATAATTACAAATTGGCTGGGATAAGGGATTTTGTCCTTTGTTTTCACTAGAAAATTTGGGTTTTGGACTGGAATTGTCAGTTGGATTACTGGGATTGGCTTTGGGACCGGAATGAGGGGAATATGGTTTTGACTGAGGGGTAATTTGCTTTGATTGAGGGTTATATGGTTTCCTAGGATATGGCTTGTTGATAAATGAAGCCTTATGAGTCAAAGCATAGTCATCAGCTAAACGTGCTGCTGTTTCCAAGTTTTCAACTTCTCTTTCGTTCAAGAAAGCCTTAACATCAGAATTTATGCACCGTTTGAATTCTTCAACAAGCATGAGCTGCCTTAGCTTTGCATGATCAGAACCTACTTTCTTTGAAGAACACCATCTATCAAATAGTTGCTCTTTTGTTCTAGCAAACTCAACATGAGTCTGGTCATGTTCTTTTCTACAGTCTCTAAATTTCTGCCTGTATGCCTCAGGGACCAGCTCATAAGCCTTAAGAATAAATTCCTTTACTGTATCATAATCTGAGCTTTGCTCAAGAGAAAGCTGAGTGTAAATTTCTCGAGCTTTACCAATTACAACACTTTGCAAAAGCAAGGTCCAGTGCTCTCTTGGCCATTTCAAGTTTTCTGCCACCTTCTCAAAATGTAAGAAATATTTGTCAACCTCTTTTTCTTGAAATGGAGGAACGAGACGGATGTGTTTTGTGACATCAAATATTTTGCTTGTGTCTGAAGATAAAGATTTTGATTTTGATTTTTCATTAAATTCAATTTCTTTGATTCTTAACTGAAATAGCCTTTCTCTTTCTTTTTCTTCATTTTCAAATCTCAATTTTTCTTTTTCAATTTCGAGCCGTTCTTCTCGTTCTAATTTTTCATATTCTAAAGCTCTTTGTTTCTCCTTCTCTCGCTCTTCCATTTCTAACCTTTGTTTATACATTCTTTCTTCCCGTTCTAAAGTTTCCAATCTTATTCTTTCTTCCCTTTCGGCCTTTTCTGCCCTTATTCTTTCATCCCGCTCTAAAGTTTCCAACCTTATTCTTTCTTCATACTCAAATTTTAGTTTTTCCATCTCAATTTGTCTTTTGTTTTCTAGTTCCCTCAACTGCAAGTCAGTCTGAGTGACTAGAATCTGAGAAGTAGCCGAGGAATCAAAAATTTCCTCGTCAACAAAAAACTGAATCAAAATGTTCTTAATTTCATGTTTTAACATGGAAGTCTTGATATTTGACAACCCATAATGATCAGCTATGTCTAAGAGATCACTCTTTTTGGCCTTATCTAACAGCTCCTGAGAAAGCGCAGCAATAAAGTCACTTAGTTTGAATGACATGGTTGCTTTTTGCTGGCTTTAGCTATCTAAACAGCAAACAGTGAAGCTACTTTAGAATTTTAAATAAATTTGGTGCACAAGAAATTTCGATCCCGGACGAGCCCCCAATTCTGTTACGTGCCAGGCGTAACTAGAAGATTAAGGAAACCAACAAGTTGGTTAGCCAGCAACAAGCTTTGTTTAAAATTTAACAAATCTATTTAGAAGTGATTTAACCAGTAATTACATGTGAAACAATCAAAAGCATATATATACAATCAAACAAAAATGAATGCACAATACCTTTCAAGATGTTAATTCCCTTAAAGAATGTCTGAATGTCCCTCAGAATTTTTTAACACAAGTCTGTATCAGTTTCTGATCCCAAGAATTAAAGTTTGTTTCAAAATAGCACTATGTCCCAATCCAGAATCGAATATCACAAAGTAATCCAAGAATAAGTTTAAATTCCAGTAAGATAGATTTTGACTTCTTAATAGTAACAGTACCCAAAGATTGTCCTTATGAAAATTTGTAGCCCTTATATAGCACTGAGGAACATTCAGGATTCTTCCAGCAAATTCTATGATATCATATACTAAAATTAACAAGTTGTTTACCAAAATTTAATGTTCTGGAATATTCTAGAGAGGCCATTATCCTTCCAGAAAATTCCACAATATTCTTTTGACATAAAAAAGATTTTTCTAGAAGATTCTACATCTTTCCAGGTTTTTCCGGACTTTTCCGTCAAAGAACAATTTGAAATTTCTAGAAAATTCTGAAGTAAACAACCTGTTTATGTCCAATATCTGGGACACTAAAAGTAAATAATTGCTAAGGACAACAAGTAAACATCATATGTATAACATCATACTTTCCTGGGCATACTCCCTTGGGAAGTTTACCAGTACTGAATGCACATCTTTCGACAAGTAATTGTCATACATAATATGACATCAAATTAATAAATTTGTTTGTTTGTTAGATTCTAAATAGCTCACTTAACAATTTTCAGTCTTGTTGGAACACAAGATCTACTAGTATATTAGTCAAACAAGGACAGCCCATGCCGTGATCTTGTATGTTCACAATCACCATGCTTTTAAAATCTCCAGAATAACATTAATTTATGTCAATACGGGATGTTCGTTGTTTTTGAGTAGCTGCATAAAGAACCAACTTCTTACACTTTTGAAAAGTAAATACATGTACATGTTTTAGGATCAATATCAACACAGACGTTGACTATATAGCTATAAATTAATGTCATTTTTGTCCATTGTTAAAAGCATTTATTACAACCAGAGTTCTTGATAACTCCAATCTGGGCGTATTTTTACGCGTGTTTTTCGTTTCGTACGCCTAAAATTCACTGCCATGGATTCTCGCTTACGCCATGTTTTTTTCTGGTGACGCGTCCAAAACTTTCCATAAATTATGTACCGCGGAAAGATCAAGGCAGAATAGCCGCAAGACATTGTTCAAAGATCAAGCAAGTGACTGACACGTGCCACTGATGTGGGGAAGCAAGTAGGCGTGAACTAATTGTGCCCTTATCCAATCAGAGCGCAGTAAACTGACAATCAAGTTTTTGTTGATGGGGATTGACAGGTCAATTTTCACGGATCACAAATTTGTGTCGATTCAATGGATGTTTATTGTCAGGTCCTTATCTACACAAAGGGATGATAGGAAAACAAGATTTTGTTGAAAAATATTATTAGCGATCATTGGAGAAAGTGTTAGCAGATCTATATGTTCCTCGTAATTTCGGTATGAAAACTCTCTACGGAATCGGAACAATGTACACAATGGAGAGATCGTTTTCTGGTGCGATTTGTGTTTTTTGCATTCATTTCCAACCCTATTTGCATAGAAATTCTCTGAATGAGAGAATGTATCACAATTTCAATTGCCTTTAAGAAATTCCGAATGAGAAATTGGCAGAAAAGAAGAGAAAAAACCCACCTTTCTACCGCCACGAAAACTTATGACATTACATCGGTCCCCTTAAAACACAGGCATATTTTTTATAGAGCAGTCTATGGCATCGGTATTGGCCTGAATTGCCTTCATGTGTAATAAAAAAATACTCATTTATAAATTTTGGCTGCTTCAACTTCAGTAAAGTTGACTGAATCTTATCAATTATTTTGCGACGTCTGGAAAATCAAGTATTGGCTTTTGTAAAAAAAAAAAAAAAATTTTTTTTTGTTTTTTTTTTTTTGTTTACAGAATGTACAAATTTTAGGTGGAATCCTAGTTGAGAAAAAAGTTATTGAAATATATTTATAAGGTAAAACTCCAAGTTTTCTTGGTCAAACTCCAAGTTTTCATTTCCGACTCCAACTTTTTCCAGTGATGGATTCTTAGAATCCTGTTTTCAAAATCCTAGTGAGAACTCTGTACAACTCCTTCATTTGCAATTTATAATACATGTAGCTTATCTGGTGCAGTTGCAATAATACACCAAGAATTCAAGTTTCAAGTATATGTATTCATGTTTCATGTATATGTATATAAATGAGGTAAAATCAGTGCTTAAAACCAAATGAGCCACATCATGAAAAACCGGAGATTTGCCTGTGCGAAAACAAAGGTACAGATTGCACAGCTGATCAGCACATTTATTTTCACTACACAGATAGTACACTTTCACTTCTTTTTAAATTAATTCCAAAATTTCAGCCGTCTAGACTTCCTCTTTAAAGGTGCAGGTTAGTTTGTGTCAGACCTGGTCGGAAACCATGAAGAATGATTTTTTTTTTTTTTTAAATATTTTAGACTCCATTTGGCTAATCATTTCTCTAGAGAGCCAAACGGAAATAAAAGTATTTGAGCCTTTGCATAAGAAAACCAACAATCTGCATATGCGAAAACAAAGACGCAGATCAGCTTCGCAATAACTGCGAAGCTGATCAGCGCCTTTGTTTCGTTACACGGATAGTACAATTCCTCTACTTTCTGAATCCAAAATTTCCAGCCTCTAACCATCTTCTATGACTGTACAGCTCGGTTTGTGTCAGTCCTGGTCGGAACACAAATTGTTGGTTTTCTCACGCACAGGCTCATTTAAGTTTACCTCACGTGTGTAAGCTTAAGCTGTTTTGTTGGATCTGTGTGCTTCAGAGGGAGAAATGATAGATTTTGGCAGCTGAAATAAAGTAATAAATCAAGGCAAAATGAAGATGATATATGGCGATGATATTTGAAATATTTCTGACCAGGTGCAACTCCATGTTATGGCTAGAAATTGAAAATTTCAGGTAGTACAATATAGCAAAAAAATGTTGTTGATCATCTACTGCACAATAAAACTTGTTTTTTTTTTTAAATACATAATGTTTTAAAACCATTCACACTTCGATCAAAGTTCAAAGTAATGAAACAAAACAATCTGACAATCCCTAATTTACAAGATAATGATCGTCAGGTTAAACTTCTTTGTTTATGGTACATTTTATACTTCCAACAAGTGCAGATATACAGATCTTAAACCAACACACACTAGTCTGTTACTTTTGATAAAAACAGGGCCAAGTTGTTCAAAACTAACGACGTCGTTAGTTAACGTTTCGTTAAAATTTCAAACATTAATAATACAAATACACTGTTATTTTTTGTTGAAAAAATGAGAGAATCCTTACAAATACACTGTTATTTTTTGTTGAAAAAATGTGAGAATCCTTTGCACTGCAAAGGATTCTCACATTTTTTCAACAAAAAATAGCAGTGTATTTGTTAATTTAACTGATATTTGCTTAACAAATTTATGGCTTAACGATATCGTTAAGCTAACGATGCTTTGAACAACTGGGTCCAGATTGTTAATTAAAAGACTGTGACACTTACTTTTCTATATGCAGACTGGTTAATGTCTCAGAGGCTGAAACCAGTTCAACTATAGACTGGTTCCGAATATGCAGGTTGTCATGGATACACAGTTTCACCAGCTGTGTACACTTTGCTGAAATGGCTTCCACTGAAAATGATGGTATCTAAGTTTAGAAACAGATCAGCTCTAACAGTAAATTGTTTAGTAATAATTCACTGTGTGGAGGTCAATTTGTAAGGCAGAACATATCATGAGTATGTTTCAAGAGTTATCAATTTGCTTAAAACTGACCAACACGTAGTGAAATATATTTTATGATGTGCAAATTGGAAACTAGGCAGCAGACTTGGAAATTCATTCAGCTCACAGCATAGATTTGTAATACTGATGCCCAAAATATGAGCCGCCTCGTGGGAAAACCAACAATGTGGTTACCAAACAGGTCCGACATAAACCGGCCTGTACAGTCACAGAAGCAGGCTAGAAGCTTGAAATTTTGGAGTTAAGTAGAGGAGGAATTGTACTATCCGAGTAGTGAAAACAAAGGCGCTGATCAGCTTCACGGTTACCGCGAAGCTGATCTGCGTCTTTGTTTTCGCATATGCAGATTGTTGGTTTTCCCATGAGGTGGCTCATATTATACATGTAATTCAAGTGTGATTTAAATTTGATCCTGACTTGACTAAAGCATTAAGTAAATTTTTAAAAGCCTTACCAGCCCTGTCTGTAATTTCATGCATATAGAGAGTGAGATTTCTAATATTATGACAAGTTCTCAACACATTCAGAAGAAACTTGTCAGGTCCAACAATATTCTCCTCTTCTTCTGACCTGCCCTCCTCTTGCTGCGCTGTCTGGTCAGTAATGACATCAGCTAGTATCAGTGTATCTGAAAGGTGATAAAGTTCGATAATTCATAAATAAGCTTTCTTAAGACACCATTTCACAAAGAGCATGTAGCTGCGGCTGTAGATGCTCTATGTGGTCTGAACAACTCAGATTACTATTTTGTTTGTGATAATGTATATCAACATGAGACTCGGGGCATGTGGCAGGATAGTGATCGCCCGTCCAGGTTCGGTGTTTTTTCTCCAGGTTCTCCAGTTTCCTCCACCACGTTTGACCACCTAACCCTAACATCCACGCCTTTAAGAACATGTATACAAGTTCCTTGAATTTTACCACTAAAACAGAGCAAAGTTGGTACCTTATTCATTCTAATTTGCGCACATTACGAACGAAAACAACACACATAATGCTGAAAAACCCATGCCAAAAAATACCAATGATGCTATAATTTAAGTGTTCCAATAGTCACAAAATAGTATTTTGCTTATTTAACGATAAGATTTAATGCGGCTTAAACTTTATTCATGTGTAAAATTGGAAAAAAAAAAAACAATATGCTAGTCGGACATTGTACGCTTACTCACATATTGTTCGGAAACGACCAGGGTGTGCGCTTATTGGAGCATGTCCGCTAATTGGAGCATGTCTGCTAATTTTAGAACAAATGAGGTAATTCCCAAGCCCTTACTATAATACAATTTGAACAAGCAAATTGTGGTTTAGCCATCAAGCAGCTTCATTTTTTTTTTATCTCAGAAATAGGTTCAAACCTGCATTAGTTGTCCTCTGTAAGACCTGTAATATCTTATCACCATCTGGTATAGAGCAGTTTCTGAAGTCAAGGCTTCTCAGCTGTAACCTGAAATAATACCATCAGGAAAACATGTCTGTGAAATGAATACCCCCTTAAACCCCACTTTATATAGAAAAACTGGGGTTTGCAGGAATATAGCGATTTTTCTTATTGTGCTCCAAAATATAGATTGTGGGTACTCATTAGAACCGCCTGTACCCACAATCTATGTTTTGAGAAAAAATAAGAAAAATATCAAAAATTTTCTACTGAAAATTTTCATTTTTTACAACTTAAAAAAGCTCTGTATTATTATAGTGCATGGGCAAGTTTTCGTAACGTGAATTATTGACTGAAAAGTTATTTAATATTTAGAGCATCTGTCTCGGTCAAACAGTGTTTAACCAGATCAGATGATCACTGTTGCAATTTTAGAGTCTAATATGTCAATGACAATTCATAAATTTAAAGTAATCTCTAGAATAAGTTATCATAACTGATCAGATATCAGAATGTTTCTAGTAGATGCATATATTTTAACTAAGCACACCACTGCAATTTTGCCTCTTAGATGCTGCTAGCTTCACTTAAATCTTTCTGGAAAATTTCTGGAAAATGACACTATGAACTTCACAAGACACCATCCCTTTGGTAATAAGCATATGCAGTCAGCTGGCATCTGAATAGTTTGCACATATTTTTGGTGGAATGCTGGCCCAAGTTTCTAGATCATAACTTTTATAACCATTACAAGCATGCCTGATTGCAGATTGTGCAGTAATCCAGTTTCTGCACTGCTTCTCAACTAAACATCTTACACCCAGGACAACATGGAAATACCACCTACCATAGAGTTGCAGATTGACAAATATCTCTAAACTTGGTGCAGGTTCTTGACAACTGACACAGATCATTCCACTCCAAGAACTTGAAGATCTCTAGTAATACTCCAGGTGGTACAAATTCAAGGAGAGAAAGAGCACTGAAAAAATAATTTGAGCCTGTGCGTGAGAAAACCAACAATTTATGTCCCGACCAGGTCTGACATAAACCAGGCTGTACAGTCACAGAAGATAGTAAGAGGCTGGAAATTCTGGATTTAGAAAGTAGAGGAATTGCACTTTCTGTGTAGCAAAAACAAAGGCGCTGGTCAGCTTCGCAGTTACTGCGAAGCTGATCTGCACCTTCGTTTTCGCCTATGCAAATTGTTGGTTTTCTCATGCGAAGGCTCATTTAGCAATACAAGCAAACTTGTATTCAACATTACAAAGGCCTTACAAAATGGTGGCTTTATTTTATGCCATAAAGGGCAACCTGGCACACCTTGTCTTGAGTAAATTGGCCAACAAGAAAACTGAGTAAAACTAAAAATTCCATCTTACTGTTCATTCTTAAAACTAATTTTTAGTTCACTTTTTTCACCAAAATTTTTTTGCTGATCTTGATAAATACATAATCTCTATATACTTCCATATGCCCTTGCAGACATTCTAGGCATGTCACACACATTCTGGGCAGAAATTCAGTTCTACTGATCATCAGGAAAACATATCCGTGAAATGTATACCCCCTTATACCCCTCTCTTATATAGCAAAACTGGGGTATGCACGGGTAAACCTATTTTTCTTATTTTTGCTCTAAAACATAGATTGAGGGTACTCGTTAGAACCGCCTCGGCGAGGCGGTTTAACAAGTACCCACAATCTATGTTTTGAGTAAAAATGAGAAAAATATCAAAATTTTTCAGCTGAAAATGTTCAATTTTTAAAGCTCGAAAAATCTGTTTATTACATGGGTAAGTTTTTGTAATGTGTGGTTCAATATTTGATTACCTGTCTTCATCTTCCTCATTTATGTCCGTTTCCATTTTCTCCATTCTCATCAAGGTGTCTCATTCAAACTGTAAATAAAATCATATGAGCTACATGTATGACTTAAGGGTATAGCTAAATAGCGAAAGGAAGATTTTTGTATGAAAGGAACATTTTATCATTATCGCAATTGATATTTAACAGCTTTTAATTGTTTTGTTATAAATGTTATAATAAAATAATATCAAGTAAAATGTGTAAAATGTCAAGAAAAGTTATTTGGTGCAAAAAGAGGAACTTATAAGTAAAGAAAGTCCACTAAATTTAGGCGACGGAAGGAAGATTTGCCTACGAAAGGAACGCTTAATACCATTATCATCATCGCTGTCTATCAGCTCTTATTGTCTTTTTATACATTCTGCATTAAAATAACAAGAAAATAAAGTAAAATACAATTTTACTATGAAGAAAATTTGGTCGAAATGGAGGACAGCAAATGAAATTTGACACTAGCCGCACTGGCGAAAGGAAGATTTTCCACCACGAAAGGAATGTTCATCGCTGTCTTACGGTTTTACAAAGTCAATTTAAAGTGAAGTGAACGTCATACAAAAGCTATTACATATTTCCTTTAACCGTTTAAAACTTAAAATATGCACAATTATAGTCAATGAGTTCAAAATTTTGAAATAAAATCTTCCTTTCGTGTGAAAACCTTCCTTTCGCGAAAGGAACGTTCCTTTCGCTATATAGTCCAGTGATATTTTTCGCTATAAAACCGACTCCGGTTTTAGGAGTCGTTCCCAATGGCAAAAAGTATCTTTTTTTCCCAAATGCATGGTTCAAAATTCCCAATCTGAGAAAGTTTACCAATCAGGTTCAAAACTGCAACTGTGATTTATACATGTACTGTTAAAAGCACCAATTAGTCAATTAATCTGATATTTGTGACAAGGAATAACACTAATTTTCATGCATCCGAGTCATATGTTATTTACTTTTAGAAAATAAATCACTGTAACACTTATCATGATGTTTTCAACATTTTTACTGGTCTTTAGATAACTGTCGCTGATTTTCCCAATCGACGGTAAAATCAGGCTATTTTCCCAATTGAACTGGTACTGGTACCTTTCCCAAAATGCTGAAAAAAAATCTCTGTAGTCATACCGCTATTGTAAGTCCTCAAGTGGTATTTATTTTTATGTACCAATCATTTGTAACCACTTCCCCCACCTATGGGAATAGCAATGATAATGACTTTTTGCTTTTCAGTGACCCACTATAAGCCCCACCCTACAAGGAAAAGCTTGAGGTCAAAACCCTACACTTTGCCCCGCACCTCATAATAGAAAATACCACTTGGGTAAGAATTCTAATGTTAAAGCCCAGTCAGTTCCCCTGCGCTACCGGAGCAATTAAAAAGTAATTGCCCTGCACTTTAGCCTGGCTATCCCCACCCTTCCCCGTCGGTGGACAGTGGTTAGAAATGACTGGCGCATTACTGTGTACAGAGTCAATCAATTTCTGATCATAACCTCAGAAGCTGTGGAAATGTCTGAATGTGACTAGCTTAAGGCCAAACAAACCTGCCCCAGCTGAGAATCAAACCTGTGACCTCTGGGACTAGAGTCCTACACCTGGTACTATACTACTGCGCCAGTATGGTCCACTATCTTTTTTTTCTACTTTTAGAAAAGCTTTAACTTGGAATTGAAAATGAAAGTAAAATATCTCAAAAAGAAAATGGACCTTGGGTTTATGATAATCGTTTTAGCAGCAATGGATAACTATGTTGATGGTTAAAGCATTAATCATGAAGCAAATCATGGTCCAAAAACCTAAAATACGTGGAAATATTTCAAGATTTTATTCAGATTCTTGACTGTCGTCTTCCTCTTTTTTATGAAGAGCTATAGATGGGAGCAGTCATTATTTTTACAATTGAATGCACATTTTAAAACACAAATAAACAAAATAGATATACATTTACCGATAAAATCTTAATTTTCTAACTCAGGAATACAATATTTTGACCAAAGGAATCACCATTTTATTTAATACAAATCAACAATTGTACATTAGGGGCTTAAATAACGATAGGTCCCTTGTCAAAAGTTGAGGAAGTAGAACGTTGTACTTAGACAAATCGCCCATAAGCACATTTCAAGACAAAAATGTCATTAGAAGCAATAAAGTACCAGAGAGGACGTTTAGATATTCTTGATCAGTTATTATTGCCTTTAAATTCAAAATACATTCCATTGCATGACACTGCTGATGCTTGGAATGCAATAAAGAAAATGCAGGTGACATGAGGGTTTTAATTGAACAAGTTTTAGTTTTTCACAAAAGCTTTCCACCATTTATACTATCTATCTATCTTCATATACTGAGTCGATCATAAACTGTCGTTGATTGTACAACAAATCAATATCAATAAACATGGAAACAGGTAAATTTATTGCGAATGTTGTGGGTGACTAATGCACAGCTGGTTTTAGCAGTTCCTTCATGCAAGAATCGACTGGACAAATACATCTCAAATAACAGACATGGGACACAAGAGGCAATGCCTAATATACTCCCCCATTAGCCTTATGTAATGCAATGTAATGTAAATAAATGCTGGTAAACAGGATTTCAGTCAAAATGGCTGATGCTTTTTTGTATTGAGGTTAAACGTACCAGTCAACAAAAAATGGCTCATGCAATTTCCATCTTATTCTAGGTAAGAGGAGCACCTGCTATCGCTATAGTTGGTTGTCTTAGTCTGGCAGTAGAACTCAGCAACAAGGACTTCAGCAGTGTTGAGGACCTCACCCAGTTCATTGTTTCCAAACTAGACTACCTCGTAACCTCTAGGCCTACGGCTGTCAACATGAAGGAGGCTGCCATAAGGTTCTCTGGTCTGGCAAAGAAATTGGCAGCAGATGGTGTGGGAGTGGATCAGATGAAGAAAATGTTTGTACATGTACATTATTTCATTTAAAGAAATAGAAGTCAAAATTTATCATTCAAAAATGAAATGAAGTCTAAAATTTTATTCTTTCACTTAACCAAATCTGTGACTTGCCTTCATTAGAATTCATAAAAGTGTATTTGCATGAGTTATTTTCCATACATTGCTAAGGCTTATTTTAATGGTAACTTTTTATCATTTTTGTAGATTAGCAGGTTGAGAAAGGCTATCTGTGTCACTGTGTGCGATTTGTTTTCTAATACTATAGGCTAAGCACAGACTGAATAGTTTGTATTTTCATTTATCTTAAGTGGTAATATTAATTTCAGTATGATTGAAGAACTCGAGTTGACATTTGAAGATGATGTAGCGGCCAACAAAGCTATGGGAAAATTCGGTGCAGACCATATTCTAAAGAACTGCAAAGACGGTAAAGTCAGGGTGTTGACACATTGTAATACAGGATCACTAGCAACTGCAGGGTTTGGTACAGCATTGGGTAAGAGACACCTGTATAGACTTGATAATACATGTATGTGAGCCTGGACAGAAGCAAACATGACCTATGGGTTTCTCATTACGAAAACTTGCCCATGCAATATACAGAGATTTTTAAAGTTGTAAAAAATGAAAAAAAAAAATCAGTAGAAATTTTTCAATATTTTTCTTATTTTTGTTCCAAACATAGATTGTGGGTACACGTTAGAACCGCCTCGACGAGGCGGTTCTAACGAGTACCCACAATGTATGTTTTAGAGCAAAAATAAGAAAAATAGGTATACCACTGCAAACCCCAGTTTTTCTCTATAAAAGTGGGGTTTAAGGGGGTAAACATTGCACGTACAAGTTGTATGAGTTTTAAATAAAGGCTAGTACTTTGGAATATTTTTGTCCAATCTGGACAGCAATTGGAAATTAATATGGAGGTATTCTCGAGAAAATTGAAGCTGTAATTGAGTATTTACTGCTTGATAGTAATTTGCTCATAATCAGTATATTTTTGGGAACGATTGGTAAATCCTTATATTTTGTGAAGTTTTTACAAGTAACCATTGATTTCTGAATATGCAAAATTTAGTCATTTTATGAATGGTTCATTTGAGCCGTGACGCGAGAAAACCGGTCTTCGGGTTTTCTGACCAGGTCCGACAGAAACTGGCCTGTACAGTCACAGACGCAGGCTAGAACATTGAAATTCCAGTTTTGAGAAGAAGAGGGATTGTACTATCTGTGTAGCGAAAACAAAGGCGCTGATCAGCTTCGCAGTTACTGCGAAGCTGATCTGCGCCTTTGTTTTCGCCTAGGCAAAAATCCAGTTTTCTCATGGTGCGGCTCATATGATACTTGAATTTCCAATTTCAGGAGTGATAAGAACACTACATGAAATGGGCAAACTTGACCACGCCTTCTGTACAGAGACAAGGCCATATAACCAAGGTGCTAGGCTAACTGCCTATGAACTAGTCCACGACAAAATCCCTGCCACCTTGATATGTGACAGTATGGTTTCCATGGTTCTCCGGGACAAAGGAGTGTCAGCCATCATTGTCGGGGCCGACAGGGTCACAAAGAATGGAGATACTGCCAATAAGATTGGGACATACCAGTTAGCGATATCAGCCAAGTACCATGGTGTGCCTTTCTATTCAGCATGTCCAGTGACAACTTTTGACCCAAACTTGAACTCAGGAAAAGACATTGTGATAGAAGAACGACCTGGTGTAGAGATGACCCATGTGAAAGGGGTTGAAATAGCAGCCCCAGGTATGTTTTGTTTGGTTTGGCTTAACATCGCAGTTAACACTTTTTCAATCACGTTTGTACTATACATGCCACCACTTCCTATATACTCGTACTTAACACCTAAGACTCTTGCTTATGGACACTGCATGATGGAGGTAACTATCAAATCCATAGTCCTGTACACTGCCTCCCAGCAACTTTGGGCATTTCTGATACTT
This sequence comes from Rugalucina vietnamica, assembly GCA_964017185.1. NCBI lineage: Eukaryota > Metazoa > Mollusca > Bivalvia > Lucinida > Lucinidae > Rugalucina > Rugalucina vietnamica. The sequence goes on from OZ024873.1 coordinate 18,714,746, forward strand.
ATCTGGGCCCAGTTGTTCAAAATTAATGACATCGTGAGTTCACGATTCATTAAAATTTCAAAAATGAATATTACAAATACACTGTTATTTTTTGTTGATAAAATGTGAGAATCCTTTGCATTGCAGTGTATTCGGTTATGTAGTCGGCATTAACTCTTAACAATGAGATTAAGCTAATGAAGTTTTGAACAACTGTCTTAAATTATGCAAGCAATGAAACAAAAGTCTATTGTAAAAAAATTTATAAAGAATTGACATGGAATCTAACTCTACTACAAGTCATGTAGCCCTGCTTCAGGCCCCAGTCTCTTGTTAATGTCTACATGTATGTGCATAGGACTTTCAGACCTTTTTCCATTGTTTGGTCATAGCACATCCCTCCTTTCTGATTCTTAGATGTTTGATATTTATTTGCAGGTATCAATTGCTTCAACCCAGCCTTTGATGTCACGCCAGCAGAACTGATCACAGGGGGGATAATCACAGAGTATGGAGTGTTTCCTGCCTCTCACCTGTACCAGAGTCTGTGTGACCTTGACATTAGTCAGAGTTCATTGCCAAGGTCAAAGTCGAAAGCGAAGTTTCAGTTACTAAAGTCATAGTAGATAGTTCTTTATAAATTTAATTGCTTTCCACTTTTAAAGAAAAACAGTCAGTGACTGTACAGGCCAACTTTTGTTGGACCTGGTTGGAAACCAGATTGTTGGTTTTATGAAAAAGAAAAGAACTCCATAATTTTTCAGTTTTATCAAATTGTGAAAAAATCACTGTACACTGAATTGTCATGTTAAACATAATGAAAGTAATCAGGGAAAATGAAAGTACATTACAAAAACTTGTGCATGCAGTATTACAGAGACCAAAAAAAAAAAAAAAAAAAAAAAAAAAAAGATTTTTTTCAGCATTAAAAATCGAAAATTTCATTGCAAAAATTTTGATAATTTTAATGCGTTTGCTCAAAACATTGATTGTGGGCACACGTTAGAATCGTCTCGCCAAGAAAAGCATTTCCATGAAATGTATACCACCTTGAACCCCACTTTTATATAGAAAAAAATGGGGTTTGCAGGGGTATATCGATTTTTCTTATTTTTTGCTCCAAAACATAGATTCAGAGGCGATGAGGCGGTTCTAACGTGTACCCACAATCTATGTTTTGTGCAAAAATAAGAAAAATATCAAAATTTGGGGGCCGAAAAATTTTCAATTATCTCTGTGTAATGTATGGGCAAGTTTTCGTAATTGTACTGAATCCATGACGTTAGAAAGGTCGTTTGAAACATGCGATTATACGTTGACACTTGATACATGTGATTTTGGTTTTTGACCCCTCAACCATTTAACGCGCTATTTCTCAAAGATGGAACCAATGCATTTGTGTTTTATTTAATTGACCTCATCGCCTTCAACAACGCGTATATATAAGTTCCATGGGCTCAATGCGTAATTGAAGTAAAATAAAACATGTTAAGAGTTAAACAAATCCATTGACAATTAACACCGAATTAATTTGATACACTGAAAAAAAAGTGAAAACGCTTCACTTATATTCTGACTTGAATTTTGTCTACCACATTTCACTACACATAGAAAATTTCATTCTTTGGTTATAACTTACAACAGTTTGATTCGATTCTGTGAAAGCAAGCAGAGACATGCTATAGTCTGTTAGCTGTCTATAAAAACTGATGTTTTGCAGAATATCTGGCTTATTATTAGTGATACAATTAAATTTATTTTTCCAATGTTATTATTTTACCAATACATAACTAGAAACTGATTTTCAGAATATTTGCTTGTTGATTTCTTGCTTTTGTCTATTAAACCTAATACAAATAATTAAGACAGAATGAAGGGGAGTACTTCGAATTATTGTAACAGCTATATGCACCGCCCATGCCCACATCCCATTCAATGAAATTTCTATAGGCAGATTAATGTAATCCAATAGTATACTGTTGAACAAAGTGAATGTTTGAAACCATGTAATTGAACTTTTCAATAAAGTTTAAAATAACCACTTTCATTAAGCTTTAGTGTCATCATCAGACTCTGTTGATCCTCCTGACTCTGTATTCTCACTATCAGAGTCAATGCTTCAAAATACTTATGGTTTTTCAAAATCACATACGATTTTTCTGGCAAAGGTTTAGGTGGCATTTCTTTTTTTTCTTCTGGAGAATACAAAAAAAAAGAGAACAAGTTTTACTCAGGCAAGAGATTAACAGTTAACCGGTATTATAAATGCATTGTTCGCATAATAACTGTGGCATTTTAAAACCTACATCATGGTATGTGTTTCAAATGTAAACTATATTTTGCTGGACTTATCAGTCTCTTCTGAGCATCCGTACGTCGCATTAGGACCTTGCTGTTCCCATGCGCACAGCTTTGAAGAAAACATACTGCTGCGAGTCTTGCATTGGAGCACAGGACAGTTCCTAGGTTTTACATAGTGTACTTTTTCATGTGCATTTTAAATACAGACTTAACCAACAATAGATAGAGATACTGCATTGAAGGAAGCATATATTCCTAGTCTATTACATAAACAAATTTACTCCCATGTTCATTACAGGCAAAATGCCATGTAAAAATGGGCAGTTTTCAAAAGAAACTTTTTAACCTCGAAGTGTAAAAATTGTTAAAAATATAGATTAGTTATGTATAAGATAACCATTTAAGGTGCACCATACCTCAAAGTGATTAGTTTTGTTGTTTTGAAGATATATAGCAAAACCCCAGTTTTTATAGACAGCTAAAAGCCTATACATGAATTTTAACAAGATCTTAAAATAGAACAAATTGAGCGAACGGCATCGGCAGTGTATGATAGTTGGAACTAACCATTGCCATATGAGCCGCGACGCGAGAAAACCGGTCTTCGGGGTTTCCGACTAGGTCCTACACAAACCGGCCTGTACAAGCTCAGAAAAGAGCTAGAAGCTTGAAATTTCGGATTTAAGTAGAAGAGGAATTGTACTATCCGAGTAGCGAAAACAAAGGCGTGATCAGCTTCGCAGTTACTGCGAAGCTGATCTGCGCCTTTGTTTTCGCATAGGCAATAATCCCGTTTTCTCACGATGCGGCTCAATTATTATGATTCATGCGCTTTTGGCGAATTCTGTTATATATGTATTACTGAACTGACATGGTCTTTCCCATAACCGTTCTTGAAACTGAATGCTTTGACAGAAACGAATAAACGTTTCAAGTTAAAGCCAAAGAATGAAATCCTCATGTGTGATAACATGTTTTGCAAGAAAATGAAATCTGGGGTAAACATTTGTGTAGCGTTTTCATTTTTGTTCAGTATATAAATATTATTGCCAAAGCAGTATATAATATTGTGGGAGATATGACCAATAAAAAGTGTTCAATTTCTATTTTTGTTCAGTATAGTAAAAGAAAAGAAAAAAAATCCTGCAACAGTCGCACGTCGCGACAGATGTGTGATAGCCTTGCTCCATCGAACCATGACTGGTAAAGATCATTTAAGCAAATCATACTCAGGAGAACGCTGCGTAATGAGAAAAAGCACAGTAATGCTGAGTCTGTGCATGAGAAAACCAACAATTTGGGTTTCCGACCAGGTCTGACACAAACCGAGCTGTGCAAGCACTGAAGATGGCTAGAGGCTGGAAATTTCGGATTCAGAAGGTAGAGGAATTGTACTATCCATGTAGCGCAAACAATGGCGCTGATCAACTTCGCAGTTACTGCGAAGCTGATCTGCGCCTTTGTTTTCGCTTATGCAGATTATTTGTTTTCCCATGTGGCGGCTCTTGTTGATGAGACTGCTTCAGACTGTGTTTTCAAAACTGAGATTCTAGCCCACGTGCTTTGCATGCTACCTGAAACATGTCCGAAGCAAGTCGGTGCCCTTTTGTATTCGGTTTAAAAACTATATCACGTGGGGTTAGCCGATACGGTCAAAGTGTTTTTACTACACATGCTGTTTTTTTGCTTATCGAACTTGATAGGGAGTATTCTTTGAGTTATTGTAACAGCGAGTATATGCACACATCCTAATTGGCCTATTCAATAAAATTTCTAAAGTCAGATTGATCAAGTTGTTTATTGCGAAACCATACTGTTCAACAAAGTGAACGTTCTAACTAATGTGAATGGTCTTTTCAACAAAGCTTTAAATTTAGTAATTACTTAAAGTGAAGCGTAGGGGCTAAACTTTTCACGGACATATACTCTGATGTAGGATGAAAATGAAACGTTACAACATGGTCTGAAATCGCAACTTTATTCAAGTCCAATCCAGTCAGGATAAAAGAAAGTGTCATAGTTATATTTCGGCCTTTCAAATGAATCTTCTTTGATTGGATGCTTGTGATATGTCACAATACCTCTTGATAAGAATCCAGCCCACCATCCAAACGTGCCCCACGTCATTATAACATGATCGCATGATGACAGGATAGCAAGATCCTGGACTGGAGTGCCATGTACAAATTTAGTTGTAACATTTCTGTACCTCATGATTTCTTTTGCATACTCCATACCGTCAGAACACACGATGAAAATCGCGTTTTCAAACTTCGCTAGGAAGTAATCGACAGCATTCCGAACATACTGATCAGGGGTTAATATTGTATAAGTTCTCACAAATGGATTTGATTCTAAATCACCTCTTCGAATATGAACCCCAACAACGACAGGTTCCGGAGTTTTACTGCCGTTAGGATTTGGGTGTTGCCTTCTAAAAGACTCCACTGTCTCTGTGGCTAACTCGTTGATTGCCGTTTTAAACTTAAGCTCTTTTCTAACACGATCTTGAACGTACTCAAAGTACTTCAATGACTGTAAATAATTGCGAAATTTGTAGTTTTCATTCGGTTTTAGCTTCATAACAGATGCCTCAAAAACACAACAATATTTAGTTTTCACTTTCACAAAACTTTCGCATATGCTTCTGCTTCTAACTTTTACTGCTGATGGTACCTCGAAATATTGTGCTAAATCATCGTCCTCCCCTAGTATTATTGTCAAGTTGTTCAGCGCTGCAATGCCATAGATGGAAGCATACTGCCATACATGATTTCCAAGCCTCCCGTCGAATGATTGACAGATGTAGTTCTTGCCCGGGTCCAGACCTACAAGACGCATCTGTAGTGTCATGGGAACCATCAGGTAGAAAAGGGAAGTCACTATAATGATGGTGATAACCACGGCGGCATTTCGAAAACCTAGAAGAGATATGTGTAGCTCGATTTTGACCTCAGATGCGTCAAAAAGATCAATAAAAAGGAAAAATGGTAGTCAAATTAGCTCCCTGGGTTCTTACGTTGTGTACGGTGTTTTAGAAGAAAAGTGTATGTCCAACGTATGTACGAACGGACGTACGACCGCATAAAGCAATATTCTATAACCAGCCATCGACTTAATTCGTCTATTGTTTGTATAATCTGATGCATTTCATGCATTTTCTTTGCAAAGAAAAAGCAATACTGCGATGTTTTCTAATGATTTTGATGGAAATACGAATACTTCATATATAGTCAGATAGTCGCCATATTGATGATGTCACAAATCGACTCTTACGCGGATGTGGTTAAATGCTATACATATACCCATAGATAAGTTTTGTCTAAATCGTAAAAAAATCGCACGAGATTCCCCATTTGACATGGACTACAACGCTGAGTCTACTCAGTAAAGGGTGTTAATACGCGCAAAAGTTGCTTTCCTGATAGTTTGATTCTAAAAAAAATGACATAACCAGACTTTAATTTGGATGAATATTAAAAGAAAAAAGCAAAGATGTTTTAAACCAGACACCTGATCATGAACAAAATGGCCACCAAACACTGGTACCCATTTTCTAATCCTTGAACTTTTACACAAAAATGGGGGTACACTTGTTAATATATTTGCCATGCCAAGACCGATGGGTAAAAATCCACTATAATTTAAAGAATAAAACCTTAATGCACTACTTATTCGCCATTTATAATAGTTTTGTGATGTCTTCAATTATAATCATATAAAGAAAAAAATATCTGAAATATAGTATCCTTAGAAAATATAAATATACATCTTTGAAGCAACTCGACGTAAGACAGCGTTTCAACTGCTATATTGTATCCGAGAAAACAACAGATTCATAGAAAATGCATCATTTCATTAGTGTTTTTTTTTTTTTTTTTTTTTTTTTTTTTTTTTTTCGGAAAGAACTTTCTTAACACCCTTTACACCCTTTGCTTCAGCACGTAAAAGGATTATCACATTGTAACAGTACAAATACTTACTGTGCGCGCAACCGAAGAGTAACGGAAAACCTGAGGCATTTCATACTTATTTACCTTTCACGTGCTAATTAGTATACTAATTAGTATACTCGTCGATCTTTTGACGCGTCTGAGGTCAAAATCGAAAATTCTAACACACCTCGCCTATATAGCCAATGGTAAAAAACCGTGTTATATTGTGCAACAATTTCACTGGGCGAATAAGCGTGACGTTACTTTGCGGCATTTGTGACGTCAGCTATCCCACAAAGCAGCGTTAGACGGTGAAACGTTGTTTTAGCGCACAGCAAACGTAATAAGTGTGTGTAAATACCAGCATTACAGTCAAATATTTGGCGGGATATCTGCAATGCAATGGCGGAAAGCTGAACGATATCGACGGTTTCAGCAGCATTTATTCCGTTTATTGTGTGTTAGAATCGAAATAGATCAGCTCAAGTGCGTGAATTGTTGAGTAATAATTCACTGTTTGTCGGTCAGTTGTAAGAAGATAAATCACTCGCGCTACGCGCTCGTGATTTGATCTTCTTTACAACTGACCTCCAAACAGTGAATTATTACTCAACAATTCACTGCCAGAGCTGATCTATTTCTTAACTATAACACATTGACAAAGTTGATAAAAAAATGCTTTCCGAACATATCCGACACAAACCGCGCTGTACAAGCTCAGAAGATGGCAAGATGCTGGAAATCTTAGATTTAGAAAATACAGGTGCGTTCAGTTATTAATATACCCCTGCGATATTCAGAAATAAGTTGACAACTTGTCTTGTTTTTGATTCAATTCAATTCAATTCAATAGTTTATTTGAGTCTCATGTTGATATACAAAATACATACAATTATAAACATAAAACACTATGAAATATATCAACCCATTCTATATAGAATTACAAGAGACTATCGTTGGCAAATATCTAAACATTATACAAGCTCATGCTGATATAGTAACGCCAAACCAATATGGCGACGTTCCTGCTGAAGAGCTGTAAAGTGAAAGCGCTACAGGACTGAAATAAATTGTTGCTGTTGCTTCATTTCATTCTTTCTTCCTATCATTACCGACACAAGGACTTGTTGTTTTTTATACATACATATATACATATATAACAGATGAACACTATTTCAACGAGTAGCAGGATACTTCAAACGTATTAACATAACCTATATACATCAGAATGTACAAGAGGCAGAGCGCATGTGGCGGAAACCGGTGTCCAGACAGCAAGCGCTCTGCCTCGAAAATGTTCCGACAAGGACATATTCGTAGCTTAGCTACGAATCTAATCTAATCTTGCAATATCAATATTTATGTACATAAGGTACTAAACTGTACAAAAGAAAAGGAAACAAAAATACAGTAAATTGGCCTTTCTAAACAGAAAAATATAAAATGCCTACTAAGGTGCTTCTAGCGTCATGTGGCTAACGCAAGGTCATAGTTCACAGCAACCGAGTGCACAGTTAGTGCAAGAACCACCAGCATTGCACACAGAATATGAACTTGACGATTTCGTTTTATTTACACAGATATACAGGTTATTGTGAAAAAAAAAATATTAATTTAGCAGTGACATCACAACATGACACATAAGGTTAAAATTGTACTTTACAGTGTATCTATACATTTATATACTGGCTCCTTTGTTTCGAGCAGGTCTCTAACAAACATATACACCTACTCAACAAAGGAAGTTTTGGCGGTAGGTGTATAAGTTTCCCGCCATTTATTATACACCGGTGTATAATATCCGGCGGGAAACTTATACACCGGTCTCTAATATCAGGCGGGAAACTTATCAGTCCCCCTGTAGATATACGTTGTTATTTTTATATTAGACTCAATAAAAGGTAAGTACATTATATAATGGGTCAGATGCACCGCAAAAATAATGTTTTCCGCCGTGTTCAAAGACATTAAATATTTCCAAGGCTGATTGGAAGCTTTTTTAGCAAATCGTGGTTGAGAATCTTTCTGTCGTTAAATGCATTTTCTTCCTACAGAGTATTTAAAATCCTTTGCTGTGAAAGAAAAGAAAAGAAATTTCCGGTTTCATTTATTTACAATTCCCCCAAAAGTTATATTAAACGAATCGTCGCATACATTTGTGTGAAAATAGCTCTTGCTCCCTGGTTCCATTGTTAGTAGAAGGTTAGGGTTAGTGTGAGTTGAATGAGAAACCAGGCAGTAGGAACGAACTTCACACAGTTATTTTTGACCAGCTGTTTTCCCCCAAAACAGCCGGGCATCAAATGGTCCTCTGTCTTTCAAGCAAGGAGATTAGCCCTTGACAGATCCATATACACTAGCTCATCAATTTAAGCACATTATGTACTTATGTAAAATCATACTTAGATGGTATTGAATTATTTGCGTTTATCATAGAAGCAATACGTTTAACGACGTTTAAAAGGGAAATTACTGTGAAGGTTCAATTTGTTCATGATTGCACGAAGAAATGTAAATATCGTGCACAGTTAGTTACCTCGTTAAGTCCGTGGGATAGATTGGCTAATATGCGCAGTTGTTATAACGAAACAAAGCAGCCAGTATATAAGTCAGTTAGAGTATGTCGGAATCGGTCAATACGAAAATTATAGACCCGGCACGTGAACTTAAAGCCTCCCTCGCTGCGCTCGGTCGGCTTTAAGTTCACGTGCCGGGTCTATAATTTTCGTATTGACCTCTCCTCCATACTCTAACTATTACATAAATGTAGCGTACATAATATGGTACAGTTAAAATGAAAGCAACACAACAGCTTGTGTGCCCCACACCGCCCACACACGGGGCCCGAAACCCAGCAATTCTTGTATAAGAAGCTATAAAACCACAGAGCAAAAGGAGTGCGTCGAGAAACAGTCTTATAGGGGGTGGTCCTACAAAGGTCGTTCCCAACACACACCCCGTCTGTAGTTTAAGAAATGACAAGAAAACGTATACTTGTGCAGAGATACGGACAGACGAGCGCGTGCGATGCATGACACACAATCCATTGTGTATTAACACTTAATTACAATTACAAGACTTGTGTTATTACCAGTAATATATACAAAATCAATGATACAGAAGTGTGCGTCTTCTTTCTAAAATTAAGTGACAGGTTTTGGCACTCGCCTTTGCTACTAAAGGATTCGACAGAATGAAGGAAAGTTTATCTGTATCAGAGAAACCATCAAAATCAATAGATAAATTCCTAATTTCATCAATTAGATTATTTCTCAATGATTCGTATATTGGACATTTCAATATAACATGCATTTCATCTTCAACAGTATTGCAGCAGTGAAAACACTTCCTATCGCTTAAAGACGAACCATTGTAACGACCTGTTTCTAAGGCAATGGGGGCCGTACCACTTCTGAATTTCGCAAGGGCGCTACGATGACTACGATTAAAGACAGTTTTGCAATAAGTCTCGACTTGAAAGGTCTGTTTAAAAGTTTTGTAGGTTCTAAGTTTATTCCCGCCATTTCCTGTACGCGATTCATCTCTATTTACATCAATTTGCCATTGGTCGATGAACTGTTGTGTAATTCTTGGTAAAATTGTATCTAACATATAGACTTTGAGGAGCCTATAGACCCTGGTGCACCATACCGGGGATTTTTAAAGGCTATACTTTTCTGATAGCCCATCCAATTCCCTTCAAAATGACACTTGTTAGCACTCTGACCGTTGGGGCGTTTGGACGTAGCGGCCTTTTGAATGTGTAACGTACGTGACAGGTTGCCAATTTCATGGAAATTCCCATAAAATAAACATATGGTATATTTTTGATGAATTATTGTGTTAAAACAAACACATAAATAAGCAAATAAGAAAAATAAGCTAAAACAGCTGCTTTTTCTATGAACATAATTAATTGTACCACGTATGGTAACGTATGTAACAAAATATGCTGTAGACGTTCTATAGGAACTAATATCTTAAGTTCTCATTAATATTCGAGCACCAAACAAGTAAGAATTATTATATGTATTATCATAGGATGTCATAAGTGTCCAAGCAATGATTTGGTTTTGATTTCAGCTCTCTACGGCTTTTGGTTGCTGATATATTAACGATTTCGGTGGTAAACCCCCTCCAATTTCCTGTCATTTTTCTCTTATATTAAAGGTCCCATCAATACTCGAAAAACAAGAAGTAGTTTTTATATGTTTCATATCACTTATGTATAGAATATGGCCCTAGCAATCATTTGATACTTATTTCAGCACTCCAGAGTTTTTGGTTGCTAAGATATTGTCAATATTATTGGTAAACCCCCTCATTTTTGTGTGTTTTTCTCTTTTATTTTAAGTTTTCTAAATGTTTAGCAAGAAGATGGTCTGTTTGTTCATGAATCTTATTATATGGTTATGAATTATTGTCATATCAATTATTTGATACCAATGTCAGCTCTCTAGTACTCTTTGTTGCTGAGATATAAATGTTTCCGTTGGTATACCCCCTCTATATTTCTGTGATTTTATCTAATATTTTAAGTTCTTACCAACATTCAAAGAATTAAAAGTCGAATAATTCATTTATCTTTCCCATAGGTATAGAACATTATCATAGCAATTATCTGATACCAATTTTAGCTCTCTAGGCCTTTTGGTTGCTAAGTTATAAACTGTTTTGTTGGTATACCCCCTCCACGTTTATGTGATTTTTCACTAATATTTTAAGTTTTATTGGTGTTCGAAAAACAAGTAAGCCAGATTGTTTATATGTCTTACCATATGCTTATAGAGCAGTATCATAGCAATCATTTGTTACCAATTTCAGCTCCCTATAGCTTTTGGTCACTGACATATTAGCAGTTTTACTGGTATACCCCTTCCTTTGCCAATGATATTTCTTTAATATATTGAGGTTTCTTAAATATTTGAACAACAAGAAAGTAAACATGTTAATATATCTTATTTTATTGTTATAGCATATTGTCTTAACAATCATTTGATACCAGTTTTAGCTCTCTAGGGCTTTTGGTTGCTGAGTTATATATGTTTCCGTTGGTATACCCCCTCTATTTTCCTGAGATTTTTATCTTATAGTTAATTCTCATCAATATTCCATCAACAGGAAAGTCAGAATATTTATGTGTCTTATCACAAGATTTAAGAACAATATTATAGCAATCATTTGATAATAATTTCAGCTCTCTACAGCGTTTTTGTCACTGAGATATTAGCAGTTTTATTGGTATACCCCCTTCGTTTGTCAGTGAATTTTCTCATATATCTCAAATTTTTGTAAATATTAGTGCAACAAGAAAGTCAGCTTTATATATATATTACTGCATGGTTAAAGATTATTATATGGCAATCACTTGCTACCAATTTCTGCTCTCTATGGATTTAGGCTGCTTATATATAAACCTTTCCGTAGGTATATCTCCTCAATTTTCTGTGTTTTGTCTATAATATGTTTTAAAGTTTTCATCAATATTCGAACAGCACGAAATTCTGATTATTTATGTATTTTATTTTGCGGTTTTAGAATGTTGTCATAGCAATCATTTGTTACCAATTTCAGCTCTCAATGGCTTTTGGTCGTTGGCTATAAACGTTTCTTTAGGTATACCGCTCCGTTGTGCAGTGTGTTTTTTTCTCTAAAATTAAAAGTTCTCATCAATATTAGAAGACAAAAAAAGTCGAGTTCTTTCAATATCTTATCACATTATTATAAAACATTATCATAACAATCATTTTTTACAAATTTGATACAGCTCTGTAGAGTTTTAGGTTGCAGAGATATCAGCAATATTGTTGGTATCCCCCCTTCATTTATCTGTTATTTTTCTCTTAAATCTGATGTTCTCTTAATTATTTGAGCATTAAGATAGCCGGATTGTTTATCTACCGTATTACATGGTTATAGAACATTGTCTCACCAATCATTTGATACCAATTTAAGCTATCTGGAGCTTTTGGTTGCTGAGATATAAGCAATTGTGCTGGTATACCTACAATTTTCTGTTATTGTTTTCTAATATGTATAGAGTTTACATTTATATTCGAACACCAGGAAGTCTGTTTGATAATTATATCTTATTACATGGTTAAAGAGCATTTCCAAAACCATCATTTGATACCTATTTCTGCTCTCTAGGCCTATCAGTAGCCAAGATACTTGTAGTAATATACGAGGGTGATCCAAGAAGTAATGCGAACTAGTGTGTAATTTCTTTCACCATTGCCGTTTTTCAAGAGAATTTACATCAGAATTATGATGCATTATCGAATTTTCCAGATCCGATTACTATTTTGACTTAATCACATATCAACCCTTGTTGCCTAGCAACAAGAGAATGCAAGGTAAACGACCTTGGCCACGGTTAAAATTGATTTTATTTATGTACTGCATTGCCATATGCAAAGCATAATTACGTCAATAAGCGTGTTATTCCAAAGTACAATAATCCCTTGAATATATTTAAAGTACATACCTTTATTAGTTTAACACAGCGCAAATTATTGAGGTTTGGCTATTTGTACCCCCTAGAATTTGAGTCAATTTTGATCTCTCAAAATCTCCACATTTTCATCAACGCCTATTCTACTTAACCAGAAAGGTTAAATTCCATACAATATTTATTTTTTGAATAAACATTCTTCGTTGTGATAGGCTGTGGGCATAAATATCGATATATACAATCTTATCAGAGTCAAATATACCCACGAATTATAGGTATTTGTCATACTTCGTCGAAATTGTGATATTTTTGTCAGATGCCGTTGCTAGGCAACATAGAATAGTCCCTGCTAATCTTTGCATTTCGTTGTCTCTATTATTTCCAAACATAAGGCATATATAACACAACTGATATGATTTATATGTATATAAATGTCAATTTAATAAATTGGAGCACAAAATCTTTCCCTGTACCCCTAACAAAATTGACGTTTTCAGTCAATTTCGCGTCCATGTCGACTTCGGGTCAACAAATCAAATATTCCTTAAATCTCAATTGGTCATCCAAACTTCACGATATTACACCTAATAACTGCACATATATACACGTGTACACATGCCAAATTATTTACTTGTATCTGCGTTGGTTACTAAAATACAGTTGTGTTCGCATTACTTCTTGGATCACCTACGTAGGTGAACCACATTACTTCGTCTACTTATTAGGGGTGGGGGTGAACACACTGTGATTTTACGTGACACAAACTGGCATTAAAGTGATAATATGACCAAACTGGCACCCATGAGCATTTGTTCTAAGGGCGCAAAGTACATTATATAACCCACCCCAAATCCTTCAAATGGCAATAGGGCGGCCCCGCGACCGAGTGGTAAAGGTCGCTGACTTCAGTGCTCTTGATCATTCGATCATCACACCGCGGCGGGTTCGCGCCTCGCTCGGGTCCCGGGTCACATGTGAAACAAGCCAAGTTCTGCTTGCGGGTATGTCAGGTGGTTTTTCCCCAGTTACTCCGGTTTTCGCCCCACCTACCGATTCATTCTTCTCGATATGAGTGAAAAATATTGAAAAGGGCGTAAAACTGAATTAAAATAAATAAATAAATAAATAAATAAATAAATAAATAAATAAATAAATAAATAAATAAAAGGCAATGGATTTTTCCTTTGTAAATTTTATTTTTTTAGTTTTTATGGGATATTTGATTTTAAATTGGTCTAGGATAAAAAACAATAGAAATATTTTCAATTTGCTGTGTGTACCCCCATTCTAAAACGCAAATAAATGAATGTTTAGGGTAATTTTATAAAACATAACGTAAAACGCAAACACTAACTTTCAAGCTGGCAAAAACAGTTTGATAGCATGATGAATGTACTTTTAGAAAATCATTTTGTAGAAAATTCCCTCCTGGGGAGGGGGTATGGGTAGCTAGAAGACAAATAAATTGTATTTCATTCCTGTTACTCGTATAATCCTTCTTCAGACTTATTTGTTATCAGGTGAGCGATTGTTGCCCTTAAGGTTCTCTTTTTTAATTTTAGGACAGATATTCGGTAAATATAATTTCCTAATTGAAATAATTATGAGAGAACAATGATAATCTGCTATACTTTATAAATATTTGATTCTGTAATGAAAATCCAAAATTGTTACGTATGTTACCATGACATTACGTAAAGTATGTTACCATTATCATGTAACATGGGCTGTAGTTCCTTTTTGTGTGCTTTTAATACCATTTAGGAGAGATATTCAATTTTAATTTTCTAATTGAAATAACTGTGAGAGAAGAATGATAATCTGCTGTTAATAAAACGTATATGATTCTACAGTGAAAATACAAAATTGTTACGTACGTTACCATGACATTACGTAAGATATGTTACCATTATCATGAAACATGGTCTGTAGTTGATTTTTGTGTGCTTTTAATGCCTACTGAAGTTTTATTTCGATAACAGGGATGTTGTTCAAGAAGGGAAGTGTTTTTGTGTTGTTTCTTCTATGATATGGTTATTAATTGGAATATTATTTAAATGGGGGTAGGGGAAGGGAATCAGCATCTGTGGAGTGATGGAAGGTCACAGAAAGCTCTACTATATGTCATTTTAAAGAGAAAAGACTGTAGATAACTATAATATAAATTATATTATGATATTTGGTCTGAGCTATATTCTATAAGAATCGGAACACGGTAGATATGTAAAATTACACGCGTTACTTACGTTACTTCTATTGTTCCAGTAGTCATGATGTCTAATCATTATTGAATTTGGTCCTGTTAGATTATGTAACATCTCTACTACATATCCAAATGTAAATAACTTGTCAAATATTTGCTTTTTGACATAAATTTTTTTGATCTCCTTAGCAGCTTCGAGTTAAAAAACGTACATAGGTAACGTACGTAGCACCCAATGGCACGATAAAGCCCCAACAGTCAGAGTGTTAACAAGCGGCATTTAGTAGCTTAGGATACTGGCTTTCAGAAAATATATGTCTACAAAAATCCCCGGCATGGTGCACCTCTGCCATATACTGCCAGATAGCCTAATATATTTTACATTAATATCTGCAGCTAAATCACAAAACTCCTCGGAGTCAAAATCTGATAGCAGTTTACATTTCTGAAATTCCAGTTTTTGCATCTATTTCCAGACTTATGATTGGACCAACAGAAAACCTTTTTGTTTAGTCTATTATTTTCCATTTTTACACTCCGGCACCAAAATCTTAGAACTGATTTCCAACATTTTGTTGTAACTGGCATCCAACCAATATTTGAACAATCGTCACTGGCTGGATGAATTGGTTTATATAATGTGTTAAGTGTGTATATGAATATTTACTCTGTATATAAAAAATAAATAAAAAAAAATAAAATAAAATAAAAAAATAATAATAATAAAAAAAAAATAAAATAAAAAAAAAAAAAAAAAAAAAAAACAACTTCCATATCTTGTGATGCTGTATCCCTAAATTGATTACATAGCACATGGAGCCAAATTTTTAAAAAACATTTCGCTGATATTCGAGTTTCAAAGATTCCACAAGGAACCATGGTTAACGGTTTGTAATTTATTTTGTAAATTATGAAATAATAACCATTTTTGTACTAAGGCTGTAAATTTGGTATCTATATGAGCACTATTTTAGTCTACTTACAAAGTTACACCCTGATTTTCATTCATTGTACATTTTAGAATTTCATGGTAATAAAGCGGTTGTTTCAATATAAAACTAAGCATGTCAGTGTTATTTTGCAAGAAAACTAATATTCTACCAGGACGGATTTACGAACAAAGCTTGCTAGTGGGTTCCTTCATGAGGTAAGCATGCATTAAAACACTGTGGAGTCACCCACGGCTTTATATTCTGCCAAAACGTGGGCTGACATTTCATCATAGAATTTATGGCTGGTTTTCGTGGCTCAGAATACCATAGGGGACTCAGACTTTCACAGAGAAGCTTTTATTGTTAGGCTATCTCTCACAGCTCATTTTCATGGTATTTAGATCCTCTTGTATAGGCTTTAAGTCAAGGCAATCACCAGAACATTCAAAGACAGATATTTCATGTGTTTTGCGGATTTAGGATAAATACAAAGAACATTGCCTTGCATAAATACTATTTTTGCATCCTTTATTGGCATGTTAATTTCCATGACTTAAACCCTATAGAAGAGACTTGGAATATTATATCACGAAGAGGAGATGTGAGCCATTGCCTAACAATAAATTTAGCCCACTTAGCCCCTCGGTGCATAGGAAAAAATCATGAAACTGTGTGGTGAAATGCCAACCCACGTGTTGGCAAAATACAAAGCCATGCTGACTCCACAGTGCTTTAAGACATGCTTACCTCATGAAGGAACCCACTAGCAAGCTTTAGTTGTAAAACCGTCCTTTGGCTAGTAGAATATGAATTTTCTTGCAAAATAACAATTACCTGCTTAGTTTTATATTGTAACAACCGTTTTACAATGAAATTCTAAAATGTACAATACAGAAAAATCAGGGTGTAACTTTGTAAATAGTGCTCATAAAGACACCAAAGTTTTAGCCGTAGTACAAAAATGGTTATGTTTTCATAATTTACAAATAAAATTACAAACCATTAATCATGGTTCCTTGTGAAATCTTTGAAACTCGAATATCAGCGAAACGTTTGTTAAAAATTTGGCTCCATGTGCTATGTAATCAATTTAGGGATACAGCATCACAAGATATGGAAGTTTTTTTTTTTATTTTTTGTTACAAAGTTGGCTCCATAACATATGTTATCAATTTAGGCATACAACATTACAAACAGTAAATATTTATAGACATACTTAACACTTTATATAAACAAATTTATCCAGTTGTCCATTTCTTGCCAGTGACGATGGTTCAAAAACAAGAAGAGTTGTCAATTTATTTCTGAATATCGCAGGGGT
Organism: Rugalucina vietnamica; assembly: GCA_964017185.1. NCBI lineage: Eukaryota > Metazoa > Mollusca > Bivalvia > Lucinida > Lucinidae > Rugalucina > Rugalucina vietnamica. Next base: position 18,731,871 of record OZ024873.1, read on the forward strand.
ATATTAATAACTGAACGCGCCTGTAGAGGAATTGAACTATCCGTCTAGCAATAACAATGGCGCTGATCAGCTTGGCGGTTACTACGAATCTGATCTGCGCCTTTGTTTTCGCATATGCAAAATGTTGTTCATTTCATGACGCGTTTTCCATTTTGATAACGCTCTGTAATTCAAATGTTGTAATTGCTCACGCAGAATCACATTTTATTTGCTATTAACATGTATTACCGCAATGGGTCGCGTGCAAAGTGGATGAACCCCGAGGGGGTTCATGTAAACTTTGCTAGCGACCCACTGCGGTTCATAGCTTCTTAGTGGGTCGCGTGCAAAGGGAATGAACCCCGAGGGGCACGGCTAACAAAACTTTAAATGCGTAACCGCCGGTTAAGAAAGAAAATCCGATTCACGCCCTTCCGGTTGCGCATATGAAGACCAAGAAAAGGTAAACAAAACATACACTACTAGGATCGGTTGATGATTATATTTTAGTACAGAAATATATCGATTATCTATGAATGCTATTTTGTCACTTATTTACTATTGTAAGTCAGCACCAAAGTAGCTCGCAAAATAATTTGATGGTCTTTGAGTTATTTATTCCCTTCTTCGAACCTGGTGTTCCAACAAGGCCAAAGTCGGCGAAATACAACTAAAAATTGGACAATTTGCTGGTAAATATCAAATTTTAGTGATTGCTCCACGACAAATCTACAGATATGTATTAACTAAATTGCATCTGATGTCTGTGCCAGTATTTCGTTGTGTTAGTGCCCGGCATTATCGATTTGAAGGGAAGTAAAAGATGGGTACGCATTTAATCATTAAAATATGAAGGATATATTTCAAGATACGTTTGAAAACCTCAACCTGTTCAAGTTATGGTATTTATTTCCCTGTAAAGCGTTTTGAAAGACATAAAACCAAGAAAAAACAAATTAAAGTATACAGAATGCTGTAAAATCGTCTTCATGAACAGGAATATCATGCATGTGAACTATTGTATTACATGTATTTCATAGACAGTTTGTATTATTTTATATCAAACATTTTCACTGCAAATATCACAAACACACCAAATTTGAGTAAGCACCTATTGTGACAATAATCTTCAGCGTAAAACAATTAACAAAAACAAAAACTTTAATACATGTGTTCTATAATGATTATAATGCTATCATTGTAATGATTAAATTCGTAACCGAAATGTTGACACAGCTTTTAACCACATATGCATAGAATGCATTGGCCAGAGGCAACGAAACTGTCACCAGACCTCACACAATGTTAAAATCATCTGCGCACTGTATTGCTTTCCGTTAATATGGACGTAATGAGCGGAAATCTAAAAATATCCCTGCGACTGACCCACATTTTCGTCGTGTACAATGCAATCCCAAAATGTGTTTTTGGGTAGGGAATAAAAATCATGATTATAAAGAAAAAAATCTGGAAATTCTTTGGGGTCCAAATATAGCAATGTCTAACTAATAAAATAGCATTGAAAGAATTATAATAATTGTCTTCGAATCGAAATATTTTACTCGGAAACACGAGCTGCAAAAGTTTGTTTACCTTTTGTTGGTCATCTGATGCGAAACCGGAAGGACATGAATCGGATTTCTTTTCTTAACCGCGGTTACGCATTTAAAGGTTTGTTAGCCGTGAGGGGGTTCATGTAAATTTTGCTAGCGACCCACTGCGGTTCATAGCTCCATGAACATCAGAAAAATTAAACTCATTGCTTATATTTATATTCATTTCATTCTATCGCTTGTTGAAAAATCATCAAGGCTATCACATTTACAAGCAAATAGATAATTTACACACAGTGTGTATTCAAACAGCGGAACGGCGTCGACGTTTACAACGTCCAATCAGATTGGCGAGAGCATTACGTTTGCATCATGTGACGTCGCGTGACACGATTTTGTTCATGGAAGTTTGAACACAGATGAAAATCTATTCTTGCATAGATATCTATGCGCATAGATGTTTGAAGCCGTTTTCGATTGGTCGAAAGCCGTGTTCAAACAGCGAGACCCATGTTCAAATCAGGAAATTCACGTGCCGTTTGAACATGGGTTTTGGCCGACGTCATTGGTCAATGCGACGTGACGTCATGTGTTTTGTAGTATTCTACTCGGGAACGAGGTGTCTCAACATTGGGAGAATTTATGTCAACAACAACAACAATGGCCGACGTTGAAGAAGCTCCGCGGTTTTTGGTGAGTTTTTACGTTGTTAATGTTATTTTCGTGAGATTTAAGTGGAAAGGGTGAAAATGCAAGAATAGCGATCGACCATGGTTTGTTTCAGTGTTCAAACATTCGCTGGATCCCTCGGAAGGTGTTCGAACACGCGGCCTGCGGCCTTGTGTTCAAACACCTTCCTCGTGATCCATCGAACTTGATGTTTGAACACTGAAAACCATGGTTGATCCCTATAATGGTTCATCTAAGGAGGTTTTAGAAAAATGAAAATATTATTGCATAAATACCCGTGTCACAAAATATTAACAGCCATTTATTATATGGCAAGTGATGAAATATAGAGAAATATGTATTAAATATAACCAATATTTGAAAAAGTTATATTTTCACATGTGAAAATATAAAAAAGTTATATTTTCACATGTGAAAATATAAGATTTGGGAATACGCAAATTACGATTCCACCGTTTCATTTCTAATTTATACATAACTTAATTTTATAATCTATGCTATTGTTGACGCAATGAACGTTCACACACAATAGCGACGTAATGACGTGACGTAATGACGTCATTTAGGATTTTGACGTCATATGCTTTAGCGCGCAACGTTACAATGACTACATGCAATATAATAAAAAGAAAATTCAAGTTTTTGTCGTGAATATGACTTTTATTTCATCTCGTGAAGTGAAAAATTATATATTTCATTCGTGCCTTCGGCACTCATGAAATATATAGAGGATATTTGCTTTTTTGAGGCGAATACCAAATATATTTCATCGAGTGAGTTGAAAACATCAGAATTTTCACGAGTGCGCAGCACGAGTGAAAATTTTTATGTTTTTAACTCACGAGATGAAATATATTTGGTATTCACCGAAAAAAAGCAAATTTTCTTTTTATTTTATACAGTACACGGGCATTTTCCAATTCACAAGGCAGGCGGTGATAATGCAAAAACCAAAAAAATTTGAAAACACAAATAATTTTGGTACCACATTGTTCCTTATGTTCTAACTAAGAAAATGAATACCCACACTTTATGTTTTCGTTCATAAATAACGGAGTTATAGGCGTTTGAATTTCTGAAGTGAGACACTTTTTATGACGTCAAGTAAATGGAAACGTCAGAAGCAATCCAAAATCTACAGTGAAGATATAGGCTGATATCAGTCACTAGTGACTTTTGATATCAGTGAGATTTGATATCAGTGAAATTTCATATCAATGAAAATACTAATTTTATTAAGTTTTGATATACATTGGTTTTCACTGTAAAGTATAAAATAAAAAAAATTTTCACTTCACTCAATCACACTGTTTTAGGTCCGTCACAGTGTGAGTGATTCTTTATGATATCAGCTACTGATTCTTGATGATATCAGGTAACGGATTCTTGACAAATGCTACGGATTCTTGACAAGAATTGATACTCTTAATTGCAAGCAGCAAAAAATGGTAATTTTAGATAGTTGTGGATCTAAATTTTGTCAGGAGACATATTAGAAGCATGGTTCATGATAATCTATGTATATATTCTACATGTTAGGGTTTCAAAATAAAACCAATTAAATAAATTGAGCAAATATGAAAAACATGGCAATTCGGTATAATTATGTGAATTCCTAAGCAAACATGTTTGGAAACATTGAAACAGTTAATATTTACATTTTTATTGCAATCGCCCTAGATGAAAGTATCTTTCTTGATGTTCTTCATTTTCCAATGAAAAACATTAAGTCACGTGATCTAGAGGCCACGCCTATGGGTGGGGCGACGTCAAAACCCGCCAGTGACGTTGTTTGTTTACTCTTGTTTGCGTGACGTTGGTCGCGTATCGTCATGACGTTAGGCGCGAAAATTTGACTTTTTGGCTGTTCCAAAATTACGTTAAGTCGGATTTAATGTCAAATAACATGAAAATGAGCGATGCTATGCGCAATTAAAAATCTGATACTTGATTGATAATATAAAATGTAAATATAAGTATTGAAATTCAGATTTTTGCTTTCACTGGATGATGAAAAACATTAGCTGTTTTAATGTCTCCGAGAAGCCCTTCGGGCTTCACAGACATTAAAACAGCCTAATGTTTTTCATCATCCAGTGAAAGCTAAAATCTGAATTTCAATTCTTAAATAAAAGTGATATGTGGACCTTTAAATTATACATTACCCTGCGTTATAACCTTTTTTTCATTTTTTGCATGCTACGGATTCTTGATGATACGTTACAGATTCTATATGATATCAAAATGTGGGTAACGGATTCTTTATGATATATGTTACTGATTCTTTATGATAAATGTTACAGATTCTTTATGATTTAAAGCAAGTTTATGATGTTCTACAACCTGAAATGCAGATTTTGACCCATGGTCCACCAATGAACTGTGTTTTTATCAACTCCACACTGCAAGAAATATGATGTGCAGTGTAAAATTCGATCAGATTTATCACAAACCAATTAATAATTGTGATTAATGTAGAACCTTGTTGTATATTTGTGTATATCACAAAACACTATTATTTATTTATTTATTTTTTAACTTTTTGTTAAATCAATTCAATTTTTTTAATCAGTGAGACCGACAATCTTATAAGTAGTATTCATGTGTGTACAATTTTACATTTTTTTCTGTTTTTCTGTTTTTGGTTTCACAAGGATGGGCATTGATCCCATTTGTAACCATCTTACCGCTTCGCTATGTCATCTTATGTATGTTTTCATGTTTGGGTAACTGAGTGACTGCCTAGTTGGAAAAAGTTACTCACTCAGATTACAAAATGTTCCCTAAGTATACCAAGTACCTTATTGTCAATTTAGTTTTTTCACATTGGTTTTCGGACTGGGAATTTCTTATTGCACCATTTCCTCTAATCATCATCATTGCATACTTTTTTTCCTTTTCGGTGCCACTTGAGAGAGGTAACATTTACTGCCAGACTGGAATTCAGGAAATACAAATATTCAAGGCCACTAACGAGTATTGATTATTTGAAACAGATCCACATTCCTTTCACTGCTGTTTCAGGATCAGATGATATGTTACATGGTATAAGTACCTGATTGTTGGTTTGGTTTTTTCCCACCTCGGTTTTTGGAGTGGGAATCTTTTTCTGATTGCGCCTTTTCCTGATCTTTGCCTACTTGTACCTTTTTATATCAGAGTTCTTGTGGTTGTGCCGTGTGGCGGCCCTAAAAAGTCTCCCCGTACATCCATTTAATGCTCTTATTTTTCCAATCCTCAGGGATTGCTTGCAATCAGTTTGTATTTTCCTATCTCTAACTACCACAACTCTTCGATACCGTATTGAAGGTCATTAGTTGACCGTCACTCGTATCTCGTTGTATAAGCGATTCTTACGTTTCTATCCATGGACTTGTATTAGACATGGACCTGAGGTGTGGGTTTCGGTTATACCTTTTTCTTTCATTCGAAAGATTTTGCATTACGATTAAGTGCATTATTTATTCTATAACCGGTATGAGTGTCGCGCTCCTTTTGGCAGTATCAACACAATACTCCCAACTATGACTATCACAAAAAGATTAGGAATTACATTAACTCCCCTTAGGTTGCATGCCGCGTCTACTGTACGGATTCCTCATTCAACTAACAATTTTCAAAATTTATTACCTACTGTAAGGGTGACACCTCTTAATTTATTTTCGGCATCTACTGTTAATCTACACGGAGCTTCTAATTCTAATATGTTTCGTAATAATCTTCAGATTAGGTTATCTCCACTCAAATCACCAATTTTACGTAAATATATTAATCCGTTCAAGAGACCTGGAATGTACCCTAGTATTTCGAAGTGCAATGCCAAGAAGTGCAACTGTTGCAATCATTTATGCTCTAAGACTACTATCACTTCATCTGTGAATGGTAGGACATTTTCAGTGGTTAATGATTCTGATTTAGACTGAAAATCAATGGATCTTGTATATGTTCTTACTTGAAATACAAACAATTGTAGGATGCAATATGTTGGACAAACTTGTCGAACTTTGCAAAAACGATTTGGTGAGCACTATCGTAGAATCAGAAAGCCCAAAAATAATGATACCTTTCTGTACCAGCATTTTAAGCGCACTGGTCATTCTCCCAATGATGTTAAAGTTCAACCAGTGGAGAAAATCTCATATGATGAAAATTCTTCAGTTAGATTCAAAAACATTAAACGATTTGAAACTGAACTTAAATGGATAAAATTACTGCAAACACCCTTTCCACTGGGATTTAACGACAACATTTACCATGAAGGCAATATTTCCAAAATGCCCGATTTTGATGTACTTACACTTTCGGACTCTCGTAAACGTAAATCTAGATCTCATGGTATACGGAAAAAGGGTAATGACAAACGTAAACGGTGTGCTGCATTGAAATTGAACATTTCTCTTAATGATTTAGCTGTTAAACTAAGGATTCACGGTCGACATCCAATGCTGTCGTATCTTAGTTCTCTACCTATTGCTGCATTACGTTCCTTGGACACAGAGGCTAATAGATTTTACGATAGAAATCATCAAATGTATGACGCTGCACTGTTAACAAGATGTTATACTCAGCATGCTCTTCGTCCATTTATCGATTCCGAATCTAATCACATTAGAAGTTTTATTAAAATTCCTTTCATCAATAAAGGAATTGACTTTATTGATTTACCAAGCATATTCCAGGATAAATCAGTGATACAGTCTATACCTACCTACTTCCAAAATTCAGAACCTCCTATTATTTGTTACAAATATAACAAACCAATCAGAAATACAATTTTTAATTTCAATAAACTTGTTTCTGATCTTGATATCCATGCTAATACTCCTAAGTCTTGAGATTGTAAAGATTCAAAATATGTTTATCAACCCGCTGGACATATTGTTACTGGAAATTTAAAAATAATTTCGGATTCTAGAATTCGCAAAATTGTTTCTAAAGGTCCGAAATATAGATTCCCTTCCTACATTAACTTCGACAAATGTAGAGAGGAGATTTCATCTGCATTAAATGATTTCGGTAATCGATGGTGTAAACGAGAGGGTGTTGAGGATAATGCTCTTAAAGAATGGAAAAGAAGTATTTTCACTATTGTGGATAAACGTATTAAGTTTTATTCACAAAATACTAATCTTTTACCTCCTAAACCCAAATCGTCATTTAGGCATTTGAAGCAGGGTATCCAAGAATTTCATAGAAAGTATGTCTTGGTTCCGGCAGATAAAGCCGCAAACAATGTTGTTGTCGTTTGTAGGCTTCACTACGTTAACACCTTAAAACAGGAGCTTGATGGTACCAGGGCTTATCTGGAGACAGATACTGATGAGGTGTCTGTAGTTAATGCCCACTTAAACGATTTACCTGTTAAGTTTTCTGTTTGTGTCAATGAAGGCCAAGACAAACTTCCTACGATGTATTGGTTACCTAAGCTTCACAAAAGACCATACAAAGCTAGATTTATTGCAAATTCTAGCTCTTGTACTACCACTGAACTTTCTAAATTATTAACTTCCTGTCTTACTGCTATCAAATCTCATGTTATAAGATACTGTGAGACAGTGTATGAAACTTCAAATAAGAATTGGTTTTGGTCAATTAAAAATTCTGGTGAGGTGCTCAGTAAATTGAAGTGTAGAGGGTTCCGTGCGACAAGCTTGTCTACATATGATTTTTCTACTCTGTATACAACATTACCACATAATCTAATTAAAGAAAAACTTCTGGATTTGATAGAGTGGACCTTCAAAAGGGCATTAAAAAACTATGGTTCACTTTATTTGGCATGTAATGACAGAAAGGCTTTTTTCACTTCCTCTGACCAAAGTCGGTATACACTTTGGTCATGTCAGAATGTATGCGACGCCTTATCCTATCTCCTTGATAATATTTATATTAGATTTGGGACCAAGTTATACAGACAAATTGTTGGAATTCCGATGGGTACAAATTGCGCACCTCTCGTGGCTGATTTATTTTTATACTGCTACGAAAGAGATTTCATGGATTCTCTTAACCATGATAATCAAGCTGATGTTATCGAGGCTTTTAATTCCACATCTAGGTACCTCGATGACCTTTTGAACATTGACAACCCTTATTTTGAAGGTATGGTCAATCAAATTTATCCACCTGAACTTCAGTTGAACAAAGCCAATATCTCAGATACTGAAGCCCCCTTTTTAGATCTACATCTTTCTGTTGCAAATGGATTTGTTTCTTCTAAAATTTATGATAAGCGCGATGACTTTGATTTTGATATAGTAAATTTTCCTTTTTTGGATGGTGACGTTCCTCGTCGTGCTTCTTATGGTGTATACATTTCGCAACTTATTAGGTTTGCTAGAGTCTGCAATCATGTTACAGACTTCAACGCTCGAAATAAATGTTTAACGGCAAAACTTCTCCAACAGGGCTATCGGTATCATAAACTTCGAAAAACATTTTCTAAATTTTATCGTAGACACTATGAATTGATTTCCAAATATAATGTTGGGTTAAAGACGCTTTTAAGTGAGGGCCTTTCGGAACCTGAATTTTATGGTGACTTGGTTTACAAATTTAAGAAACTTAAAGGAATTAATGATTTTTCTTTTCAGTTCAGAAAAATCATAACACGTTACAGACGTATAGGTTATAACTTGAATGTTATGCGACAGTCTGCATGCTTAGTTTTTAACCCAATCATGGTTGATAACTATGCTGCCTTCTTTAATTGCACGCCGGTGGGTCGGGCGTCAGACTCTATGATGGCCCCGACATAAAGCTATTCATTTTAGTTGGTTGGGGCCGGAGCTTCTTGTCTGTTGCTTGGCCCACCGGGGTCCAACTGGTGTTTTTCTTTTGCTCCGGAGTTAGTAGGTTATTCGGCGCCCAGGGATCTCCATCGTCGGGCAGCTTACTCAGTCTGTGAGTCCTCGTTTTTGATTCATCAGGATGTTTATCATGATTTATTTGTTTGTTCTTGATGATTCATTGACTAGTTAGAGATTCACCACGAGGACCGAATAACTAACTAAATGTTATGAACCACTGCAGAAGCTGAGGGTGAGGTTATGGCCATGTAAAACCGGTTTAAGCCCGCCAGTAACTTTGTGTTACTGATCGTTCCAAGTCGATACTTCTGTGGTGGTTCTTTTCGTTTTATGTCTTGGTGTTTGAAAATTTTTTTGTGCTGTTGGCGCCTTATGTATGTTTTCATATTTTTAGTTAAGTTAAGGTAACTGAGTGGCCACCTATTGGGAAAATAGCTGCTCATTCGGCTTACGATATGTTACATGGTATAAGTACCTGATTGTTGGTTTGGTTTTTTCCCACCTCGGTTTTTGGAGTGGGAATCTTTTTCTGATTGCGCCTTTTCCTGATCTTTGCCTACTTGTACCTTTTTTCTCATTTCTATGGCAAGCCAATTTACTGTTTATTCAAAAAAGCAGATATCTGTTATGGAATATTAGATATCTTGTTTAATAAATATGATATTTACTTTAATTTATTAGATATCTATTATAAAGAAGATATCTTATATAGCAAATACGATATCCATTTAATTATATTAGATATACAAAATGTTAATATTAGATATCCGCAATGTTAATTTAGATGTCTTATATAGTATATTTAGATATCATTCAGGCTATAAGATATCTTATTTGTAAAAAAATGATATCTAAATTGACAAATAAGATATCTTTAAAATTATATTAGATATCTTATTTGTAAAAAGTATATAACATATCTTAATTCATGATTTGTCATAAAGATATCTGATATAGCAATTATGATATAAGATATTAGATTTTTTTCTTAATATGACATCTTAATCAGCATTTGAGAATATGACATCTTAATCAGCATTTGAGATATCTAAAATAGTTGTTAAGATATCTATGTTAACATATAAGCTTTTTATATTTGTCAAATAAGATATCTTCTTGAGTATATAAGATATCTTTTTACATAAGATATCTAATATGCTTAAGTAGATATGGTTCTAGAAAAATAAGATACCTTATTTACAAAAAAAGTTATTTTATATCCTTTATTAGCTATCTTAATGAGCTAAACAAATAAGACACCTTTAGTTTATAATATATCTTATTTATTTCGCGCAATCACAACCTATTTCTCTTACTTAAATAAGATATCTACTATGTCAATACAGATATCTAATTTATAGCCTTAATTAAGATATACTGTATAACTTCATATATTAAGATATCGTTTTTCTATTTAAGATATCCAATTTACCGTAAAAGATATCTTATTGAGCACTGTATATAAGATATTTGTTTTACCAATTTAGATATCTTATTTGCTAATTAGCAATAAAGATGTCTTATAAACCAAAGTAGATATCTTGATTAATCTTGTTATGAAGATATCTTGATTTATCTTGTGAAGAAGATATATTATTTAGGTATAGCAGATCTCTCATTTAGTATATAAGATATCTAAATCATATTAGTTTCATAATCACTCAATCATCTCAGCGCTGTGTTTGGTGTGGGTTCAAGTCCCGCACTGGGTAATTGTGAGACAAGCCAAGTCCTGCTTGCAGGTGTGACAGGTGTGTTTAGAGAGTCAGGGGTTTGAATGAATCACAGGTTGAATGAACCGGTGCCAGGGATGTTAACCTTTGCTGGAGCATGATACATCAACTGCCTCCTGCAATGTTACACCAAAAGAAGACAAATTATGGCCAAAGAAACTGAATGGTTCTTTTATTACTTCTTAATCTTTAAATTGGTTAGGGTGGCCAAACTTAAATTTCCTACTTTTCCACAATCCAAATCAATTGCAAATTGCTCTGGTCAACCCTGAAGAGAACCAACAAAAGGTGGCCAAATCTGCTGATTTCAATTGTATACCAATCTAACTTGCTTTATAAATCAATCACCACATGAAAATTGTCAGGAAGATTATTTCTATGTTGGCAAGTTGATAGGATAATCTCTTCACTACTTCACAAAGAAGTCAACAGTTCATCAATGAATTTAATAGATTGTTTGTAACATTAGAAAGAACTTAGGTGTTATTTTGGCCATACTTTGAGTTCCCCAGCTGTAAAAGATGACCTTGTAGATCTATCGTAGAATGTAATACTAACAGCTGTGGTTCTTTGTATTCCTTTTTTTTTAAATGTTCTCCTACACATGTTAAGTAGAAGCAAATTCTTATTTGTATTGGAATGAAAACAATAATATGCCGTGTTTACAGAATTCTTATTGACTTAGTATAACAACCAGGGGTGTGTGATGTGCCGGGGTTGAATAAACCACGCCAATAAGCCACTACATCACATAGCCGGTAGGCCTACGTATAACTAAACTTCTGTACCACTAAAAAGACGATAGTTACGAACGAACAAAACATGTGCTCTATCATCACTAGAAAAAGTGGCTGCTTTTCACTGAAAATACCATTTTCAAATGAATATTATTTAAGTGCTTAATTCAACTCCACATGACACAGTCCAGTCTGCTTCAGTATTCAGACTTCACTTCAGAGCCCGGTGGCAGAGAGAGTGTTGGACTCCAAATAGAGAGGTCCTGGGTTCGATCCCCACAGGCGTCACCGTGTTGTGTCCTTGAGCAAAACACATTAACTCCTTACAGTACTGGTTAAACCAAAGAAGAATTGGCTCTGCACCGACATGACTGAAACAATGTTGACTGGGACATTAAGCCTCAATACACTCAATACAGTACAACTTGACTTCATTTCATTTAAAAAGGAAGTGCAGTGCCGTAGGGGCTACAGGACTCCGATGAGGGAGGCCCTGGGTTCTAGACATAACTCTACCATGCAGGCTGTGTTCATGAATCTATAGTATTGTTTAAAACACAAGAAATGGTGGCCCTTTGCCCCAACATGACTCAAAACTTGTTTACTGGGACGTCTAGTCATAACTTAACCAAACCATATCATAATATTTGAAAATAAATGCTCAAATCTCAGTTTGCCTGATAAAATAATGACTTGTTTACCAAATCGCATAGTACAAACCTTAATAATTGCACCCCCATGGGGGGGGGGTCTTTGCTCCCTGCTCCCTGAAAGAAAAATGACCTTTCTCCCCAGCTCATAAAATGTTTACTCAGCCCCCTGCTCCCTAAAACTCCAAAAAGTTATGCTTTCTCCCCAAATCCCTTAAAATAAATGACCCTTCTCCCCAAATCTCTGAAAATAGATAGCCCTTCTCCCTGAATCCCCAAAACCCTGGGAGGGCCTCATAATTGGTAGTTTATCTCGATAAAAGAGTGTCATAAAGAATCTGTAACATATCATAAAGAATCCGTTACCCATCATTTTGTATCATACGGAATCCGTGACAAAATTTTGTCACAGATTCTTTATGATACTTTTGATGCTTTAAAACACAAAAGTCTGCAAACAATTCCTTTGAAGATTTAAATGCATTGAAAAGTGTTAGTTCATAGATAATTAGTTAAATTTCTAAACTGTTGATAAAATGTTTTGATGTTTTATGTATTTTGATATTCATTTTCGATTTTCCTTGCTTAATTAACCATTTTAAGGAATTTATCACCCATTAACTTTCAACCTGTATACCAACATTGCTAAGATTGATGGAGAACAATTTACAGCTCATATATACTGTGTATGTGTGCCAAAAAGGTCATTTCAGGCATCAAAAACCTTAGAAACGCCGGTTTCTCATCACCTACCAATTGATGAGCTAAGAGAATCATAAAGAATCTGTAACGCTATCATAAAGAATCAGTAGCTGATATCATAAAGAATCGTCTCACACTGTGACAGACCTAAACCCCTGTGTCAATGAAAGAAAACTCATATTCACTCCAAAAACTTGAATATCCTCTATATATTAATGAAAAGAAAGCCATGTATTAAATAATATGGCAATTCTCGTAGGCGCGTGCTGTTAATACATAGAGGATATTAACTTTTTTTTAGGTGAATACCAAATATATTTCATAGAGTGAGTTGAAAACATCAAAATTTTCACGAGTGCGTAGCACGAGTGAAAATTTAGATGTTTTCAAGTCACGAGATGAAATATATTTGGTATTTACCGATAAAAAGTAAATTTTCTTTTTATTTTATACAATACACGGGCATTTTCCTGTTCACAAAGCAGGCGGTGAAAATGCAAAAACCAAACATTTTTGAAAACACAAATAATTTTGGTACCACATTGTTCCTAACGTTCTATCTAAGAAAATGAATACCCACGCTTTATGTTTTCGTTCGTAAATGACGGAGTTATAGGCATTTGAATTTCTGAATTGAGGCACATTTAATGACGTCAAGTGAATGGAAACGTCAGAAGTAATCCAAACTCTACAGTGAAAATATCGGCTGATATCAATCACCAGTGAAAATATCAATATAAATTCTGCAGTGAAAATATTACTTTTATCCATTTTTGATATACATTAATTTCACTGCTAAGTATAAAATAAATGGCTTTTACTTAAGAAATAATTTTACTTTACGCTGAATTATCGTAATTAACGCGGGATGTTAAAGGGCAGATTGCGATGTATTAATTCACGATGGCGCAGCCGGAGTGAATTAAATATCGCATCTGCCCGACAACATCACGCGTCAATCAAAGATAATTCACAGAAAAGTAAAATTATTTCGATTCTAACACGACTAATAAATAAATGATTACCTTTTAAAATGTTTTCCAGTGGACTCATTCTCGGCGGACATAAATGTTTATGTGCGACGTCACAAAAACGCTAACTTATGCGCGTTATTTTGTTTACGGTGAATTATCCTGGAAGATGGTGCCGCATGAAATTTTATTGTGGTTTCCAGTTCACTGGGCCATGCTAGTTCAGAAACTGCATGATGCCACCTTGGCATCATTGAGCGATTTGAAAATATCAAGATGGCGTCCAAGATTGTCGCCATAAACAAGAAAACGGCACCCCAGGGTTTAATAAACTCATTTCTCTGTGTTTAAAATGCTCAATTTACGCTGTAAACAATATTTAAAAGATAATTCTAAGATTTGACCCCCATGTCATTTTTATGAGGCAAGATGGCAGATAAGATGGCTGCCACAGTCATACTAAAAGCAATATTTTCTTAATAAAACGGCAATCAAGTGTTGCATAAAACAGTGTATTGTGCTTCGAAGTCCATTTTTGTTGTACACATAATACGTAAGCGTTTGGTTTTCGATTATGACCCCACATCATAACAGCAAAAAACATGGGGACCAAAATGGCCGCCATGATTATAATTTAAAAGTTTGTGTTCTCTGATTGAAACACCACTCCTGTGCAGAACATACTAAATATAACGCGTTTGAAATGCTCATATAATGTTGTGAGCAGCATGGTTTATTGTTTATTCCCACATTATAAAAATGAACCAAGATGGTGGCCAAGACGGCAGCCATAATCATAATACATGTATATGAGTAAAATATTTCTGATTGAATCAGCATTCCAGTGCTGCATTTGCTCAATGTTTTGTAATTCAAATGTTCAAATGTTCAAATTATGTTGACAAATGAACTGTATTTGACCCAAACTGATAACAATAAAACAAGATGGTGACCAAGAGGATCATCATATTCATGTTTTAATGTTCTCTGGCTACAGCAGCATTCCAGTGATGCAAATACTGAATGACTTGTATTTGAAATGATCATTTTATGGTGTAAACATCGCAATTTAATGTTCGTGTTTCGTTTTGACACCACAAATTGATACTGGAGCGTATGTGTCCTACGTAATTTTAATATGACTGAGATCTTCTTCACTGAACAAAACATTAGTTTGATGTGTTGCATATTGATTTAGCAGAATAAAGGGAGGGAAGCAAATCAATCTACACCACTAAATGAAAAGTATTCGTAACATTTACAGTTTAAATATAATAAAGAAGAAAAGAGGACTGCATGTTTTAAAGATAATTCAGTGAATTCTTCAGTAGAGCTATAAAACGCTAGGCACTTGGTCTGAAGCATATTCGGAAAGGATGTAACAGACTGAGACACGCAGATAAAGCTGGTTCACAAAGATGAAAGGAAGAGTCGAATTGACGCTAATGCTAAGAAAAGTTTAAAACGTGCATAGAAACTCTGAATATTGGGAAATACAACATCACAACTTTATATATAATGTGCCGTTGTCACATTTTAATAGCGCATGGATATAAATTGATGGAATTTATTTAAGACACTTCCAGGTAGATTTACCTTGCCATGGTTTACCCTCAGGAGTTGGCTCGCAACATTGTTGGGGGACAGCGGGGACAAGAGGATTACGAACACACAATATGTTTGGAAGCAAAATGTACAAGTTGAGAAATCCACGTACACTGCGTTGGCCTGATACAGTCGTCACCGATGGGCTGTGCTATTCTTTGGACGACCCATTGTCACTTTGACTGTAGCATTAAAAGCATAGCCAAAACTTCTCCAGCAAGACAAGAGGTTTGACAAAAAGCACTGGCATTCTCTCAACACTATTCGAACTTCTCAGCAGATGACATCTTTAAACCAATGTTGAAAATATACGATGATTTAGGTATTTCATGATTGTGCATGCAAATGTGACCATCTCACATTGAAGAAGGGCTGTGATATCACAGACTGATCAAAAGCACACTCGCCGATCGTGTTCGGACCTAACAATAACGCGGTTCAGGTGAGACATAGTGTAGACATAGTGTAACAGTGGCAAGAAGTGAGATGGTTGTGAACCATTGAGGAAAATATGTAAGCGTCATACACAAACGTCTGTGTATTGCTCAAGATTAAATATCTACAATCAATGTAAACCGAAAAGAATAAAAAGTAAAACCAAGCCCCTTTAAGAGCAGAGAAAGCATTAATGCGAAAGGGAATGGGCCATATAAAAGGGACATTTGAAGGACCGTAAATATTGGGTTAAGTGGTAAAACATCAGACCGTAGTCTGCTTCCTTCTTGCAGTCCAGTTTGAAATCAATGTCAAAGGGTTTCATACCTGACAAGCTTAAACTGAGTAAGCCTTTACCAGATTATATCAGGGGAATTATCGCATTTGGAGGATGTTATGGCAGTAACGTAGAATTATTTCTGTAAGATATATGGTTTAATGAAAAACTGGTAAGCAAAGGCTAATAAACACTCCAGGCTTAATGCATATAATCACCATATACGCAAAATAATGAGAAATCAATACATGTCCAGACATTCATTAGACAATCCACGCTTGGTCAAGGGTGCATGATCTTATATCCAACTTAAGTCAGGTGGTCGAAATAATGTTGAATGGTTCTGAGCGCTTATACAAATTACAACAGTACAGTAGACAGTGTGGCTCCAGCAACAGATAGTATACTTCAAGTAGAATGATTTGCTGTGGGTATGCTTCTGAACAGCCATGCTCATCATCAAAATAGAGGTGTTTCATAAATCAATTAGCCTGTATAGTGTTTTGCAAATGCAATTGAATT
The DNA here is from genome assembly GCA_964017185.1 of Rugalucina vietnamica. Classification (NCBI taxonomy): domain Eukaryota; kingdom Metazoa; phylum Mollusca; class Bivalvia; order Lucinida; family Lucinidae; genus Rugalucina; species Rugalucina vietnamica. The sequence continues at coordinate 18,748,534 of OZ024873.1, forward strand.
GAAGAAACAATTGTTGCAATAGTTGAACAATATAGCTGATGACTTTACTAAGTATTACAATGGTAATGACACAGACGAATACCTAATCTCGGTTTTAGAATAAAGTGCCTATTCTATCTTTCATTATATGATGTAGATTTGCATCCCTCTGTTTATTCTGCTTACTTAAAACTTAACAAATATACTTTTAGATAAGCTTTTTGAATCAGAGGCCATTTTCCCTTATACTAAGATTAAGGCGGCCATTTTGTCCACCATCTTGCATCATTGTTATGATGTTGGATAAGAACTAAACTCAAACTTGAACTGTTAACAAAATAAAGTAAAGTCAAAAACATGACAGTTAAGTTTATTAGAGACCATGTTCTCTATATCAATTTTTTCGGCGGCCATCTTGGTCATCATCTTGCCTTTTTGTTATGATTGGAGCGTCAAAACATACACACAACTAAATTATGGTGTTTTTGTTAATAAGAACATAAAATGAGCATTTTAAACACAAAACATTGAGTATATGCAACTCTGGGATGCTGTTTTCTTGTTTATGCCAACCATCTTGGACGCCATCTTGATTTTTGATTTTTTCAAACAATTCATGATGCAGTTTTTGAACTGGCATGGTCTGATGAACCAGAAGAAGACAATAAGGACAACAAGAAAAGTGAGCTTTTTGCTTCACATACATGTATTATGTTGATTTTTGCAATATTTTCCGCCATTTGTCGGCCATTTTGAATTTTTGAATATTTCAAAATGCTCAATGATGCCAAGGTGGCATCACTCGGATTCTTCATATGAAAGGTATCAAGAAGTGAAATCCATAAAAACATTTTATGCGGCACACATTTCCAGGTCAAAGGCCAAATCCATGTTTGGCAACTGGACATGGTAAAGACGATAACGTCGTGTTAGAATAATGCTTGTTCCAGGGCCTCTCGCAAAAATGACGTTATCGCGTAACGTGCATTTGATTTAATTAACGTTACATTGTGATGACGTTGAAGTTCGCCCCGAAAACAGCATTTTTAAGACGTCGTTAGCTTTGCGTCATTTTACCGCGCCATTTTAAACTTATGATTTTTTTTCAAATTCTATAACATTTCTCCAAATGAAAAAGTTGTATCACGAATGCAATAATAGTGAAGGTGCCAGATGGGAAAAAGCCACCAAAAATGCTCTTTAGGTGGCCACCTGTTTGGCAAAAATTTCCTTTGTATAGTTGTTTAGTGCTGTCTTTGGGAAGTATGAAAACCAATGTTTTGATTTTTTTCGGTCTTGCAAAAGTACTTTTATTGTGGGTTAAAAGGGCGTACCCTAGCTTCTAGTACAGCCAGCAGATTCCCAAACCATAAATATATTGCCTATTTTCATGTTCATGCAATATGTTTTCATTGCAGCTGCTAGTAATTACATATAGTTGCTAGTGAGACTTTACTATGCTTTTTAAAACAAAAATAAAGTTACATACATTACGCTTTAAGGACGTAACTACGCCATCTTTAAGAGATGTCTAAAATTTTATTTTGAATTGTAAATTATAGTCTTTTGTTAATTGGTTCACTTTGCTTCATTGTTTGATTCTGCATTAAATTTTAGAAAGTAATAGACTATTTTAAGATAATGGAAGGCTGTAGATGCTTACAGTATAAATAATTTTCCATAGTGTAACATTATAAACAGAATAAATCCCTGTATTTGCGTCATTCTTTAGTGACCCGTCAACTTGAAAATTCATTTTAAAAAAACTTAAAGCCAATATCTTCGAAAATGAAGCTAGCAAAATATTATTTTTACACAATTTATGTGTTTAAACCATTGTTTTAGCTTTTTGTGGCATGTAACGTATGTAACAGAGTTAATTTGTCAATAGGTATGGCTCAAAACAAAGAAATAGCTTCATAATATGACTTTGGTTAGTCATTTTTTGCTGAAACAGGTGTTGAGTACTGTCTTTGGACAATATAAAAGCATTTATCTTAGAGAAAACTCAAGCTTGGTTGAATAAGAGAAGTTTGTACTCTGAGCATCAGGGCATTATCATGTAATAGGCTGTTACATACATTACTAGTAAAAATGAAAATATGATATGACTGTTTGAGCTACAGAAAAATGACAGCACTTTATCATTTTACTCAAGTTACTCATAAAATCTGCATTCTGCATGTCTATGTTACATACTCTTATTAAAGCTGTTTGAACAAACTTCTGACCTCCACTAACTGTAATGTTTACATGTTATGTAAATTAAAATATCCTTTGAAAAACAGAATTTTAAGTGGCGTCATTCACTTTTGCGGGTGTTCTATGCATTTTGCCAAAAACAAGCTATACCATACGATACAATTTTTCTTTCTTATATGCATTGTCTAAAATGAAGTATTCAGCAGCCTAACCCAAGCCTCATATGCCAAATGATGTATTACTTTTTACCTATTACATGTTATTTCTTTTGAATAGTGGTTATATCTTATGATTTTGATGCTTCCTTGATAGTTGAGTAACAAAGCTTTGAACAACTGTTGCGACTGTTACCAAGATCCTAGGCTCAGAGATCTTACTGAATAATATAACGCATGTAAAATTACATGTTATGACTAAAGCAGGCCGCTGTCCACATGTAATATTTCAGAACAAGGTGAAGACTTTGTTTCCTATGAGTAATTAAAAGTCTTTAATGTAAATAAAACAACAGATATTACATATTCATTTCTAAAAATCATGCCTATGAATCTATGTATAGAATAAGGGTATTCAAATACTGCCTTTCTAATGCTGAAATATATGTAGAGCAGAGAAGATAGCTTCATCTTGAACAAAACAAATAGATACTTATTTCAGTTGTAGTGATCCCAAACTAATCTTCATCAAAGGCATCCATGGGCGCAGCACGTTTTCCTTAATACCAAATAAGCAAACCATGTAATTTGCATACTCATTAATACGAATAAATACTTAGTAAGTAAGTAAATTCTTTATTTTACGAGGGTGACCCAATTGGTAGAACCAATCTTCCTTGGGGCCCTCAAAACATGGTACATATAACAACAGACATAGCAATATACAGTCAAGTTATGAAATTCAAAAACATGTAAAGTGTGTAACTTGATAGGAAATGAGACAGACAGACAGACAGACAGACAGACAGACAGAACGACAGACAGGCAGACAGACAGACAGATTAATGAAAATAAAGCAAATGCAATATACATCTCATTGGCGGTGGAGGTACAGATAAAATAATTAAAGTATCAATTAATGTAACAGCCACTCAGTACATTTATGAACGAACATAGGTAAGGATGACGAATTCTTTATACTGACAGGGATACTATTCCAAATAATTATACCTGAATACGTCAAGCTTCCTTTAAAAAGATTACATTTTGCTAGTGGGACAACAAAATTTTTATTTGCGACAGACCTTAAATTTGAAGTTGTATTATCAAGATTTGCATCTCGCATTAAAAACATTTCATTTAAATAACTAGGGGCCAAATTGTTGTGAATTTTATACATCATTTTTGCTTTACTGAGGAAAATACTTTGATCAATAGACAAAATCTTTAATTTTTCGAATGCCTCAGATAAGCCATTATATTCATGACCCAAAATCAGCTTGCATGCCCTTCTTTGTAATCTAGTTATTTTACTTATATTGGAGCTGGACGTATTACTCCACATTAAACTACAATAGTCTATGTGAGGTTTAATATACGCATTGTAGAAAAGTACTCTGTGTTCAATAGATAGATAAATTCTTAGTTTGCTCAAAAGCCACAAGTGTGAAGACAACTTTTTAGACAAAAAATTAAAGTGATTATTCCACGTCAGATTATTATCAACATGAATACCCAAGATTTTGTCACATGTGGTAATAGTTATGTCAATGTCATTGTACTGGAGATTCAAAACTGCATTATTTAAGTTCATACGTTTTTGCCTGCTTGTTATAAGCATGACTTTAGTTTTATCTGTGTTTAAAATCATGCCATTTTCTCGACACCATATTTGAAGGCAGTCAAGAGACTTCTGCAAATTTCTTTCTAGCATTAATATGTTACTGCAACTGTAATATATAGTAGTATCATCAGCATACAAATCGATAGTAGATGTATTGTTTTGTAAGTACAAAGGTAAGTCATTGATGAAAATCAAAAATAGTAAAGGACCTAAAATAGATCCCTGGGGAACGCCATGTATAACCTCGGATGTAGACGATAGATTGTTATTCAGAGATACACGCTGTTTCCGATGGCATAAATAAGATTCAAACCAAGATAAGCACGAGTCATTGCATTTATAACATTTTAATTTTCTTAAAAGAATTTCATGGTCCACTAAATCAAAAGCCTTACGGAAATCAACTAAAACACAACCTACTATCTTTCCTTCATTTTTAGCCTTAAGCCAAGAATCTACCATGAGAATAAGAGCGGATTCAGTCGAATGTCTCGGACGAAATCCACTTTGAGACTTATGTAATAAATTAAATTCATTCAAATATTGAGAAAACTGCATTTCCACCCATTTTTCAATAAGCTTCGAAACTGTTGGCAATATTGAAATAGGTCTGTAATTATTAATATCATCTTTACTTCCAGATTTAAACAATGGTTTAACCTTTGCTTCTTTCCATAAATCAGGAAATTGACTTATCGATATGCTTTTATTAACAATATATAAGATACTAGGTGTTATGACATCTGCAGACAGTTTTAGAATTTTTGGACCTATATTGTCGAGACCTGTGGATTTGTTTACATTTAAACTTGACAAAAACTTTTTGACGAAGGTGTGAGTTGTCATAGGAATTTTGAATTCTGTATCACTTGGGACCTTAGCAGATACATAGTTATTTAGCTTGGCAAAATCCGTCTGAATTGGGGACTCCTTTAATTTTGATGCTATATTAACGAAGTAATCATTGAAAATTTCAGTCAAGTCTATCTGGTTTGTGACGAGTTTGTCGTCTGATTTTAACTTTATATTGGATTTATTTTCTCTTTCTTTTTTATCCATACCAAAGTCTTGAAATAATTTCCAGATATTTCTATGATCAGATTTGCCATCTTCAATTTTTGATCTATATGCATCCTTTTTTGCTATGTCTATTAACGCCTTAAGAAATTACTTAAGAAATCGCAGAAAACTGGAAAGTAATGGGATATACATGTACCTACAAAATAACAAAGTTTTGTGCCTCGGCTGTTTCTAGACCTAGATTGCTTATAGTAGTATCAAACAGATGATTAATGCAATATACTGTTGCCCTCTAGCTTTATAGAAATATAATTTTCATGATTATTTTTGAAAATTAAAAATGGAGAAAACACCACAGAAGAATTAAGCGAATATACCTGCATAATGACATAGAACTCAAGTACCAAAATCCTTACTGTGCTGAAAATGGTACCAAACAACTGCTAGGGCAGTTTTCAATAAGCATGTACTATAATATGCAAGTCATTTGACTTTTTGGATTTCATGAGTATGAATGAAATCTTTAGAGTGGGGGTATACCTACTTAACCACTATGTATATTGGCTACTGATAGTCATATGGAGCTGAAATTGGTATAAACTGATTGCCAGGACCAATACTCTTTAATGATTATGATTAAATCATATGAATGTTTGTTTCATGAATTTTAATGAGAACTCCAGAAATGAGAGAAACAATGCGGAAATGTAAATTGGATAACCCAACAAACCCTATTTCTCTGGTGGCAATGACCTTTGAGAGCTCAAAATAGCATCAGCTAATTGCTATAAGAATGTTATATTGCCAAGTTGTCAGATATACCACAAAGCATATGAGTAAGCAACCAAAATACAAGCTTTTTTGTGAATGGACATTCTTTACTAGTCTGTCATTTTCTATTTGTATAAATGTTTTACTTAATATCAATGAAACCAAATCTCAAAGAATTTGTATAAGAGACCACATGGCAATAATAAATTGTCCTAGCTACCCTTTGGTGTTATTTTTAGCATTCAAAGGCAATGGTCATCCGAGATATCAGTGATTTCATTGGTATATCCCTTCATTTTTCAAACCTTTTCTCTTACTTCTGAAGTCTTCATTAATATTCATGAGACATAAGATCAGAAAATCAGATTACACAGTTAAGGTACATTCTCAAAGCAACCATTTGCTACCAATTTCTGCACTCTTATGCTATCAGAAGTGAAGATACAAATCATTTTGATGATGTACCTTTTTAACTTTTCTGTGATTTTAACCAATATTCTTACCTTAACATTAACTTTCTTGAAAGTGAAAAGCAAATGATTTATATTTTTGACTTTAAGGCAATAGTTTATAGTCTAAGCATTCATTCAATACCACTTTCAGCATCCAATGTCAATTTAAAGGTCAGATGCAAGCGATTTAGTAAGTTTACTCTTTAAGTTTTTTAGCATTTTTTCTCAAGTTTTAATAATAATAATCATGAATATGCAAATGAAATTATTCTAATATCAGGACTTTGATATCTGTTAAGTTGCAAAATGGCATCAGTGGTGCAACAACAGTGTGTCATGATGCTAGCTTGGGCCTGGAATGAGTTTATTTTTGGGCTTCAATGATTTTTGTGATTTTATTAATATTTACCATTAAATATATTCATCATAAATATACAAGGTACTAGTCAATATTTGCATTATTCACAACCGGAAAGACAGCTCTATATCCGTGTATTCCTGTGGTTTCAATTTCAGTCATCTTCACAACAATTGTCAGCTCAGATGTGAGCATTTCTGTAGGTAGGCACCCATTCTTTTTCATATTGTTGGTGACCAAGGACACATTTTTTTCATTAATATTCATAAAAATACAGCTGTGATGATTTTCATACATATGTAGCCCTATTGTATTTAAAGAAATTGTATCACTGAGCTATAATGTCAGTCAAATTATGGTCCAGAATGATAGAATGGGTCAGAAAATAGTTTATAATGGAGTTGAAATTATTGATATTCCTTATATTTGATATTTCATGAATATGCATGAATTGTGCAAGTAAGTTTATTGTCATTTCTTACTACTGAATGAAAGGACAGTATCTAATCTGTAAGAGGATAGCAAATTCATTGGTCTATGATAAGTATTAGTTGTGATATGAGCTGTTTCGTATGTACACCCCCATCCTCGAATACCATGTTTTAGAATGTCATGTGTTGCGTTATACATCCGTTAATTTCAACACTTTTGCAAGACTTAAAATTGACCAAACATTGGTTTTCAAGCTTCCAGTGGGGTCCTCTGCCAGTGGGTATGAATGAAATTTTTGCTACTCTCCGACCAATTATTACCATTTTTCTGATGGCTGGCACCCTTACTATAACGATCAAACATATGTTCTTTCTGATGCATTAACATCTGCTTGCCCCCTCGGGAGGGTTGAAACCATCACCTTCTCGGATTTCAACGCAGCAGATATTATTGCATAGAAAACCATGTTTGATCCCTATATTCTTACGTTCTCGGCAAACTGCAATTGTCATGCCGGGGTCACGGACCAGCCATCAGGATAATAAACCGTGAAATGTATAGTTTGCAGCGGTATATTTATATTTTTTCCTAAACGTACAATTGCAATAACAAACTTTATCAAAATCATACTTATGAATTTCAGTTTTCTTGTCAGATCCATTATTCCATACAATATGCATTTCAAAATTATGCCGGTAGTATTCAGTGTTCAAGTATGTATATTCAAGGTTGGTTCTATTTGAATAGTTCTTTTATTATATTTTTTTCAACCAAATTGGTAGAATTTGTATGCAAAAGGGTCTGATTACAGTGATTATTTAGTTTGAAATAAAATCGATTGAGACCGTGTCTTTTTGACAATTGTTGCTTTTGCAAAACCCTTATATATGGGTTTTGCAAAAGCAATAATAGGCTGGAGCAAGTCCCCACGTATTCCGGATTGAACTAAATCCAGTTGCTTCTTTAACCCTATGTTAAATCAATCTTGAAAATGCCCTTTCTATTTGCAATACAAGACATTGGAAACTGGAACTGCTTGTTACCAAAGTACGTCGAAAATTCGAATTAACACAAACGTTAACCATTGCATTTTAGCAGTTTGAATCGCACCCTGTCAGTTTGTCACAATGCACTAATAATGCGGTTCCGGAAAAAATAAATTCAAATTCAATATTTCGCGAAGCCAGTATCAGGAAAATATAACAATGTCATGTTTACCATGCAAAGGGTTCTGGCATTTTATCAGCAAAAAATAACAGTGTTTTTGTAATATTGCCACTTGAAATTTTAACGAATCGTCAACAAACAACATCGTTAATTTTAAACACAGGACATTGACGTTTAATGTCTACAAGCAAACTAAAGGGTCCAAAGCTTGCAAAGTGCCCTAAAACCCCTTTTTTCTGAATCGCTGAGCGATACAGTAATGGGGCTTCTAGGGCACTTTGGGCCTTTTATTTTGATTGTAGACATTAAACGTCAATGTCCTGTGATTTTAAACAACTGAGCCATGGTCTATTTATTTAAGTTTTAAAATATATCATGTTTTCTGGGACATTCTGTAAAATAGCGTTTGCAAGTGCATTGCATCGATCATGACTATTCATTACGAAAACACGCCCATGCAATATACAGAGATTTTTTTTCAGCTGTATTTGAAAATTTCACCGGAAAATGATATTTTTCATATTTTTGCTCAAAACATAGATTGTGGGTACACGTTAGAACCGCCTCGCCGAGGCGGTTCTAACGAGTACCCACAATCTATGTTTTGGCCAGGAGCAAAAATATGAAAAATAGGTATACCCATTCAAACCCCAGTCAATTATTTTTATATAAAAGTGGGAATTTGGATCGCAGATAAACCCATTTCCACTTTTTTTTTTAGTTTACTAAAGGCCTGTTTACACATTCACGATTTTTGGCTACGTTGCCGCTACGATTCGCCGCGATTTGTAAAATCGTCGTGTACCGTGGTGATTCGTAGTAGAACCGTGGTGAATCTTGATGAATCGTGACGATTCGGGAAACTCTACGGTAGCGCTACGGAAGGATTAAACTGTTTAAAACATTCGTGGCGTATCGTGGCGAATCGTGGTGGTTATTGGGCGTGGCCTAATTCGTAGCGCAACCGTAGCGGAATCGTGCTTATTCGTACTGACACCCGGTAGCTTTATTCGCGGCTTTTCGTGAGACATCGTAGCCAATCGTGAAGCTCCGTAGCGAAACCGTGGAATCTTTGACACCACGAACTCTCACGATTCACCACGAATTGTGTACGGTTGTTCTCTACGAATCATCCACGGTTTCGCTACGGAGTTCCACGATTTGCCACGACGGCTACCGCCGTGAATCGTACTAATACCGTATCCAACCGTACAAGCACCGTGAGCATTCGTTGTGCCACCGTGGTTAATCCTCATTGACCGTAGCGTTGCCGTCATGAATCGTCATTGATTCGTAGCGATACCTTACAGACACCGTAACGTACGTTGCCCTATAGTCGTCATGGTCCTAAGGTCGTCACTTTTCATTTGACCCCCACCATTTCCGTCTTCGTCATCAAAAATCTTAAGAATGGACATGATTTTAAAGGAAAATATATTTTCTTGAACTACGCCTACCTCTTAATGACTTGTACATTTAGACATGCCCAGAAGATACCGCGCTACCAACAAATGCTTCGCTTTAACCGATAAAGCATGTAGGTCATGCCTGACGACTTTAGGTCCTCATGAAAAAGTGGTTACTTGATTACGTTTTCAATTCTCTTTCTCCTATTCCCCTTCTTCATATTTGTCCTCCTTCATGCTAGGACTCGTCTGGATCACTGATAAAGCAAACTAAGACTTTCAATACACCTTAGGGTCGATCGACACCCCCATAAAAACACCACAGTACGCCAATGGGCTCAGAACACTACTTACCATTCAGTAATAAGATACGACCACTATTTGCAAGATGACACCACTTGGATCAACAAACCACACAAGTTAACCGCATGAGCTTCAAGTGTCTTACTGAACTTATGAACATCCCAAGGTCCACTACCACCGACAGCCTGTGTGACAACAAAACCACGATAACGATCAATAGTACGTATATTTAAGGGCCCCCAAGACAACCCACCAATCGCTTCTAACTGCCATCAGACTACCAACATTTTTGACCAATTGCATGTAGTACGTTCTAACCACATTCATTGCCACGCATGCATTAGTATGTCCAGTGTTCCACTAATTTCACCACTCAGTCATTCACTAGTCTTTAGACACCTTCGCCATCACTCATGCTTTCATTTACTATCTGCACCGTTTAGCAGAACTTCGTCCAGGACCGCACGCAAACAACTCAGATCACTTCTGTTTGGGATCTTTTAATAATACCAACGCATCACTTCTAAGTGCATGAGAACTAATCATAATGCAAGCCAAACAGCCACTATTACTATTGCTGAGGGTTTTGGACACTTTACATGTACCACTAATAACTCAAAAACACCTCCGCACCGAGGTATTTTATGTCAATAAAGGTACATAAATGACGGGTCTTAGACTATCATGACAAACCTAGGACCAGCTCAATATACCTAGATAGATACAGCGGCATTAAGTACACACCTGTGACAACCAACACCACCTCCAGACCACCCAATTACACGCAATATTACTAATCAATGCTAAGACCAGCACACTACGTCCATTGGACCGAGAACCACGGCCGACCAGACATTTGTTGGTCCCTTAAGATCAAATAAGCGATCCATAAAGTTCATTTGCACAATTTATTGCGCTATTTATTGATAGCGAAAAGACACTCTAGTGCTGACGACTATAGGGCCTGGTCACTGACGACTTTAGGTCCTTGTGGTCCAAATGTCGTCAGTCATACCCCTCTGCTCCAAATCGGTCTTTTTTCATTATTTGCGTATAGTTTACGATATATTTCTTTAATTGACATACTAGATGAATAGTTAAGCTTCCCTCTGCCTAAATGCATTCTTAGCCAGCCTTTGTATGTAGCCCGTGGCAGTAGCTGAAATGCGCCAAGGTGACGACTTCAGGGCAGCGTACATGTACGTTCCTAATATCGTGGACATTCTTACTGGAATCGTAGTGACACTGAATATTTCCACTTTTCGCCACGATTCATCCCGATCCATCCCGATTTTTCTGACCATGAGAAATCGGGATGAATCGTGATGAATCGTAGAGAAAATCGTGAATGTGTAAACGCGAAATACTCAACCATTGCTTTGTCAGCCGAATAGGCTATATCAGATAAGATGGTTCTACTATATTTATCGTTCAAAAACTATGTCAATTCTTCTTTTTTTTGTAATTTGTTCAATACATTCAATTGAAATGGCGTATCATATAACAATGTATATAAAAGAACTACACATAGCGTCGACTGGCATAAAATAAGTAAAACGTGCTAAATATTACAAAGTCTTACAAGCTAACCGCTTCATTATGACTATGAGAAAGTATCTAGCGATAGCCGGCATCATAGTTGCGGTTACTATAGTAACGATGATAACAAGGATATTATCAATGTCATCAAACGGGGCAGGACATGTTTTACTCAGCGACATTTGTGTTCGAAATAGGGTGACAATGGCCTCCCAAGACGTCGAGTTAGCAAACGGTGATTTATACCACAAATGGATTATACTAGTGACAGTTAATACGGCTTATGTGGACTTTTTCCAAAATTGGTTTTGGTATTTTCAAAAGTTAAAGCTCAGTGTGCCTGTAATGGCTATTGCTGAAGATGACACCTCTTTCGAGAGACTCAGTCAGCTCTATAAGAATATGAATAGTTCTGTGACATTTGAACGAAGTGAAACTGTAGATGAAACGGCTGAAGATCCAGCAGACTATGGCAGTGCTGAGTTTAATAAACTAGTAGGCCAACGTCCGGCACGCATTTTGAAATATCTGCAACTTGGCTTCAATGTGTTGTATACTGACACCGATACTGTGTGGTTGAAGGATCCATTTCCTCATTTAGTAGGACAGTTTGACATTTGGACCACTCTAGACAAGCCAAGACATTGTACAGGATTCCTAGCAATAAAGAACAATCCAAATACGCAGAAGTTCATGCAGAAGTGGATAACATACATGGAAAAGAATACGTGGATAAATGACCAAACTGGGTTTTCAGAAATGGACAGGAGTAGTGTGTGTATACAAGGTCTAAACACATATTTCTTTCCCGCTGGATATCAGTATTTTGAACGCAAGAATAATACTGGCTATTCAAAACTATATGAAGATGTTGTACTGGTTCATAATAATTATATCCTTGGACATGAGAAGAAGAAAGAACGATTCAAAAAGTTTAATCTTTGGCATTAGTGTATGTGTTCAGTGACGTTTATGTTCGAAACATTTGAGCCGCCTCATGGGAAAACCAACACTCTGCATATGCGAAAACAAAGGCGCCTTTGTTTTCGCCACACGGATAGTACACTTCCTCTTCTTAAATCCGAAATTTCAGGATTCTAGCTCTTTTCTGTGAGTGTACAGGTCGGTTTGTGTCGGACCTGTTCGGAAACCACATTGTTGGTTTTCCCACGAGGTGGCTCAAATGGATTATACTAGTGACAGTAAACATTCAAATAATAGTGGCAAATTATTATTAAGCATTTGTAGAGAAACAAGTCTCCGAATAATTAATGGTAGAATGATAGGAGACCTACTTGGTAATTTTACCAGTATACATTACAATGGGTGTAGTGTAGTGGATTACACTCTAGTATCCGAGAATTTATTGAAATCTGTCATACACTTTAAAGTTCATGATTTTACAGCATTATCAGATCACTGCCCTATAGTATGCTCTATTAAGACAGCAGGCGAATCCCATATTTTTACAGAAAAAGTAAAACTTGATTCTCTACCCGGAAAATTTCTATGGAATACTGACTCTATTGAATCATATTCAAAAAATATAAGTCACCCAGACATTCGTAAAAGATTTCAAGATTTTGAAAATAAAGAATTCACAGACACTGATGCCTCTGTTGAAGCGTTTAATAACATCTTATTAGATGTTGCCAAATCATCAACTAAATACATTCAGAACTTAAATATGAAAGCGAAAAGAAAAAAGAACAAACCCTGGTTTAATCAGTCATGCAAAGACATGAGAAATATACTGAAAAAATATGAAAAGCTTGTGCGGAAAAATCCTTCTGATGGGTCATATAGACATGCATTTTATTCTTACAGATCAAAATTTAGAAGATTGTGTAACTATCAAGCTAAGATGTTCAATCAATCTGTTTTAAACGACATAAGTAAAAACATGGATTCAAATCCAAAAACATTTTGGAATCTTCTCAATAAATTAAGTAAATCAACCACAAAATCTGTTGGAGAAAATATACAAGAAGGTAAATTTATAGATTTTTTCACGAATTTAAATTCAGCTGAAACTGTTAATAACGAATTTCAGTCAAATGTTGTAACTCAACTGCATGCTATGGAGGCTCAGAATACTCAGTTTAGCTCAGCCAATGATGATTTGAATAAAGAAATCAATACAAATGAAATAATGAAAGCCATCAAAAGTCTTAAAAATGGTAAAAGTGCATCTGGTGACAATATTACAAATGAAATGTTAAAAAATGGTTCTTCTGTATTCATTAATGCATTGAAAAAGCTTTTTAATTATATTTTTGATGCTGGTAAATTCCCATCATTTTGGAATGAAAGCTATATAGTATTAATACATAAAAAAGGAAGTAAAAATGACCCAGCAAATTACAGAGGAATCTCCTTAACATCATGTCTTGGAAAACTCTTCAATAAAGTGATCAATGCTCGACTTTTAGAATATGTAGATACTAAAAACTTATTAAGTTATAACCAGATAGGTTTCAAACAAAATTCAAGAACATGTGACCATATACTTACACTAAAATCAATCATTGATTTCCAGAAGTCTAAAAAGAAAAAAGTATTTGCAGCCTTGATCTGCGCAAGGCGTTTGATACTGTTTGGCGAGATGGTTTGTTCTACAAAATATTACTTAATGGTATCAATGGAAGAGTTTATAATATTATTCGCTCTATGTATACCGATAACATATGTAAAATTAAATTTGCTCATGGATTAAGTAAACAATTTCCATCAACCTGTGGAGTAAAACAAGGAGATGTTTTGAGTCCCATACTTTTTAATTTGTTTATTGATGACCTGGTGAAAAATTTAAACTCTTGTCCATCTGGAGCAATTTCAGTTAATGGACTTTCAATAAATTCGCTTTTATATGCAGATGATATTGTTTTATTGGCAAACAGTCAAGAAGCTTTACAGACTTATCTTGATATATTAAATGATTTTTGTACCTCATGGAAACTGCATATCAATACTGACAAATCAAAAGTAGTAGTTTTTAACTCAGATGGAAAACAGTACTTAGATACGTTTAAGTGTGCAAATAGTAGATTGGAAACAAGTAGCTCCTACTGTTATTTAGGGGTCACATTTAAATATACAGGGTCTTTGACACATACAAGCATGTTATTGATGGAAAAAGCTAAAAAAGCATTTTTTAAAATTAAAAATACAATTGGACTCGACAACCCATGCAATCTTTTGGAAAAGCTGTTTGATAACCTTGTTGTTCCTGTGATGTTGTACTGTAGTGAAATATGGGGCATTGCTTCTCCAGTAAATGACTCGACCCCTTATGAACATCTACATTTAAAATTCATAAAAGAAATCCTAGGGGTTCATAGTAAAGCTTCAAATGATGCATGTCGAGCAGAATTAAATAGATTACCTTTAAGATATAAGATTTTAACTTCGGCCTGTACTTACTGGAATCACTTATGGTCTTCCCCTAATAGTCTAGTCTGTAAAGTAGTGGAAAAATCCAAGTCCAATAATGGTTGGTTTAGTCAAATGGGTTGCATATTTAACTCTTTAGGTCTCTCATATCTTTCTGATACCTCAAATGTTAGCTTACGTAAACAATTTTCTGTCAAACAACGTATCATTGATATACACATACAAGAACAAAATATGAGATTAAGAAATTCAAAGAAACTCAATACTTTCATGAAATTTTATAAGTCAAATAGTCGCCCTTCATATGTTGATAACCTTAAAAAATAAGAATGAAAGAGCGATGCTCAGTAAAATGCGCGTAAGTGCTCATAAACTTGCGATAGAAAGTGGCAGATATACACGTATAAAAACCCCCAAACGGGAACGACTTTGTACTGTTTGTAATTCTGGTGAAATAGAGGACGAAGAACACTTTCTACTCAACTGCAATGCATATACATCTATAAGGCATGGTTTTTTGACAAAGCTTGTTAATATGAATAATCAGTGTCTAGACCTTAAAATCATTCTTGATAACAACAATTATTATATCTTGAAACAGTCTGCAAATTTTATAGACAATTGTTTAAACAAAGAGAAACTGTCATTTCTTAATTCAATATTTGCTTAAAAATAGCCATATGGCTTGAGTATTTAAAATAGATAAATTCTATTGAATTCGTAGACTCTAATATCCTGACTACTGTGACTACCATTTGTATATAAAATTATTTGATTTTTAAACATGTTTGTCCTATTGTGTATTATGTTTGCTCCAGCCATAACCATTGAAATGTAAATGTGTTTGTGCTGAATAAATCATTTGTCATTTGTCATTTGTCATTTGTTAATACGGCGTAGAGTCCACCTCTGCATGGGGATCACGACAATATCCAACGACATGCAAACGGCATGAAACGACTATAAAATAATATGGCTCTTTTATAGACGCATGAAAGCAAACATACAAGTGAAACCACCAATATGCACGCGGAGCACTTTTAAAACTCAAAATTAATAAAACAAACAAAGTATTAATACAAAAACTGAGCCTTTGCATGGGATAACCAACAATTTGTCTTTCGGACCAGGTCCGACACAAACCGGTCTGTACAGTCACAGAAGCAGGCTATACGCTTAAAATTTCACATTTAAGAAGAAGCGGGGATTTTACTAAACGTGTAGCGAAAACAAAGGCGCTGATCAGTTGTGCAGCTTATATGCTTACTGCACATCTGCGTCTTTGTTTTCGCATATGCAAATTGTTGGTTTTCTGGTGCAGTGGTTCAAGTATTAAATGGTAAATCATTTTTTCCCTAGTGAACATCAAAACTGGGACTTCAAGTAAAGCATGGCTATTCGACGCCTGACACATTCTTTATATTACCACTTGCATCATTTACGGATTAGATTTAGCTCTCATTGGATGATGAAAAACATTACGGTGTTTTAATGTCTGTGAAGCCCCAAGAATAATAATGGCCAAAGCTTATGAAGAACCGATATAAATGGAAAGTTATTTCGCATCATTTTAAACATGTATAAGAGTATCAAATCTTGTGTACCATTCAATTGGGATCAATCTAGTTTCTTCGGTGCGTCAAGGGGAAAATTTGTTACCTTTATTATTTAACCTATTTCTAATTGACCTTGAAAACTTCATGGATGTTAACAGATGTTCTGAAATTGACCTAGAAAATGTTAGAGATGATTTATATGTATGCAGACGACACCGTTATTTTTGGTATAGATGCAACAGATTTCCAAAACAAATTTGATGTACGAGGGAAAATTCAAAATAACGTGTACTTTTGTTGTTACGTAGACAAATTTTCGAAAAATATATATTGCGATTAAAGGTAACATTCGTTTAATAAAATAAGAAAATAAGATCAAACAATTGCATATTTCGTAGGTACCGCAAACGCACCGCGCCATTTTCACACTGGTCCATCTTTCATAACAGTAAACTAAAACTCCGTACAGCGAATTAAACTTTAGCGTATAGGAAATTAAAAAGATGGCTGATTTTGTTCGAGGCGAATCGGTTCGTAAAATTTGTTTATTTATTATGAGCATCTATTTTCGTTAATCCGCACATAACAAACGTTACGGACCATTAAAATCATCATGTTATTAGATTAGACCCATACTTTCTGCAGGTTACCACGCATTGAATTTTAATGCTGAACAAATCTTCGACAGGCGATTGCAAGAGCAAGCTTTTAGTGGGTCATCGTGAAGAAATGCCTATTTTGCAGCTCAAATTGGACAATTTATGGTTTGATTTCTTATTGCGAACATAGGCACTGATCAATTGAGGCGATTTCATCCAAAATTTTTTCAAAGTGTCCTTCGACACTAAAGTTATCAATGATTTTTCAATACAGCGCATTCGACACCTAAATCGATACAACGAAAAAACGATTAAAACATTTTTAATTTGGTTAAAAAATCGAACTATGATAATTTATGGGACATTTCATGTTGCGTTGACCTTCTGTTTCATTTATCGCTTTGTGTAAATAGTAAATAACTACCCCGTGACCAAAAATGAACCGCTTTATCACGCGAGAATTAGTAAGCAGTTTCATCTGCTTACGGTCCGACCGTGATAAGTCGGTTTATTTTTGGTCACGGGGTAGTTATTCACTTTATAATGCAACGAAATTCGGCGAATTTCGCGAAAAAAAAAAAAAAAAAAAAAAAAAAAAAAAAAAAAAAAAACTCACCCGACGTGAGGAGATTTGCTTTCCGTGTTTTTTTCTTTATAAAGGTTTGTGTATGTGTGACGGGGATATTAAAAAACGCCTGCAGCATTATTATTTGCAGTAAAAATGATAAATTTCAAATGATTTTCCCCCAGGTACCACATAAACCCGAGCCTACAATTTCATGAGAGAATATTCAAGAACGAGAACAATAAAAAGCACGAGTTGACCAGAAATCGAAATACTACACTTCTTGAATCAGTAAAATTTTACCTTTACAAACATGGATGAAATATCCATCATGCAAACATGTCCATGTTAAGAATATCCGCTAAAATCCCACTTTGAGATGGTGAAAATGGAGTTTACAGGGATATACCTATTTTTCTTATTTAGGTCCTAAACCATAGATTTTTGGTACTGGTTTGACTAAAATGAGAAAAAAAAAAAAAAAAAAAAAAAAATCATTTGAAATTTATCATTTTTACTGCAAATAATGCTGCAGGCGTTTTTGAATATCCCCGTCACACATACACAAACCTTTATAAAGAAAAACATGGATTTAGCAAATCTCCTCACGTCGGGTGATTTTTTTTTTTTTCGCGAAATTCGCCGACTTTCGTTGCATTATAAAGTGAATAACTACCCCGTGACCAAAAATAAACCGATTTATCACGCTCGGACTGTAAGCAGATGTAATGGCTCGCTGAAGGGGTGTCACCACCCGAAGATCTTCCATAAGCGACAGTGCAAATTGTCACACTTTGTGACACCCCCAGCTGTTACCAAACATTGCATGACCAAAAGGACTCCCATCGCCTTATAACTCAGCCATACATCTACCCAACGAGCCTATTTCAACGGGGGGTTGACCGTTGAGTTTTTCCGGTATTCCGTTTTGCAATCACCCTAGGGCTGGGTTTTACCCTCTATGCTGGTGCAGATTCGAGGAGGGGGTAGTTTACAGACAGAAGCCTCCGACAAGAAATAGTCTCTTTTAAGATCGTGTTTTGTACACCCAAATGTCGTACACTAGTGATACTTTGCAGTGCATACAAAATATAAAACAGACACAAAGAAATGTGCTCGTAATACAGTGTCAAACTCACTTTGGCAAAATTTTCAAATGCACTATTTTCGTACGGCGGAGTGATAAATTTTGAGCGGCGTCGCACCTGAAAGCTCGCCATTTGATCTGCTTACTAGATCTAATTCTCGCGTGATAAAGCAGATCAAATGGCGAGCTTTCAGGTGCAGAAAGTATGGGTCTAATCTAATAACATGATGATTTTAATTAGGGGATAACTGTATTCAAATTTTTCATTTGGGGTGGTATATCGTCGGATATACGGTCGGAAATTTTGTTTTACGGCGACGCGTTAGCGGAGCCGTAAAACATGATTTCCGACCGTATATTCGACGATATACCACCCCAAATGAAAAATTTGAATATTGTTATCCCCATTCTAATGTACTTTTTAACTATAAACATCGAAAAATGCTTTGTTTTTCACGAAATGTGAGCGTGACGAGCGACGTATAACCACGACGTTAACCAACAAGAAGCGACGTTGCTCATGACGTTAGGTTTCCGACGGTACAACGCAGAATATACTGTCGCAAATTTTTGACGTTATCCAATAAGACGTCGCGTAACATTCTCGAGTGCATTAGAATGGTCCGTAACGTTTGTTTTGTGCGGATTAACGAAATTAGATGCTCATAATAAATAAACAAATTTTACGAACCGATTCGCCCCAAACAAAATCCGCCATCTTTTTAATTTCCTATACGCTATAGTTTAATTCTCTGTACGGAGTTTTAGTTTACTGTTATGAAAGATGGACCAGTGTGATTTTAAAACCATGGTGACGCATAGGCGGCGCACGCGAATTTTCGGTCGTGTACTGTGTCATACATGTCTCGATAAAATTTTGCCGGGATAGTGTAGACATATTCCGATTTATGTTCATGTTATTTTATAAGCATTTCATTGATTTTTATAGAAGCTACAGTAAAAGTCTACGTTATTTTGGATCATCCCCCGTATTCTATGATTATGTTAAAAGATGGCAGCTTGACATTAATTTCGACAAGACAAAAATATTGATTTTTGGTACTCGCAATGATGACCGCTCCCAATTCAGAATTGGCAATAATAAAAGAGATTTGTAAAGACTTCAAATATCTTATCAATTTTCAACAAACGCAGGAGTTTTTGTAAAGCCAAAAAGCATAAATCTATGCATCTTCTGTACAAGATAATTCGAAATTTAGACCGTCTACCCATTTCACCAAATTACATTGCGCGTCGCATTGGTATACAGTGATTCCATATCCTACCAGTACAAAAATTCAACCGTGTACCGCTCGGGTGCAAGTTTTCTGTGTTTTTGCAAGATACGCGATTTTGGTTCCCCAACTATTAGTATGAAAAGAAAAAAAAATGACAACTACACTGTGTTGCCTATGGTACGGGAGACTGATTAAAGCTTTACGAACCCAGGTTAAACTGGGCGGTTCAACTATAATTATAAAAATATCCATCACCTCAGAATACGGATGCTAATCTGGGTTATGCCGCGTTACATGTATGTGGTGGCAGACTTCGTATCTTGCGCCGACTCCTCCGGTAATGCACCGTTTTTTGTCGTTGCTACATGCATTGTTAGAGCATGCGTAAATACAAGTATGACAAGTATGAGCGTGTGTACGTGTGCTTCCATGTACCGATGTCACACCGAAATGTTTGCACGTTTAAGTGTCAAGTATTTTAAGAGCTTAGTATTTTTTTTATAGAAAAAATGTCAACGTTAGTTTGTTGCTGACATATTTATTGCTGCTGCAAACAGCCTATAGAAAACTATTACTTTAATTGGGCAGATTTTTTTCTAAGACGTCCTACTGCCCAGTCCTGATTATGTTATTATTATTACTATTATTATCATTATTATTATTGTAGATGGTTTCAAATGGCCCGTAGTCTACGAAAGAAATCATGCATGCTTGCACTGTCCGTACAATTATTTTGTTTCGTGACGAGACTATTATAGGTTATAACCGAGGTCACCAGTGATAACTGCAACACTTAAAATACTGTACCGTATCCCCGCTAGTATAGACACAGGGTAAAGTTGGGAACCAGCGACGGGTTCTATAATTACACATCCAGGAATTTGTACATAGTCTGTAGTTACGATGAAATAGAAAGTTCCTGGAAAGAATGAGATGCGAGTTACACTAGACAGCCAGGCGTTCTTGTGCTGAGGTAAGAACTTTTTGTTAATGTTATCTGTGCGCTATCAAATAAGGCTGCATTCAACACGATTGTCGATTTATTTTCCGAGCGAGCCGCGTTGCGAATAATCCTATCAGGAAGCAAGATTATTTATTCGAGACTCAATTTTGCTACATTGTCGGAGCCACAGGTTGACAAATATATACAGATATAGTCAGAAAAAAGACAAAATAGGAATATTTATGCCTAAGTAGATAAAAATGTTGTACAAATCCACATAGATGATCAACACATTACCTCGTTTTAATGCTACAATTTGGTATAAAGGGGTCAAATGCATTTGTAAGTAGACAACGATAAACAAAATAGTTTATTACCCAACCTACTATATAAAGAGAAATTAAACATTTCAGGCTGTTTGTTTTAAACAATTTCAGTAAAAGCCAGTTTAGACCAGTTTCAATGAACTGTTTCATGTCATGTGACGAACTGTTTCATGTGCAACAGTTTTTACTGTTTCCCAGTCATGTGACATGCAGTGCATGCTTTTACACTGCTTCACCATATCTTCAAATAAAGAAAAAGTAATCAAAAGCAAACAACCAAACAAATGAATCAAACAAACAAACAAACAAACAAACAAAACATATGACCAAACAAACAAAAACAAACAAACATAAAACAAACAAATCCAACCAAGCATTAATCACAAATAAGCACATGAAATAATCTAAGAAAACAGAAACAAAAAACTAACACTAACTTAAAACAAAACAACAAACAAACAAGCAAAACAATCAAAAACGGAATAAAACATATCAAACAAACAATCATACAAACAAAAATGAATAAAACAAATAAACAGAATAAATAATACAACAATAGTAAAATAAGCAAACAAGTAAATCAAATTAAGTGCCAAACAAACAAGCAGAGCTTACAAAATACAATAAAGTAAACAAGCAAGCAAATCAGAATCAAACAAGCAAACATGATCTGTACAACGAAACCAGGATTAAAGCATGTTTCATCCATATTTTCAATTTCAACATTTAATGTTAAAACCAGTCTTGCCATAATATATATAGTATGTGACTGTTATGAAGTTTATAATGAATGTTTGAGTTGGGTAATAAAACAACTATTTCAAACCTTCCTGTGTGACAGTCATAACTATCACCCCTCGGAGCTGTGGATGACCCGATGAACTGTTGCCCTCGGCCTTCGGCCTCGGGCAACAGTTCATCGGGTCATCCACAGCACCTCGGGGTGATAATTTTGACTGTTACACAGGAAGGTATGAAATAGTTGTATATTAGGCCGGAGATACGTACATACGTAGAACTTGAAGTTTCACTTCCGGCGCGCTTTTAAAAGTTTGACCGAGCATCGCGCGGAAGTTAACAAAGAGTGACAATCGAGAGCGCATTTAAAAAAAGGATATCGGTTAACTCTGCAAGACAATCGACGAACCAAATCGTGCAAATGTAAGGACAGCACTGGCACATTTGGGAGAGCGTCGCCCTATCAGAATGACATACCGTGAGTTGGGGTAGGAATTATTCGACGCCACACTCCCCATTATACGCAAAAAGTATTCAGTATCTGTGCAGGCAGCCGCTGTGTTTCCCACCCAACAAGACTAAAATTGATTCAAATTGATTTTAAACATGTTAAAGATTCAATTCAAATTTGCTTCAATGGTCACAGCCGATGCCCTGGAGGGTGTTCCCAGTATCTGGCAGTAGCCAAAATATCCCATATCCCTCCATATAACAGTCACGTGTTTGATCAGTCACGCGCTTCCATTACAGTTGATGAGGTTGGCTTCAAGTTTATAAATCTCAAAACATTGATATGCGCATACGCATCAGTTTTTCATAAACATGATTCGAAAAGGGTAGAACATTATTGTAAGTTTTCTTTCAACGGGTTGGACAAGGTTCGCCGATTGTTCACGATGTTTCCAATTGCCTTTCACCAATTCTATACCCTTCAATATATTGGCAGCTATATTGTCAACAGCCATGTTGTCAACAGCTTTAAGCGATCTAGGTCCGTGGTCATACAAATATTTTCATGCACAACTCAGCTGAGCATAATGCACCAGTCATTTGTATCCCCGGCTCCCCCGGGGCCGGGGAATAGCGGGGCTTTTAACTTTTCATTGTTTAAAGCCCGGCTAAAAGCCCGGCACTGCCGGGCAAGATTTGTAGTAAAATCCCTGCTAAAAGTCCCGGCTCCCTGGATGCTAACAATAACGTGGAACAACAGCTGGGAGTGTTCTGATGAAACTGAAACGTGAGAGAAGGGCTTCAATTTGTGCATGGGAATGTTAAGGTGCATTTTCAAATTAAATAAATACCATAAATAGAGGATCTTACACGAGTGGTCATTTCATATGAAATTTATTAAACGAGCCTTTGGCGAGTTTAATAAATTTCATATGAAATGACCACGAGTGTAAGATTCGTTTTATCATATTACTTCTAAAATAGGTTTTTATCGCTTTTAAAGTGGACATATTTCCAATGAAAATTTACATTGTTGTTACGGACGTCGTCAATGACGTTACGTATTCCCGCACTGGCAAAAGTGTTAATACACGTGTGGTCATACGATTTTTATGACATGACGTTATCCACTGGAAAACAGCGACGTCATATGATAAAAGTAATTAAATGTTAAAATACCATTAATATCTAATTTGAATAAATGTGATCATCAGAGGTTAAAGCCTGGCACTTAAGTCCCGCTATGTCCCCGCTATCCCCGGCCCCGGGGGAGCCGGGGATACAAATGACTGGTGCATAAAGTTAAAACTACCCAGAAATACTGAAATAGCCCAACTAAAGTGAAATTTCAGGTTTAGATCAACAAATAATGTAATTTATCATGCTAATAAATGTTAAAATCTCAACAATTGTAGGCATTTTAACATTTTATCAGCAGGTAAATTTTAGTCTCAGCTGAGTTGAGCATGAAAAAAGTTTTATAACCTCGGGGCCTGGTGTTTCTGTTGCAGGACTACACGTAGCAATGAGTCGCACGTTCTCTGCCGCCCAACGGAAGGATATAGCTGAAGCCCAGCAGCATGCAAGCGAGCTTCTCGACCTGTTTAGGGCCTGGGTCCCGAAAAGACGGGCGACCGTTAGACAACTCCGAGATATAGCTTCTGAACTGAGAAGCGTCAGTCAGGGAGTGAATGCAGGGCGGTTTGTTGGTACGTTAATATGCTTGTATAGCACGAGTGCAAAAACACTTTTAAAACCTTACTTGATTAAGTTTTGTAAACAATTGAAAAGGGATGCATATTGTTCCAGTGCCATGTGTGAAGCACGTTGGCATGTCTTGTTTACCGTAATAGAATCTCGATGAAAACATGCCCATTTGAAGCAGTCCGGTCAACATATGCAAATATAAGCCAAAGGTCAAATACTAAACATCAACGACAATGATGATGATGATGATGATGATGATGATGATGATGATGATGATGATGATGATGATGATGATGATCATCATCATCATCATCATCATCATCATCATCATCATCATCATTATTCGTAGTAGACATGATTTATCTACCTGAAAAAGTGATATTCACCGAGGCCTTACGTATGTTGAATATTTTTCTTGTTAACTGGGAAAAACATGTAAGTCTATTGAGTTTCCGACCTTGTGGACATTTATTTGGCATGCAACTTATTTCCAGGTACAACTGCAGCGGTTGCGGGGGGTGTTGCCACTGTAGCTGGTATTGGTGTGACCATTTTGACGGGCGGTCTAGCCGCGCCCCTGATCGGTCTGGGCATCGCCGGCTCCGTGGCCGGAGGGGTAACTAGCGCCGCATCAGACATCATTGGACAGTATGTTTCGAAGGACAAGATGGAAAGGGCGCAGAAAATCATGGACGAAGAAGCAAAATTGAGTGAGGAAATAGAACAGAAAAAGAAGACGCTTGACAAAATGGTGGATCGTTTGAGTACAAGTCTCGAACTTGACCGGGATAGGATCATGGGCATCTTGTTCGTGGCGATTTTTATCAATGCTCTTAGTAACAATGTGTTTCGCACGCTTCGTGGTCCAGTGACTGAGATGTTTTTGTTAACGTCGCTTCTTGGCGGTACGATGTTCCTCGCGAGCCGAATAACCCTGGAAGCGGTGGGCAAAGGAGCTTCCAAAGCTGCCGTAAGTGTGTCTCTGCAAAGTGTCGTGAAAGTCGTGGGGTCCGTACTAAAGGGCGTGGCTGTTGGTGCGGCAGGGCTCGTGCTCCTCTGGGACATCTACCAGTGGGTAGGAGCGACTATCGACCTTGCCGAGGGGAAGTCGGGTCCTGCTGATGCACTCGGGAAAGTTGCGGATGAACTTCAAAAACAAATGCGTGAAATTGAAGCATGGCTGGACGACTTAAAGTGAGTATAAATGGCCTTCTAATACCGAAGTTTCTAATTTTATTCTGATTGTCTACTCATAAACTAAGCCTTAACTGTATAACCTGATTGCAAAACTATGAAGTTTGAGCTGCTTAATTAACGAGTAAATTCATTTGACTTTGATAAAAAAAAATTTCATTTATTTAAGCTTAAAAATACCATATTTCAGTCCGGAGCTCGCGATGTGGTTGTTCATTTAAGTCCGACGGTTGTACTAGTACTTTTTTGTTAATTTATTTCAGGAATCAAGCAAAAGATTATGAGAGAACGATCAACGAACATTTCCGCAAACTTCTGGAGAGAATCTCCAACAACGGATACGCCACAGAAGACGAGAAGGAAGAAGTATGGCAGCACGTTCAACGTTACGCTGACAACGACTGGAAAGATACCTTCCTTGAGCATCTCATTTATGATAACTTTACGTTCCATCTTGCCCGCGTGTTCAGCATTCTCTTCAAGAAGGTTCTTGAATATCTTGAAGAAGAGGAGGAGAGAAAGAAGCGTAAACTCAACATCACGGTGATTAGCCATGGCGGTATTGGCGTTACAAGCACTATCCCGTGTTTGTTCTATTACATGAATCCTTATCTTACGAAGGTCACCTTGTACGAGCCTTGGGGGTGCGCCATTGTTGCCAGCGTTGTGTACGGTATTACGACAAACACCATTCAAACCAGTCACGTGCGGTACACGGGCGAGGTGCGTCCTGCAATTCCATCTCGGTTTAATGAACTGCCCAGGAATCTAGAATTGACGCCTACCATCACATTGACTCCGGTAAAGATTGGCGAGCCAGCGTATCAAGATCTGATGTATCTGTTCGCCGTTCTGCAGGGCAGCTCTGACGGCCTTGTGATCCCGTACTTCACCGGGCCCGGCGGGGATCTACTGCCTTTCCCAACTATACCGTTCTGGGTGTTTTGTAACGTGCTCGCTCTGATCGCATCAATGACCAACACAAAGATCACGATCCGTCTTGCCGCCTGCCTGAGCGTCCCTAAAGATGAAAGGTCTAGTATTAGGGGACATGTTCCTTGCTCGCAGTACTGTACAGTTGATGGATTGGTCGATCCTCCTGTTATTATGTCTAGCACCCTTGGTATGCCAGCGGACCTAGAAGGAAGGCTGAATGCACTTAATGAGTTCTTGTAGGTGCAGGGTGCAATTATTTGACAAATCTACGATTCGGAAATTGATGTTAGCGCAGCGAACCTGCCTACCAAGAGTGTAACTGACGTGTCATAGCACCTTTTTGCGTCCAGCAATGTTTGTTAGGTGTACTTTCAGATGACATGGGCATTTTCGCTGTTGAAAATAGAAAAGGTTACATTGTTCATATCCTTGTATACTTGAATAAGGAGATTCTGATATCGGCGCATTGCATATTTTGATATTAAATGAAGCAGTTAAATCAGACTTGTATCAATTTCTGGAAAATACGTATTCACGTCACCACTGGGTGCTTCCTTGGTTCCGATATGAAAAGGTTTTGTTTGAGTTTTTGGTATCGGATTTTGTTGTTATACATTAACACAGCAAATCTCCACAAAACAGAGTTGTGAATAACATTAATTACATAAGTTATGTCGCCTCTTAACGAATCAAATAAACGCTTACTATAAAATTGCATTCAAAACTCTATTTTATGACTTGAAATTCTTTCAATGACGTCATAAATTGAAATCAAATCATTGACAAAATTCTAGGAATTATTAAAGAAAAAAAGTCTGATACCATAATTAAACAAAACTAAATACTATCGGGAGGCTATAGTAAAAATCAAACAAAACTTTTTTTGTATCGGGACCAAGGAAGCACCCAGTGGTCACTCTTGTATTCAATTTTGCTATATTGTAGCCATGTTACCTGAATACATTATTATGCCAGGTAATTCTTTCCAAGCATGTCACAGCCCATAGAACTGGTACAACACACGAAACGGTTGGTTCCATCCCAACATGACATAAAATGTTGACTTTGACAGAAAGCATTGGTCATGTTAATCAGCCCTAACCCAAACAAACATTGATTTTGTTGCCAAGGACCCTTCGGTAATCACGAAGCGTTGGTGAGGGGCCGCTGAGAGGGTGGTGGGGATTTGGTACCAAAAATTCACAATGTGAAATTTGCGAGAAAGTTAAATTGCAATATACAATTCAGTAGATATGTATTATAGATATTGATCAAGCTTTTGTTATATTTCCTTAGAACTGTTGTGCGTCAATTTTGGAAAGAAAAATGAGGTGAACGACACAAAATTACATCAACTAACTAAACAACACTTAAGTTAAATATCACGGATATGACCAGAAGCTTCACTGTTTGCAGAATTTTAAGTTTTTCCTGTAGAAAAAGTACAGATCATGTGGTAGAATGCACATACTGATCGTGGTTTCCGTTACACGCACATGGTTTATTGTTGATTAGCAACTAGCGCCGCTGCTCGACAAAAATTGGTTTTGTGTTTCGTTAGATCAATCTCTTCACCCGACCAGAGGCTGCATTGTCTGCGTCGAGAGACCAGAATGCATTTCCTATGACTGTGCGGGTCTACACTCATTTCTCCCCATGATTTGTTGTCATCGGCAACATGGTGAGAATGCCGCATCATGCGAAAATCGGATCTTTGCTTATGCGAAAACAAAGGCGCAGATCAGCTGTGCAGTAACTGCACAGCTGATCCGCGCCTTTGCTTTCGCTACTAGGATAATGCGATTCCTCTTCTTCCCAAATCCGAATTTTCAAGTTTCTAGCCTTCTCCTGTGACTGTACAGGTCGGTTTGTGTCGGACCTGGTCGAGAACCCCGAAGACCGGTTTTATCGTGTCGTGACACATTTTTGTTGTTACCAGAATCGGATAGCATAAATCATTTTTGTGGAGTCTAGCGGACAGTTTGGCTGTTGTTGGAAAAACAACTAAAATGAAACAATGGAATTTTGTTTTCTCTTTTTGTTTGCGGCGTATGGTGTACCGGCCAGTGGTAGGTTAATTTGTTTTATAGAAAAAAAGGCATTTCGAATTATTTGGCTTTTTTCCATCAACATGACAGAGACGTATTAAGCTGCCTTTTTATGTATATGTAGCATGTTTTTTCTGTTGTTGTTTTTGTTTTTTGAAGTTATCCAGTCATAACTGTTTTTATTTACATGACAACATTTTCATGTTTCAATATTTCCGAAAACAATTTTGTAGGGAAAAATAAAGCATAGAAAATTTAATGGCTAATCGAAATTTTGATATCAAGGAATTGTAAAAAGAAGCTATTCCAAGTTTTGTTGATCATGAAAAAAAAAAAATCTGTAAGGGCTCATCACACATAAGCAAAAATCGCTCGATGTGGACTCGTTTTATTGCGAAAACTTGCCCATGCAATATACAGAGATTTTTTTAAGCTTTAAAAATTGAAAATTTTTAGTAGAAAATGTTTGATTTTTTTTTTTTCTTATTTTTGCTCAAAACATAGGTTGCGGGTACACGTTAGAACCGCCTCGCCGAGGCGGTTCTAACCAATACCCACAACCTATGTTTTGGAGCAAAAATAAGAAAAATAGGTGTACCCCTGCATACCTCAGTTTTGCTATATAAAAGTGGGGTATAAGGGGATAAATATTACACGGACATGTTTTCCTGATTTATTGCGAAAAGGTATTTTCGCTCAAGCTTAATTTATTGTTTTACGTCCCTTTCAACATCTAACGCCACTACATGACCATAGCTGTTGACTGGGACGTACAGATATAAATCAAACAAACAAAAACTATTTTGCAAGACTACGTCGAGAGATTTTCGCTGATGTGAAGAGTTTGGTCTGGCCTTTTCATTCACGGTGATAACACTTTAAGTCAGCATGAAAGAGAATACTTTTTTTTTCATTTACGGTGAAAACATGTTTTACAGGCTTATTAACACCAGAGGGATGTGAGGAAAGTTGGGCCTACTTTGAGGATTTTTGCTATTCTTTCATAACCGGACAAGTTCATTTTGACACAGCGCGAGAGATATGTTCTACCATCAAACAAGCAACGTTAGTCACACTATGGAAGCAAAGGGAATACGCGTTTGTCACAGAACATTTGAAAAAGGTATATTTATGGTATAATTTGCTACATATTTGTATTTTATTTTAAATAATTTAAATGCGGGGCAAATGGTAACATTAATTTTGTTTAAGTTTTGTATTCTTAATGTCTAAACAGACAGTACTGTTTGAGATATGGCTGCCCCTTGTGCAGGTTTTGGTTTGGATAACACTGTATTAGGCATTCGTTAAAGTACGAGTAGGTTCCCATTTTGGTGTATGTATACAAAATACTCAAAGTTTCATATATATTGCTTAAAACATTGTGGGTATACGTTAGGACCGCCGCGTCGAGAAAAATTGTATACCCCTGTTCACCCCAGTTTTACTATCAAAAGTAACGGGTATACATTTCACGGACATGCTTTCATGACGAGATGAACCTGTTTTAATCTTCCGTACGTCTTTGAATCCATAGGCAACACTCGTGTAGACTAACAGGTTGGTTCGTTAAAATGAATCTATCACTTCATGTACTTCTATTCATGTTATTTTATTGTGTTTATTCTCTGGCGAAACTGTCAAAATTCTTGAGGCATAATCATATTGTTGCTGAAATAGCTGTTCAATCAATGCCAAAACCAAATATCATCGTATCAGGCACAAGAAACTATTGATTCGTGGAATATGTCCAAACAAGGAGCGCATAAATCAAATTTCCGGAATGTCTCAAATAACTCGATTTGGAAAAAGAGTCACTTCAGGAAAACATGTCCGTGACATGTATACCTTTTGAACCCAACATTTGTATAGCAAAACTGGGGTTTACAGGGTATACATATTTTTCTTATTTTTGCTTCTTATTTTTCTTATTTATGTTTTGAGCAAAACTAAGAAAAATGTCAACACCCTTCTACTGAAAATTTTCATTTCTTTTTACAACTTAATAAATCTGTGTACATTGCATGGGCATGTTTTAGTAATGTTCCGCATCTTTTTTTTAGTCTCGTACTCCTAAAGGGCTACCGGTATTGTAACACAGTTTGACCTTGTCGGTTTACATTTGAGCCGCCTCATGGGAAAACCAACAATCTGCATATGCGAAAACAAATTTCAAGCTTCTAGCCTGCTTCTGTGACTGCACAGACCGGTTTGTGTCGGACCTGTTTGGAAACCACATTGTTGGTTTTCCCACGAGGCGGCTCATTTCATGATAAGGGTTCAAAGTGGGTATCTAGTTGCTTACCAGTGCCATGTGTAGCATGTTGGCATGCCTTGACAATAACCATATCCACATTTACTGTTTGCCCATTGGTCCATGTGTTATTCTTAAGGCCTCGTCCGTGACACGTGACACAAAAGTAAATATCCCTTGACGTAGACTTGCGAAGACTTGCGTTTTTTATGTGAAAAGGGATTTTTGTTTGATTGATTTCTTGCTTTACGTCCCTTTCAACAGCTTACGTCCCGACATGACCATAGCTTTTGACTTGGACGTAAAGCAATCAATCAAGCAAACAAAAACTATTTTACGCAACTAAACCAAGTCTGCGTCGAGAGATTTAGGCCTGTGCGTTTTTGTCAAGATGTGGAGATGATTGGGTGATCTGATTGATTGATTGATTGATTGGTTTTATTTCTAGATGTTACAAGCCGATGAGAGAGCTTGGGTAGGAATAGTGCCCTCCCAGAACAGACAAACTTGGCTATGGGTGGACGGCTCACAGTACGATGGACCCAAATATGGTATTTTGAACCTTTAATAATTGAGTCACCTCATGGGAAAACCAACAATCTGCATATGCGAAAACAAAGGCGCAGATCAGCGTCGCGGTAACCGCGAAGCTGATCAGCGCCTTTGTTTTCGCTACTCGGATAGTACAATTCCTCTTCTACTTAAATCCGAAATTTCAAGCTTCTAGCTCTTTTCTGTGCTTGTACAGGCCGGTTTGTGTCGGACCTGTTCAAAAACCACATTGTTGGTTTTCCCACGAGGTGGCTCATTATTATATTGTGTGGATTTCCAAATCTATGATAACTCACCAATCTGTGGATTTCCTATCTTTGATGGACCCAAATATGGTATTAAACTCTATCAACGTTATTCTATGGAATGTCCTTTATCAGATGTGTCTATCTGAGCTTTTCATTTTGTTGGTTGATATGTGGTTTTACGTCCAATCAACAGTAAAGTCATACGGAGTCTCATCCGAAAGACTTGGATAAGCCCTGGATCGAACCCGCGATCTTCTACAAAGCGAGGAACTAGAACATTACACCAACAGAGGCTTCTAAATCGGGCTCAGATTTTCATTTTTTGTAACTGATTTTTTCTTGGAAGTGTCTTGTAGCAAACTATGTTTTAAGAGGCTTACGCGAAGCATTAAACTGTACGGTTCACAAACATACTAGTATTGCAGGCTATTATGGGCTTCGTATATTTTGGTTCCGACCGGTTTCTAGTCTTGCATTGCCATTAAATACAATTCTTAGAAGTCGAAACTTTGTTTTGGCTTATCGTCCCAATCAACATTTGAGCCACCTCGTGGGAAACAATGTGGTATCCGAACAGGTCCGACACAAACCGGCCTGTCTAGGCACAGAAAACAGCTAGAAGCTTGAAATTTCGGATTTAAGTAGAAGAGGAATTGTGCTATCCGAGTAGCGAAAACGAAGGCGCAGATCAGCTTCGCGGTTACCGCGAAGCTGATCTGCGTCTTTGTTTTCGCCTATGCAGATTGTTGGTTTTCCCCACGAGGCGGCTCATTTGTTTCAATCATTAATTGCATTTGGTTGATTGATGCTAAATACATCAAAGCTTCTTTTATTACTAACACCAAGCGGTAAATTTTCAGCTCTCCCGAGCCCAGACCCTGAAGTGTGCGGTTCGATCACCAGAGAAGGAAAACTGACGTTTGTTGACTGTGATGTCACAAGTCCAGTATTTGTATGCAAGAAACGTACGTAAACTGTCCCTTTAGGACATCGGTTGAGATATAAAGCCTTAGTAAGGTCTATTACGTACTGGAGGCATGTGAAGTTGAGCCTCTTTTTTTTTTCTAAAATTTATGAGTAGTCATGAGTTTTGTAAATATTATTATGCGTCTATTAAGGTGTTCACTACAGTAGATTTGTGTGTTACCTGCATTAAAACTGTCATACAAACATTTGAGCCGCCTCATGGGAAAACCAACAATCTGCATATGCGAAAACAAAGACGCAGATCAGCTTCGCGGTAACCGCGAAGCTGATCAGCGCCTTTGTTTTCGCTACTCGGATAGTACAATTCCTCCTCTACTTAACTCCAAAATTTCAAGCTTCTAGCTCTTTTCTGTGACTGTACAGGCCGGTTTGTGTCGGACCTGGTCGGAAACCACATTGTTGGTTTTCCCACGAAGTGGCTCAATTTTCAACAACGAAGCTTTATTTTATACATTTTCAGCTCTGGACATGTTGTATCTACCGAGCACATTCAATGAAACGGACAATTTGGTTGAATTGGATCTTGAAACAGTTGTATTTGTGCGCCAATGGCCACCAATTCTGAATTATACATTACTGGAGACAGCACGTGACAATCACCTAGCAACAGTGGATGTGGCGCACGAGACGGACTGCGCGTACCGTTGTTACACGGTGGATAACTGCCGTGGATTTCTGTTGCGATGCCATGCTAACAAAAAATGCAATTCGTACTCTTGTTCGTTATTGTCGGCAGTCAAGAGAGATGAGCTTTAGCGACAAAGGCGGAAAAGTCCCGTCCTTGCCAAATTCATAAATGAGCCGCCCCATGGGAAAACCAACAATCTGCATAGGCGAAAACAAAGACGCAGATCAGCCTGATCAGCGCCTTTCTTTTCGCTACTTGGAAAGTACAATTCCTCTTCTATTTAAATCCGAAATTTCAAGCTTCTTGCTCTTTTCTTTGCTTGTACAGTCTGGTTTGTGTCGGACCTGTTCGGAAACCACATTCATGGTTGGTTTTCCCACGAGGCGGCTCAAATGTTTCTTTCTACAAACACTCTAAACTTGTTCGGCATAAAATAATGGCTGTCTTGTTGGGATGGCCAGTTTTGCTAACAATACATCCTTGACAAGTCTCATAGAGGGCAACTTACAAACAGTCAATGCATATTTCTTTAAAATGCTATTTTGTAATCACCAGAAGGGGAAGCCTGAACAATTTCAGGGCCCAGTTGTTCAAAATTAACGATGTCGTTAGTTAACAATTCGTTAAAATTTCAAATGGTAATATTACAAATACAGTTATTTTTTGTTGAAAAAATGTGAGAATCCTTTGCATTCATTTTATCAACAAAAACAAGCAGTGTATTTGCTTATGTAGTCGTCATTAACTTAGTGAGTTGAAGTCTTAACGATGGCGTTAAGCTAACAAAGTTTTGAACAACTGGTCCCAGGTATACGAATGACATATTGTCATGCCATACTACATTTTATATCATTAACTCAGTCATATGATATGTACATGTATGATCGAAGTTGTGAGTGAAGAAAATATGTTGGTTCGACACAATCTTCAAAATTGTAATGTGGGTCTCTAAAAAATACCAAATCGGAAAGATACCAACCGAGTAATATGAACGAGTAATCCAAACTCGGTATATTCTTTGTACTTTGTCCGAATAACAGAGCATTGTCTCCGAGGGTCTCGTGATGGGGATACACTGATGTGATTATGAATATTTGGTGAATATCTAATTTTAAATCTTAATTGACATCAATATCTAATCTGATCGGGGTTCTTGTCTTAAAACAATGGTATGTTTGTTTAAGTATATAGTACTGAATATTATATTTTAAAAATCATCCATCCCAGTAAAACAGAACAATGACCTCTAAATTTATGTGCATAATAGTGCAAATTCATCACCGATCAGCGATAGGTCGCAGTTAAAATTTTCCTCAGAAGAAATTGGACATTTGGACGTTGGAATACATTTTTATGCAAATAATTGTTTATGTTGATCATGTGGCAAGTTTGGCTATTTATCGCTATTTTCACAAAAGGGAATCTTTGTGTTACTTGGCGAGATGTTAAGAATGATTATGAAACCTTGATTAATAGTTATACGGGTACTTACAGCTCAGTAGTAAAAACTACAACTAACTACATAATAACAAATGTCGTACCAACCAACGACCATGATCAGGCAATAACAGTGTACATCGCACTGGATATTTTCTCTGTGACAAGTTTTGATGCAGTTGCGGGAAGGCTTGATATCCTTGGAAGTGTCAAACTACGCTGGCAAGATGATATCCCAAGGATCGCCAACCCCTTTTCGAACAACGCAAATGTACAGTCAATTATGGTAGACTACACGAAAATTTGGACTCCAACGCTGATTTTGCTAAATTCTGCAAATTCGGTATCAGCCGTCGGTAATTCGGCCTACAAAGTGAGATTCTTTACGAGAAACGGTACCGTCACGTGGTCCCCACGTGTCATAATGGCCGCCGCGTGTACCCCGGATGTTTCTTATTTCCCGTTTGATCAGCAAGAATGTGACTTTATCTTAACAACCTGGTCAAGAGACTCATCTGAACTGGTTTTCAGTTTAACGTCTAATGAATGGGGAATGTCAAACTTTGACCCGAGCAATGTATGGGAAGTCATCCAGACGAGATCTGAGCTCGTGACTGTTAGTGGTCGGAACGCCGCCAAGTTTACCATTGTTATCAAGCGGTATTCGCTCTACTTTGCCTTTAATATCGTTCTCCCGATTCTCCTACTAGCTCTTCTAAGCGGGTTCCTCTTCATGTTACCGGTTGACTCAGGCGAGCGAGTCGGTTTTGCAATCACGTGCTTCCTGTCGTTTGCAGTTTTGTTGCAGACGATAATGAGTTTCCTCCCAGAAACCTCCACCCCGATGTCACTGCTGTGTTACTACGTCATTGTTATGGTACTGTTTAGTGGTTTGTTGAGCATAATCAACATTCTGATCCTCAAAGTGTACTTGAAACCAGAAGGAACCAAGGTGCCGAGATTTTTGGTGCACTTCATTGAGCTTATTCAGTGTACGAAGTTCAAAAGATGCTACAGACGTTGCAGAAAGACCAAAGTAGCGTCTAAAGAAGAAAACGATATGACGTTAGAGGAAGTTGAAGATGCTGAATTCGGGACTGATTTGGATGAAAAACTGTCAAAAGATGTTGCTAGTAGAAAAACACTGGATACTGAGTGCGGTACTTTGTCAGCAGGTAGTGACATAGTGCTACAAGACATGACAAACGCATACGATGACCACATTATCAAGAACAAAAATGTAGAGAAACAGCCAAATGAAATGAACAACACAGTTGTAACACAGCCAAAGAAAATGATCAAATCTGTAGAAAAACAGTCAAAGGAAGATAATAAAATACAGAAAGATAAACATGCAAAGGGATCAGCTTTTGCAACTTCAGTGGATGATGATGACTTTATTGATGACGTAGTTGACTGGTACTCTGTAGGAAAGCTTCTCGATTTCTTTTTCCTGCTTGCATTTTTCGGAGTACAAGGAGCATTCACTGTATTCTTTCTGATTCCACTGGGAACAAGATACTAGGACACCAGAGGAAAATTGAAAACTCCATTTCTTTAACAATAAATCATTCTGACTGGTAAGATGTGTTATGTCACCAAGTCACACAGACATCCACGTACCTTGAGAAGGCTTATCCTGGCTGTGAAGTTTATGGGTGCCATGACGCGCACATCGTTCCAGAAGAATCTTATACTGACTCTGCCTCACAACAAAAACTGGGATATACCAGTACAGGTGTATTTATACTACTCAGTTTGATACGGATCAACACTTTATTTTTGTTCACAGGACATACTGGTAATCTAACACCCATTTTTTTTGCGATAGATATGTAGCCGACCTATCACTTCATGCAAACATTACATCTGTTTTCGCGTTGCTTGCGAGCGCTTCTCACAGACTTACGGAAACGATGGACCCCCTCCCCCACACACTGAAATTGAAGTTGCCACTGTTGCTTTCCCTATCCAATTCTGTCATTCATCCCCTCTTACTGATTCATTCAAATGCATTTAAACTGTTTTGATGATCGAAATGTCGATCGCTACGTTTAAGTCTTAAACACGTTTTGGGGAAAATTTCAGAAATCTGTGATTTTTTATTAAAAGCACAATTTTTACCCCCCAATTTTTTTTTCGCATAAAATGTCCTTTAGGCAGTGAGTTTGGAACAGAGCTATGGGCTTTGGTTTAGATTATACAGTTTTAAAACATTTGTTAATGGACGGAACAGTTTCTTAATGGAAATTGGCATTATGTGATTAACTAACATTTGATAACACATTTTAAATTCGCTGTTTTGAGCCAACCAGAGTGCCTATTCAAAATCGTGTTTCAGTTTTATACTGACAATGCAAAGGAGGACATTTTATTCTATTTCTTTTTCGATTTGTGTGTGTGTGTGTGTGTGGTGGAGGTTAAAACGATGATTTTTGACCCCCCCCCCCCAAAAAAAAAAAAAATACATTTTTTTATTTTTAAAAATCTAAAAATCTCTGTTTTATCACTTGGATATCAACCTTTACAAAATAAAAAAGCTTTTTGTGATTAAACGTTTCTTGAAACCAGTATAAGGAAAATTGTGTACCCCCTAGGCCCATCCATTTGGTTTTGTGTTATGGCAAATTTTAGGGGTACATGTGTTCGGACCCATGTGTTGAAAAACCAAAGAATGAGCCTTTCTTCAAAGTCTCAATTTTCTTTACATGGATAAATGTCCTACACATATTGTGAAAATATATTTGTTATAGGACCCCTGGCATAATACTGAAAAAGTAGTCCTTATCAAACAGCTCTTTGACGAAGTTCACAACATTTGGTCTTTGTGCTATGGGAGTTATGAAAAAAATCCACTTTTACTGAATACAAGTTTTTTTTTTTTTTGCTTCTGCACTTGTCAAAACTCAATTATGGAAAGCAAACACGCATAAATGTTGAATCTGATCCTTCTCAGTGAATAAACAACTCGTATCTAAAACTTTCATGTTTCATTGCTGCTGTCAGCCACAGTTTGATGTTTGATGTGAACCATTTTAGTCAGTAGAGGTGGCCTTTATTTGGTCAGTGGCTCAATAAAGTGATAAATTATAACACCTTTTTTATAAGGCTGATATTAAGAGTCCTTGCGTTATCAATATGTGTATGTTGTCAACATGTTAATTCTTTATGATAATATCACATGTCTAATATGGTAAGCATGACAAACATGTATAAGTATATAGAGGATATTCAAGTTTTTGGAGTGAATATGAGTTTTATTTCATTGAGTGAAGTGAAAATTTTTTTATATTTCATGAGTGCCGAAGGCACAAATGAAATATATAATTTTTCACTTCACGAGATAAAATAAAAGTCATATTCATGACAAAAACTTGAATTTTCTTTTTATTATATTGCATGTAGTCATTGTAACGTTGCGCGCTATAGCATATGACGTCAAAATCTTAAATGACGTCATTACGTCACGTCATTACGTCGCTATTGTGTGTGAACGTTCATTGCATGAACAATAGCATAGATTATAAAATTTAGTTATGTATAAATTAAATTAGAAATGAAACGGTGGAATCGTAATTTGCGTATTCCAAAATCTTATATTTTCACATGTGAAAATATAACTTTTTTATATTTTCACATGTGAAAATATAACTTTTTCAAATATTGGTTATATTTAATACATATTTCTCTATATTTCATCACTTGCCATATAATAAGGATCTATATTCTCCTATATGGGAAAAGTTTCAAATATGAACAAAAGTATTTTTCTATCTTTATTTCAGCATTGCTTTCCATATGTACATGTTAATTTAAATAAATGATATGAAATATTTAACAAACTACAGCAAACCTCACCAGGCTCAGAGAGTGAACGCTTATTAGCTTTTAAGAAGACAGTCTGTATTTAGTATTTGAAAACAATTACATGTATAGAGTTTATATCATATCATTATTTTGCATTTCTTTCTTTTTGTACAAGATAAACCCTTTACCATGATCCTGTACAATGTCCAAAAATCTATAATTTGCATACCAAATTCTGAGTGAACATGTCAAATGACCAACAAATTGCATATGCAAAAACAAAGGCCCAGATCAGCTGTGCAGTGACTGCACAGCTGATCAGCACCTTTGTTTTCGCTACAGGGATAGTATAATTTCTCTTCTACATACAGGTCAACCTCATTAGAACACTATCTCATTAGAACGCTATCTGTGGGGTCCACGAAAACAGACCGTGTTATAATTGAACCGTGTTATAATGAGGTCATTAACTATAGATATATAGCAAAATAATCAATTTGGGAGCCATGACATGGCTGTGTTATATTGAAAACTGCACTGTAATAAGACGCGTTATAATGAGGTTGAACTGTATATCCAAAAGCTTCTAGCCTGCTTCTGTGACCATACAGGCGGGTTTTTGTCGGTTGTAAAGGATGTTGTTGTGGTGATGGTTTTATGTCCAACCAACAGCTAATGTCATAATGGGATCTTGAGAAGCCCAAATCAAACCCCACAGCTTGTGCGTGTCAATGTTCCTTCAATACTTTTAAATTTTTAGTTTATTTAAATTATTTTTTAATACCTAAACACCATTAATAAGCTTTCATTCCCTGAGGAATGGTGGTACATAGCACTAACTAAAACTTAACAGTATATAACAGTATGAAATAAAACTAAAGGGTCCAGTTGTAAACAATATTATGATGGCTTTAGAGAAATTTTACTAGTATCTTAAGCAGCAGTCACACATTAGCGTTTAAGTGAAACGGGCTTGTTGAAAAAATACAAATTTCCACATATGCCAGACGCACGTCGGAGACACGTCCAAGGCGCATTAAGCACGCGCTGGGTACGCTTGGTGTACGTCCGGCGCGCGGCGCTAAAAGTCGGCGCGCATTTCGTGCGCATTTGGGCTAAATAAAATTTTAAACATGCTTAAAAATTTTCTAGAAGTTGGGCGTGTGTCGGGCGTGTGACCTACACGCTACATGTACGTTCCACGCACGTTACAGGCGCGTTGAATACGTTTCGAACATGACGAGCACACGTTTCATGCACGTCGTATACGCTACGTGCGCGTTTCGATTTTAACCGGATGCTGGTTTGGGCGAGTGTGGAACGCGCCTGTAACGTG
Organism: Rugalucina vietnamica; assembly: GCA_964017185.1. NCBI lineage: Eukaryota > Metazoa > Mollusca > Bivalvia > Lucinida > Lucinidae > Rugalucina > Rugalucina vietnamica. The sequence goes on from OZ024873.1 coordinate 18,787,971, forward strand.
TGCCAAGTGTGCTTAGAGCGCGCATGAAACGCAGACAGAGCGTCTGTAGCGCGTGCCTAGCGTGTCTGGGACGTACGATAAACATACTCCAAAACCTTGAGATTTTTTATACGTCCGGCACACGCCTCAGTCACGCGCTAATGTGTGACTGCAAAAGCGAGTTAAAGGAACAAATTAATTTTATACGTCCAAAATCATTTTTCATACGCCCGGCGCGCGTTTGGGTACTGCTGTTTTACAACTAAAGTTTTACACATGTCAACTAAGGAGATTTGGTTTGGTTATGACTTAATCTTCAAGTCAACAATTTTTCAGTCATGTTTGGGGAGAACCAATGCTTCTTCGTTAACTTCGGTATCTTAACATGCTCATATTTGTGCAACTGTATCCAAAAGGTTTAGGCAAATGCTAATTTTGGAAAAGCCTCGCAAATGTATTGTCCCAAGATTTCAAAACATATTCAACATATAGTGAAGCATGTTAATGGTGGATTTTCAAAATTATCTTCTCTTCAGCCTCATACATTCTAAATAGTTCAGAAGGTCAGACACGGAAAGAATTTGATGATAACTAACAGATAATTCTGCTCATTGCTTCAAAGAAACCAGTGTTGTGGGTACTCAATAAAATCACCTTTACAAGGCAATTCTAATGGGTACCCTAAACACAGGCTTTATTGATGACCTAACAAAATTTATCTTTCAATTATTGTCAAATACTCTCTCCACCCACATGTAATCTTCTGTATGATACAAATGGACACTTTTGGAAAGTGTCTTGTGTCATTCAAACAGCACATTTACGCTACTGGAATGCATTTATTGTTACATGATTTTGACAGATGTAAAATGTCTATGACTTTGCATCTCTCTTTCTCATGACATGGATTAAAAGTACAAAACTGTCAATGAATTTGTATATCAATGGCATATACATATGCATAATAAAAACTATCACATACATGTGCATGGAATTCAAAACTTTGAGCCTCATCAAGATTAAACCTGTTTTCAATGTTTGGAACAAATTCATATCATCTAAGAAGCAAACAACAAAGGCACACAGATTATTCAGATATGTACATCCAATGAACAACCAACTCAGACCAAATCATATCAAGACTGTCAATATCTAACTAGGAACAACTTGAACAACAGACCTGTGGCAAGTTGTTCCCAGACAGGTATTTCTTCCCTATTGTTGCTTTTGATTCCATCTGTGTTGGTTGTTCATAGTCACATTAGTTGTCCCTGGATAACACGAATGAAAGGTATGCTGCAAGCTTTGAGCCCCCATCAAGATAAAATCTGTCTTCATGGTCTGGGCATATTCAGTTGTTATTCAGATACATCCAACACGCCTGGGAACAACCAACACTGACAAAATCATATCAAGGCTGTAATACCTATCTGGGAACAACTTGCATAGATCTGTGACATTCAGAAGTTGTTCCCAGATAGGTTTTTACTCTTTTACGCTTTTGATTCCATCTGTGTTGGTTGTTCATAGTCACATTAGTTGTCCCTGGATAACACGAATGAAAGGTATGCTGCAAGCTTTGAGCCCCCATCAAGATAAAATCTGTCTTCATGGTCTGGGCATATTCAGTTGTTATTCAGATACATCCAACACGCCTGGGAACAACCAACACTGACAAAATCATATCAAGGCTGTAATACCTATCTGGGAACAACTTGCATAGATCTGTGACATTCAGAAGTTGTTCCCAGATAGGTTTTTACTCTTTTACGCTTTTGATTCCATCTGTGTTGGTTGTTCATAGTCACATTAGTTGTCCCTGGATAACACGAATGAAAGGTATGCTGCAAGCTTTGAGCCCCCATCAAGATAAAATCTGTCTTCATGGTCTGGGCATATTCAGTTGTTATTCAGATACATCCAACACGCCTGGGAACAACCAACACTGACAAAATCATATCAAGGCTGTAATACCTATCTGGGAACAACTTGCATAGATCTGTGACATTCAGAAGTTGTTCCCAGATAGGTTTTTACTCTTTTACGCTTTTGATTCCATCTGTGTTGGTTGTTCATAGTCACATTAGTTGTCCCTGGATAACACGAATGAAAGGTATGCTGCAAGCTTTGAGCCCCCATCAAGATAAAATCTGTCTTCATGGTCTGGGCATATTCAGTTGTTATTCAGATACGTCCAACACGCCTGGGAACAACCAACACTGACAAAATCATATCAAAATCATATCAAGGCTGTAATACCTATCTGGGAACAACCTGCATAGATCGGTGACATTCAGAAGTTGTTCCCAGATAGGTTTTTACTCTTTTACGCTTTTGATTCCATCTGTGTTGGTTGTTCAAAGTCACATTAGTTGTCCCTGGATAACATGTACAGTATGAAAGGTATGGCTTAAAAACTGCAAAGATATTAAGACTGATACTTAGCCTTTTTGTTGTTTTACAAAACAGATCTTCTAAAGATTTGGCCCACTCAGTAACTTAACATGTTCATATATACAAATGTGTAACAGTTTCACACCTATACATCAATGTGTAACATTATCACACCTATATACAATGTGCACCTCTAACAACTGCATGAGCTGTGCCATGAGAAAATATGCAATATTTATCTATGCATGTGTCTCATGATGCATCTCACATAACTGAGACATGTCATCAGAAAACCGGATTTTTGCCTATGCGAAAACAAAGGCGCAGATCAGCTGTGCAGTAACTGCACAGCTGATCAGCGCCTTTGTTTTCGCTACACAGACAGTACAATTTATCTGCTACACGAAATCTGAAATTTCAAGCTTCTAGCCTTTTGATGTGACTTAACAGGCCGATTAGCGTCAGACCTGGACGGAAATCCTGAAGACCGGTTTTCTCACGTCATGCTTCAATTACATTATTACATTAAAATTTAACACTATTATCGCCGCATACTTTCACCACCTTGAGCAGTTTGTATTTCAGTAGCCCAGTCACATACCTTTATCCAGAGATAACCAACACAACTGGTAACCGGAAGCTGATCAGCGCCTTTGTATTCGCTACACGGATAGTACGATTCCTCTACTTTCTAAATACAAAATTTCAATCTTCTAGCCACCTTCTGTGGCTGTACAGGCCGGTTTGTGTCGGACCTGGTCGGAATCCAAAATCGTTGGTTTTCACACGCACAGGCTCATCTGTGTTGGTTGTCTCTGGATAACCACTGCATATGAGCCTGTGCATGAGAAAACCAACAGTTTGGGTTTCCAACCTGGTCCTGACACAAACCGGTCTGTACAGTCACAGAAGCAAGCTAGAAGCTTGAAATTTGGATTTAACGAGGTGATTGTACTATTGTGTAGTGAAAACAAAGGCACTGACCAACTTCATGGTTACCGCGAAGCTGGTCTGCACCTTTGTTTTCGCATATGCAGATTAATGGTTTTCTTTTGCAGTGGCTCATATCAAAGTGATTATTGCTGATAACTGAAGGATAATTCTGAAATCTGTCCATAAGAATATGATGTGCCCATAATCAGAGGCACCTAATAAGATTCTTACATAGGTAGACAACACTACCTACTGGTTTTCACAAAATCTCCTCAAAAGCAAGGCTACTGTTCAGGCTCTATTTAAAAGTCTTATAGCCCATTATGTTGAGCCACAGGTGTTTTTTTTTTTCAATTAAAAACTGTTCTCATGATATATTTTATACAAAATGATAAATATCCAAGCAGAATCCTTCAGAAGAACCCACAATTGCTTTTATACACAATATTAAAACTAGAATTTGTTTTCTATGTGAAAACTGATGTCTCCCCCCTTTCTACGTGCAAGCAAGTCTTATAGTTCTTGTGCATCACATATCCTGTCATTCTGTTTTATAAGTGTACCAAGTTTCATTGAAATATCTCTTAGTAAACGGTTTTCAAGTTATAGAGACGGCACGAAAGTGTTTGGAAAATAATCAAAGGGAAATAACTCCAAAGATATGAAAGCAAGAGTAATGATTCTTGAGCATCATGCTTTATAAGTGTACCATGTTTCATTGAAAAATCTCTAATGGTTTTTTAGTTATAGAGCAGACACGAAATTGAATGAAAAATAATCAAAGGGAAATAACTCCAAAGATATGCAAGCAAGAGTTATGGTTCTTTAGCATGACACATCATCTCATCGTGCTTTATAAGTGTACCAAGTTTCATTGAAATATTTCTTATGGTTTTCAAGTTGTAGAGTGGACATGAAATTGTATGGAAAAATAATCAAAGGGAAATAACTCCAAAGATATGAAAGCAAGAGTTATAATTCTTGTGCATGACACATCGTCTCATCATGCTTTATAAGTGTACCAAGTTTCACTGAAATTTCTCTCACGGTTTTCAAGTTATAGGGTGGACACGAAATTGTATGGAAAATAATCAAAGGGAAATTACTCAAAAGATATGCAAGCAAGAGTTATGGTTCTTTAGCAAGACACGTAATCTCATCGTGCTTTATAAGTGTACCAAGTTTCAAGTTTCATTGAAATAACTCTTACGATTTTCAAGTTATAAAGCGGACACGAAATTGTATGGAAAATAATCAAAGGGAAATAACTCATAAAATACTCAAGCCAGAGTTATGGTTCTTGTGCATGACACATCGTCTGATCATGCTGAATAAGTGTACCAAGTTTTATTGAAAAATCTTAAACGGTTTTCAAGTTATACAGCGGACACAAAATTGTATCGAAAATAATCAAAGGGAAATAACTCCAAAAATACTCAAGCCAGAGTTATGGTTCTTGTGCATGACACATCGTCTTGTCGTGGTCTACAAGTGTACCAAGTTTCATTGAAAAATCTTTAACGGTTTTCAAGTTATACAGCGGACACGAAATTGTATCGAAAATAATCGAAGGGAAATAACTCCAAAAATACTCAAGCTAGAGTTATGGTTCTTGTGCATGACACATCGTCTGGTCGTGGTTTACAAGTGTACCAAGTTTCATTGAAAAATCTTTAACGGTTTTCAAGTTATAGAGCGGACACGATTTGTGACGGACAGACGGACGGACAGACAGACAGACGCACGGGGAAAAACAATATGTCTCCCGACCCTGTCGGGGGGAGACATAACAAACTGTACACCTAAAACACGTTAACAACTTTGTTCGTATCTGTCATGCTAACATGCCTATGCATCTAAAATTAATTTGTATTTTTATACAAGGTACCAAATTTCCTTACTCTACTCCTTCCCACAATCTGGATTTTGAGCATGGATAAGAAAATTATTTAGAACCAAAAGAGCCATGGTCAATACAAGACCATGAATATTCATTTTTTTTTTTTAGTTACTAAAAGCAAAAAATTTCCTGTTCTTCCTTTCTTTTGATTTTTAGAATTTGCTTTTCTTTTTATTTAGATTAAAAGAAAAGAAACCAAATAAACCTTGCCATGAATTAGGTCAAAGTTATCCAAAGTGTTACATTAAAAATTTATGTGCAGTCAAAACAACTATAGTATGATTATATTGCATAGGCATATTAGCGTAACCTACCGTATTCATTCTAATTAGCGCACAGGGCGCTTAACTTTTCAAAATAATTTAAAGTTATGGTAACAAAATATCGTTCTAATAAGCGCACACTACGAACCAAAACACCACATTAACTGTTAAAATAAACATGTCAAAATAATCAATGAAGATGTCACTTCAGCGTTCAAATCGATTCAAAATAACTTTTGACCATTTTAAATAAAGTTTTAATGAGATTAATACAGTATTTCTTGTGTAAAAGTTGTGTAAAATACCAATATCCTAGTCGAGCAGTGTGCGCTTATGCACATGCTTTTCGGAAACGATCAGGGTGTGCGCTTATTGGAGCATGTGCGCTAATTAGAATGAATATGGTATGTGTAAAATAAACCCTAGACATCCCTCATCAGTGAAACTGACACAGTTTTAAAACATAACAAAACAAGTGAGCCTCAAATCAGCCAAAGCCACCACAGTAAACCACTCAACAATTTTTTCAGTATGAATCTGAATAATTTACTGATGACATGCCAAATGACATTATTTCACCAGGAGGTTCAAATTGGGGAGAAATTAGTCCCTAGAACGCACTAGTAAATCGAACTTAAAAACACAATCATTTGACATTTCAGAGAGTCCGGGAGGTCATTCCAGTCCCTAATAGTCTCGGGAAAGAAATATATTTATAGGCCTCTATACTAGCAGATGGTAGCTGAAATGCCAAGGGGTGACTATTTCTACAATACATAGTCATGTTGAGCCACTGCTTTCTGGTAAGGGATCTAAAAGTGCCTTGCTCAATGACACAGCCTGGCAACAGCAAGGTTCGAATCCCTAACCTGCTAATCTGGAGACGGAAGCACTAGCCATTAGGCAAGCCCGCTCTTTTTTATATTTCAGTATTTAAAATAACCATTTTAATTTCTTGCTCAGATGAGATAGGAAGGTAAAACTCAATTTCAGAATTTTCACAGTATGACTACTAAAAACGTATGGATTCTCACTTGATTTTAAACCACAGTACATTTTAACACAACTCACTACAGTACGGTTTCAATGTATCACAGCCATGTTATTGCCCAAAATGGGTTATTTGGCTATGTGTCTATAGTGAGTAACCTCATTATGACACAAATTGGATCCCAAAGATAAGGTTATATTGAGGCTGACCTTTATATATGAGCCGCATCATGAGAAAACCGGATTTTGCCTATGGGAAACCAAAGGCGCAGATCAGCTGTGAAGTTACACAGCTGATAAGCGCCTTTGTTTTCGCTTCATGGATAGTACAATTCCTTTTCTTCCTAAATCTGAAATTTCAAGCATCAATCCATCTTCTGTAGGTGCACAGGCCATTTTTATGTCAGACCTTGTCGGAAACCCCGAAGACCGGTTTTCTCGCTACGCGGCTCATATATCAAAATTCCCTTCTAACGATGCCTTGGCTGATCCGAGGCACCACTGGGTGTTATTCATACAGGTGCAATTCCTTTGTTAAATACTAATCACAGCCCTTGTTAGTCTATATGGATAGCACTGTAAATTTTCCTGATGAAGAAGTATGCGGCATAGAATCCGATGGTGCCGGTAAGCAGCCAGAATGTCAGTATCATCAACAGTGTGTAGCCAAAATACAGTAGCGTTGATATAAACCCAATAATCTCCAACTGAAAATAAGGTCAAGGTCACATTAAAGCATTACACAAAATGAGAAAGGTCACTAAATATGCAGGCTCTGAATTAACTAATATTACAAAGTGAGCCACTGCACGAGAAACAAACAATCTGCATGTGCAAAGACAAAGGCACAGATCAGCTGTGCAGTTGCACAGATCAGCTGTGCAGTTATGCACAGCTGATCAGGGCCTTTTGTTTTTGCCTCAAATATACATGTAGTACAATGTCTTTCTTTCTACATCTGAAATTTCAAGCTTCTAGCCCACTGCTGTGGCTGTACAGACTAGTTTGTGTCAGGCTGGGTATGAGAACTCAGATTGTTGGTTTTCGCACGCGAAGGCTCAAATATGTGCAGTACTAAGTAGAGCCCATGGCCACAACTCTGTATAAGTAGATAATAAAGCCCAAGCCCCCCCCCCCCTTCACAGCCTGTGCACTACTACTAGGCCACCAGGCTCAACTTTGATTTAATGTACAAAGGCTCACAAAAAGAGTAGTACAGGAAGGTATGAATACATATGAGCCGCCTCGTGGGAAAACCAACAATGTGGTTTACGAACAGGTCTGACACAAACCGGGCTGTACAAGCACAGAAAAGAGCTAGAAGCTTGAAATTTCAGATATAAGTTGAAGAGGAATTGTACTATCCGAGCAGCTAAAACGAAGGCGCTGATCAGCTTCGCGGTTACCACAAAGCTGATCTGCGTCTTTGTTTTCGCCTATGCAGATTGTTGGTTTCTCATGAGGCGGCTCATATTGAAGACCTAGATTATAATACCAATAGAGGTGCAGACTGATCAGGCTCCACAATTTTGCCATTCTGTCAACTTTATTATTTTTTTTCAATGCAGTCTTCCATATAGCGAAGTTTTGATAAGAAAACTGTATCTTTTTTAAGGTGCCTGATAATGCAGAAAAAAATTTCTCACCTTTGTTACAAAGTAGAATACGGAGTATGCAAACACATAGACAGCACTGCCTCCTGACACAATGAACGACCGCCACCACCAATGGTAGTCCTAGAAAATAGAAAATATATTCAGGTCAAAAATCCTTTCCACTGTTTTGCAAGTCAGACTCGGGCTTAGAAAATAAAGTAGCATCAAAATTTTAAGGTGTTTATTTAAGCAGTGTGACTTACAAAAAAATAAGCATAGTGTAGTGATAATGCACTTAAAAATTAAGCTACTGTCTGTACACCATCTTTCAGAAACTGCATTATCTCACTTTTCTGAAACACTGCAAGAAAAATATGACCTTGTCATCTTTTTGCAACCCAAAAGTCCTAAAATGTGCCGCAAAACTTTTGAAAATCGGTTCACTAATAAAATAATAATGCCCCAAAAATATTTTGAATAGGCCTTTTGCATGTGCAAGGGAGGGTAATCCAAACACCTTAAAATCGAAAAGCAATCAAATCTTTGGAATAATTTTAAGAGTTTTGCGCTCAGCTATGCATACAATCGAAATTTTGTTTTGGTTTGGTGCATATTAATCAATTTAGATTTTTTTTTTTCTGGGGAAAATAGTTACTTCCCTTACATTTATGGAAAAAGCCCTATTCAAAATTATTTTCTGGCAATTTTTTTTTTATTTGTTAACTGATTTTAAAATTTTTGTGGCACTTTTTAAGACTTTTGGAATGCAAAATGGTGATGTGGTAATATTTTTCTTGAGGTATTTCAGAAAAGAGAGATTTTGAAAAATGCAGTTCATGGACGATGGTGTATAGACAGTAGATTGTAAGTACTGATTTATTTTTAAACACTGGCCAAGTATACCAACTTAAAACTTGAATTTCACACTACAATAGACATTTAAATCATGGTGTATCAAAATTATTTAGAAATTACATGTATTGCCATTTGTGATTTTGTTCACTGATCCTTATAGCCTTGTAAACCAAAACTACCTACCTCTCCACACAGTTGGAAGTATACCATTACAATAGAGATTTGTGATACTGAGATGATTAAGATGATAAACACTAGAAACAGGAAACCAAACAGGTAGTAGAACTGGTTCTCCCAGATTGCCTGAAAAAATAGAGGGAAATCATAAAGGGAACCATTCACTAGAAACAGGAAACAGGTAGTAGAACTGGTTCTCCCAGATTGCCTGAAAAAATAGAGGGAAATCATAATTACAGGGAACCATTCACTAGAAACAGGTAGTAGAACTGGTTCTCCCAGATTGCCTGAAAAAATAGAGAGAAATAATAATTACAGGGAACCATTCAGTAGAAATAGGAAACCAAACAGGTAGTAGAACTGGTTCTCCGAGATTGCCTGTAAATAAACAGAAAGAAAAATTGATATTAATCAGGGAACCATTCACTTGACAGGTAGCTTCCATTTTTCCTTTAGAAAAGGTACATCAAGAAATACTGATAACAAAAAACCATTTGAAAGAAACAGGAAACCAGCCTTCTAGCCATGTGGTTATTACTTATCTATTTATTTATTTAAAGATATTTATCAAAAGTAAATGATGCAATAGTTCATAGATATGTCATTTTCGGTTAATAGCTATACATATTGATATCTTCAGTCAGTTAATAGCTATACATAGCTAATGTTTACTTGTTAAAATGTCCAACTATAAATGAGCCGCGACGCGAGAAAACCGGTCTTCAGGGTTTCCGACCAGGTCTGACACAAACTGACCTGTACAGTCACAGAAGCGGGCTAGAAGCTTGAAATTTCGGATATAAGAAGAAGAGGAAATATACTATCCGTGTAGCGAAAACAAAGGCGCTGATCAGCTTCGCGGTTACCGCGAAGCTGATCTGCGCCTTTGTTTTCGCATAGGCAAAAACCCGGTTTTCTCACGATGTGGCTCAAATAAAATTTGTATTCTGTATTCTTCTGAAACTTATAACCTATGCCTTGAGGCATAAGCAACCCATGTAAAAAAATCTCATGGTACAAATGGGCAGGTTAGTAAATAATTAACAACATACATTTTCTTTTGTGTGTATGTGTGTGTGTGTGTGTGGTGGGGGTGTATTAGCTCTGTAATTAACTATATCAACTATTTTCTGAGAAATACTTACAGTAAAGATGAAGAAGAGCTCTATAAACATGGCCCCAAATGGTAGAATACCAGCCATTAGGATTCTGTGAAGATAAAGGAAAATAATGCACATACGATCATTCACAATTTTTAACAAGAATAACCTTTTCCTCAAACAATGATAAAGAAAGAGTAACATTTCAAAAAAAAAATGTTTGCAGTAAAATTTTAGTGTTATAGTGTAATGTTAAATCACTGTAGTTGGCAAAAATTTAATTGGCTATACTCACCCTAAAGGTGTATTCATATACCACATTTGTTCTGGGACCTGTCGTGGAATTTGATTGGTCCTCACAGGGTGTTGGTATGCCTGAAAAAAAAAGGTTATGAGCCAGTGCGGGAGAAAGCCAACAATTTGGATTTCCTACCTGGTCTGACACAAACTAGGCTAGAGGCTGGAAATTTTGGATTTAGAAAGTAGAGTAATTGTACTATCCGTGCAGCGAAAACAAAGGCACTGATCAGCTTCGCAGTTACCGCAGATTTGGATTTCCTACCTGGTCTGACACAAACTAGGCTGTACAGTCATAGAAGATGGTTAGAGGCTGGAAATTTTGGACTTAGAAAGTAGAGGAATTGTACTATCCGTGTACTACACGGCGTGTAGCGAAAAACAAAGGCACTGATCAGCTTCGCAGTTACTGTGAAGCTGATCTGCTTCTTTGTTTTCGCCTATGCAGATTGTTGTATCCCATGCAGCGGTTCTTATCATTAAATGAGAGCTTAACCTTAATCTATGCAACTTTGGTTGAATATTCTTCGTACTTCCTAATTCTCAAAGTTCAAGCTATAGTTATTCTCTGTGGTTATACTGTCTGGTCCCAAGGTTATAAAACTTTTTTCATGCTCAGCTCAAAATTTATTTGCTCATAAATGTTAAAATGCCAACAATTGTTGGCATTTTAACATTTATTAGCAGGATAAATTATAGTTTTTGGTGATCTAAACCTAAAATTTCAATGTATTTGGGTTATTTTGTCATTTATGAGCAGGATAAATTTTAGTCTCAGCAGAGTTGAGTATGAAAAAAGTTTTATAACCTCGGGGCCAGGTTGGTCTTGGACATGGTTGTTTTTTATGATGGTGCTCATTCTTATTTTTCTAATTCATCTTAGCTGATTAAGCATTTTCACCTGTACTAACATAGACCACTATTTTCTCCTGTTAAGTGACGCTACTAAGATGCTCTGGTCTGCTTATCAAAAATGCTGATTTTTGTGAAGCATGTCTAATATTGACTTTTTGTTTCTGCATTGTCATGTGTAATCATAATATACATCAGGAATACATGTTCATGAAAAATATGCCCCCACATTACCCACTTTTATATAGTAAAACTGGGGTTTACAGGGGTACCTTTTTTTTTCTTATTTTTGATCCAAAACATGGACTGTGGGTACTCTGTAGATCTGAGGCAGTTCTAACTAGTACCCACAATCTATGTTTTATGCAAAAATAAGAAAAATATCAAAAAGTTTCCATGAAATTTTCAATTCTTGTTTTTTACAAAAAACACTCTGTGCATTGAATGGGCAAGTTTTCATAATGCTATAATGATAGAACAATCTCTAAATCTGGTAACAGCTGAAATGTGGTGCATCAAGAGAAAACCAACAGTATGGTATTTGAACAGGTCCGATACAAGCCAGACTGTACAGCCACAGAAGACAGCTAAAAGCTTGAAATTTCGGATTTTAGAAGAGGGATTGTACTTTCCAATAGCGAAAACAAAGGCGCTGATCAGCTTCGCGGTTATTGTGAAACTGATCTGCGCCTTTGTTTTTGCATATGTGGAATGTTTGCTTTCCAATGATGTGGCTCAAATATTATTGAGCTTTCTCACATCAATCAAGCTTTGATTCTTTAGTTTTGTTGTTAAATAAGTTAAAGTCCCAATCAACAGTTATGTTCATGTTAGGGCATCCCCACCACTTTTATGGGGCTATTAATCCACATTGGCAGGTCATTACATCTGAAACTTGTTTCAAATTATAAACACCCAAGAAAAGAAGAAGGGTTATATGTATGTATGATTTAACTAGACCACAATGACATTTCCAGGGCAGTCTCAGACCATGACAAGATATGAATCTGGATGCCCAAAAATAATTGTGACTAAAAGCTTGAAATTTTAGATAAAGTACAGAAGTTGTATAATGAAGCAGAGACAGAAGTTCTGTGCCTTATAACTTTTTTTGTGATTGTGATTTGCTGTGCAAAATGCAATTTTTCAAATGACACTATAAAACAGTCAAGCTGTTCACAAGTATTATCTTGATAAATCAAGAATTTCAATGACTGAATTAGTTTTGCAACACATGCAAAACCTTTTTCAACACTACTACATTGTAAGATTTGTAAAAGTTTACTGAGATCAGTTTATTTACAATCTGAATCAATAAAGTCCATTCATAATTCAAGTATCACTTGAAACTGCCTTCTTAGCAACATTGTCACTATTTTCAAACTTAACGTGCACCCCTAAGTCATGCGCTAAACTACAGATTATCTGTTATTTGAAACTCGTTTCCTTATTTGAAACCTTAAATTGCAAAATGACCTTTATTGAAAGATCAAGCAAGCTTAAATTTCCAACTCTATTAAAAATGGTGACCTTCATATTTTAAGTCCCAATCCACAGCTATGGTCATATAGAGCAGACAGGACCTTGTTTTCATTACTTTCAGTATCATCCTAATGACTGTTAAATGAGCCTGTGCGTGACAAAACCAACAATTTGGGTATCCGACCAGGTCCAACACAAACCGGGCTGTACAGTCACAGCAGATGGTTAGAAGCTTGAAATTTCGGATTTAAGAAGGAGGATTGTACTATCCGTGCAGTGAAAACAAAGGCGCTGATCAGCTTCGCAGTTACTGCGAAGCTGATCTGCGCCTTTGTTTTCGCCTATGCAGATTGTTGGTTTTCCCATGCGGTGGCTCAAATATGTGATCTCTGGTTTAAAAGGATAGTGGCACACTCATTAAAACCTATGCCATAATATGAGCTGCGACATGAGAAAACCAGTCTTTGAGGTTTCCGACTAGGTCTGACGCTCACCGACCTGTATAGTCACAGAAGCAGACTAGAAGCTAGAAATTTCAGATTTAAGAAGAAGAGTACTCTCCGTGTAGCGAAAACAAATGCGCTGATCAGCTTCGCAGTTACTGGTTTTCTCATGATGCGGCTCTTAATTTATGTGCCAACAATTCACTGAAAATAACAAAACATCCAAAGGTGTTTGTTACTATTTAATAGCCGCATCGTGAGAAAACCGGATTTTTGCCTAGGCGAAAACAAAGGCGCAGATCAGCTTCGCGGTAACCGCGAAGCTGATCAGCGCCTTTGTTTTCGTTACTCGGATAGTGCAATTCCTCCTCTACTTAAATCCACAATTTCAAGCTTCTAGCTCTTTTCTGAGCTTGTACAGGCCGGTTTGTGTCGGACCTGGTCGGAAACCCCGAAGACTGGTTTTCTCGCGTCGCGGCTCATTTGGTGTTACTTCTTCAACAAGTTCACAATACTTACGGATTTTCTATAGCCAAAGTAGTATCCTAGAAAGACAAGGGGTACTGATATACCAAACCACATACACAGCAATGCCATCATGGTCGTGAACGGCACCTACAAACAAAAAATTTACATTTGAGCCTCCACATGAGAAAACAAATGATTTTGGTTGCCGATCAGGTCCGACACAAACCAGCCCATACAGTCACAGAAGCAGGCTAAACACTTGAAATTATGGATTTAGTAAGAAGAGGCATCTTACCATCTATGAAGCAAAAACAAAGGCGCTGATCAGCTGTGCAGTTATTGCACAGCTGATCTGTGTCTTTGTTTTTGCCTATGCAGTCTGGTTTTCTAGGGCAGCGGCTCATTTCAAGTAAAGCTACTACTGAACTTATCGCATCAGGGATCTTACTTGTTGCATACACAAAAGGCTCAAGAATTGGCATCCTGTTATGCAGCATCACTTTATTACTCAGAAAATTTCAAAGAGTCAACCAACTTTTAATGACTATTTGGAACCCTTCAGACCTAGCAAAACTTGCCCCCATAGGAATCCAAATCACTTCTTACTTTAACATATAGGAGCCAGTTGTTCAAAACTTAGGCTAGCTTAATGTCATCGTTAAGACCTTAACTCTTTAAGTAAATGCCAACTACATAAGCAAATACAGTTATTTTTTGTTGATAAAATGTGAGAATTATTTGCATTGCAAAGGATTCTCAAATTTTATCAACAAAAAATAACTAGTGTATTTGTAATATAAATGTTTGAAATTTTGACAAATCGTTATTAACTAACGATGTCATTAATTTTGAACAACTGGGTCCTGGTCAGCTTCACAGACTTTGGATGATGTCATCCTTCTGTTAAACGTCTTTGTGTGTCTTTGCTTTGCATAAAGGCACACATTTGTGGCACATTATAAGTAACCGAAATGGCTTTTCAAGAAGGAATAAGGGTAATACTTACAGCTCCTGATGAATGTTTTCCCCAGATAAAGAAGTTTAGGAAGAAACAGGCTCCAAACATTAATCCAGGATATAAAGTTGCAGTCTGAAAATATGATAGAATGTATCAACATTTAGCCTCTGACAATATGTGGTCACAAAGCTAGTTTGTGCAACAATGGCACAATTCAAGCAAGTTGGCGCTTCCTGTATACTTAATCAACACTAAGATAAGTAAAACATCTTGCTTTAGGACATTAAGGTTGTGGAAAAGCAAAAATGTGCGATACATAACATCATGATAACATGTCCCTGCAATGAATACCCGCTTAAACCCCACCTTCTGGGGTTTGCAGGGGTATACCTATTTTTCTTATTTTTGCTCCAAAACATAGATTGTGGGTACTCGTTAGAACCGCCTCAGCGAGGCGGTTCTAACATGTACCCACAATCTACATTCTGAGCAAAAATAAGAAAAATATAAAAAAATTCTTCTGAAAATTTTCATTTTTACAACTTTAAAAATCACTGTTTATTGCATGGGCAAGTTTTCGTAATGAACAAGATAAAAATGTACATTAATACCTGTAGTGCTGTTTTCTTCCACTGCATTCCTTTCATTGTTTTGTAAATTCTTGCTGAGAAATAGCCAGCTATAAGACTGAAAATAGAACAGGACAAAGTTTTGCAAGTTTGTTTTATGGCTTAACAACCAGACAACAAATTTTCAGTCATATTGGGATGGAGACACAGATTCAAGGGTATTAACAAGTATCAAAAAGGGTTGTTTGATCAGTGCAAATGAAAAAGAGGCATTTCTGACATTTAGACTTGAAACTGTTAGTTAGGAAGGGAATATAGCTAGGAAGACAATGCTGTTGATGCAGACACAAAATTATTCCTTTTGACACTACAAATATGAAATGAGCTGCAGCATGGGAAAACCAACAATCTGCATAGGCGAAAACAAAGGTGCAGATCAGCTTCGCAGTAACTGCGAAGCTGATCAGCACCTTTGTTTTCGCTACACAGATAGTACAATTCCTCTACTTTCTAAATCCAAAATTTCCAGCCTCCAACCATCTTCTGTGACTGTACAGCCAGGTCAGACCTGGTTGGAACCTAAATTGTTGGTTTTCTCATGCACAGGCTCAAATTATAAGGCTGTCATTTTTCTTAATTCATTATCTTTTTATAGGCAGGCACATGTCTGTTTGATTAATGTGCAATTCTTTTGCCTCACTACACCATCAAAGGGACAGCAGACATAAAAATATGTCCAATGCCCCAAACCCGAAATATTAAACCAATTACCCCATAAAGACAAACAGGAACAGTGCTGCTGTGAGAAGGGCTCCTCTTGACGACGGTGACAACATTCCCAGCATGGCAAAACCTATTGTGATCATTAACATACATAGAATCTGTAGACCTGCCCCCAGCAGGGAGGCCAAGAGTTTGGCATTCTTTGGGGGTCGGAAAACATCCCCGTGGACCAACTTCCAGCCTGTCTCCTCCATGGTTTCTTCCTAGGAATGGAGGAATAAATATTAATGTCAGTAGACAAGGAAATATAGGCTTAGATTAACATTTATTGGTCTCAATGGATGCTAAAGTTTAGATTACGTTTTATAAAATTACTTTATTGAGAACATAGTGAAATAAATGTAATGACAGCTTTTGGGTATTTTTATGCAGTTTGCTCAAGATAATTGTCATAATCAACTTAGAGTTATTGGCATTACCATTCACTCCTCGACCACTTCATCTCTAAGAATTCATATAATGCTACTGTATTCAAAGTGCCTGTCTCTCATTTGATTTCCAGTTAGCTAAATTAAGCATAAATACAGTATCAAACATCCTGTAAACAAGTGTTTCAAACTTACATAGTCTTCGTCTCTGTTATATTTAGCGATGTCTTTCCTCAGTGTACGCACCATGATCATTGTCAGTATACCTGAAATTGTTAATTTTATTTATAATGCAACAACCCTACATATCGCCCTAATAAAGGGGGGTTCATAAATAGAAGCTTTATTTAGCTACTGACAGAATAAAGGCCATCTCTACTGACTAAATAAAGACCATGTTTCAATTTTGTTAAACGCAACAGAAAGAAGCGCTCCAGTGACGTCAAATTTAGTCACGTTTTGTGACTTCAATCTCTGCCATTGTGATGCAACGTCACGTAGAGGAAACAATGGAAAAAAATTAAATTATCAACAAAATCTACTGCTATGGTAGCAAATTTTGAGCAGTCGTTCTGCAGAGTGATTGCTGAGCTGTTGACTAAATAAACAAAATGGCGGAAAGCAAATCTCCTCACATCAGGTGAGTTTTTTCGCTAAATTTGTCGCCTTTCGTTGCATTATAAAGTGAATAACTACCCCATGACCAAAAATAAACCGATTTATCACGCTCGGACCGTAAGCAGATGAAAGGGCTCGCTGAAAGCTCGCCCTTTCATCTGCTTACTAATCCTCACATGATAAATCTGGTTTATTTTTGGTCATGGGGTAGTTATTTACAATTTGCGTTATAGCTGTCTGGTATATTCTTGACAAATGTTTGATAAAACCTTGTTTATTTTGTGTTTTTACATCCCAGGCAATAGTTTTTCAGTTTTATCAGTCATAAAATGGAGCCGACAAAGACTAGATTACATTTTACTGTCTCTACTGACTCAGACTGAGTTTTATGGGTAAAGTTGCTTGTAAATACATTTAAGTGTTATTGGATTATGTTGAATGAAAAGGTTGAAAGGGTGTGGGGGCACTAGCCCCCTAATACATGTATTTTAAAGATAAGGCTAGGTGAGACCCATTGCTTCCCTGCAATCCTTCCACAGTACACTCACAAATGCCATTAATGTTGTTCACTTCCCTTCCCTACATTTATTTTCATTTGAATATTTTTAAGGTGTTACTCCTTCATTATTTAGTTGCACTACATCAACACTTTGGGTGTCCAATTATCAAATCACTTTCTAAATTGAGCTGCCTCGTGGGAAAACCAACAATGTGGTTTCCGAACAGGTCCGACACAAACCAGCCTGTACAGCTACAGAAGACAGCTAGAAGCATGAAATTTTGTATTTAGGAAGTATAGGGATTGTACTATCCGTGTAGCGAAAACAAAGGCGCTGATCAGCTTCACGGTTACCGCGAAGCTGATCTGCGCCTTTGTTTTCGCCTATGCAGGTTGGTTTTCCCATGGGGCGGCTCAAATAATCTATACCTACCCGACAAAAAGAAGACAACAACGACTGAGTTGATGATCGAGAACCAATGGATCTGTACATCACTCATGTGTAGGTAGGGATCCCAGCGCGATGCCCACTTCACTTCACTTGGGGTCCAAGATACAGAATAGGTGAATATCACGTCTGTCTTGTCTGATAAATCAAAAGAAACAAAAAAGTTATGAATGTGAGAAAAATAAAATGTGTAACTCAGTCACCATGGCTCAATTTGAGCACATACACAACCTAATTTTAAATTGGCTACAGTAACCTATTTATACTGAAACAATAATGAGTGAGGCACTCATTATAGTATATTCTTACTTTGAGCAATGCACTTCATTTTCTTTCTTTATACATGTATAATCTTACTGTTACAAGCTATTTTTTGTTTGCATTTTGTTTGGAACAAGCAGTAAAAACATTAGAATTATGTCCCTTACCTTTTTCATTGATGAGTAAGGGTTGAGGTTCTTTCTTTTCCATATCACTCTGTATAGAACACTTGTCTCCCTCTATCTTAAACTCCGAGATAGCACGGCTCTCGGCTTCAACTTCAAAACCAACCACTCGGTGCATTTGTCTGGCAACAGAAAAATGTCATAGCAATACACCAGGGCTGGGCCCAGTTGTTCAAAAGTAACGACGTCGTTAGTTAACGATTCGTTAAAATTTCAAACATTCATATTACAAATACACTGTCATTTTTTGTTGAAAAAATGTGAGAATCCTTTGCACTGCAAAGGATTCTCACATTTTTTCAACAAAAAAATAACAGTGTATTTGTTACTTAAGCTGATATTTGCTTAACAAATTTATTTCTTAACGATATCGTTAAGCTAACGATGCTTTGAACAACTGGGTCCAAGAGATATTCCGACTACCTTCAACCCAAATTCTCTACAGAATTTTCTGCTTCAACATGAATACAAATCCTATCCAAGTCTTAGCCTGGCAAAAATAGGAAAATCTGAATACTGAATTTAAGCCACCATGACCTAAGATTCACACGAGTACGCATTTTTTATTTATTAATTTTGGTGGTCTAACATCCCCGACAACAATGTCGCCAGTGGGGATTAAACCTGAAGACATCACAATTCAGCGTCCAAATCTTCGGTGCTCCTATTTTTCTTATTATCATTTGAGCCGCCTCTTGGGAAAACCGTGGTTTTCGAACAGGCCCGACACAAACCGGCCTGTACAAGCACAGAAAAGAGCTAGAAGCTTGAAATTTCGGATTTAAGCAGAAGGGGAATTGTACTATCCGAGTAGCGAAAACAAAGGCGCTGATCAGCTTCGCGGTTACCGCGAAGCTGATCTGCGTCTTTGTTTTCGCACATGCAAATTGTTGGTTTTCCCATGAGGCGGCTCATTTAAATGTAGGTTGTTGGTATATGATAGAACTACTTAAATGGAATGGCTATAAGACTCTTTAGAGGCTCTAACAAGAGGCTTTGTTTGAATTCAGAGCCTGAATTAAGTTGTATATTTGAACTGCCGCATCACTCAGAAAACCGAACAATCTGCATGTGCTACAACAAAAGCACAGCTGATCATCACCTCTGTTTTCTCTATATAGAAACTAGCGTGATGCCTCTTCATTTCGAATCCGAACTTTTAAGCTATTTTCTGTGGCTTTATAGCCTGGTTTGTGTTGGACCTGGTTGGAAACCTGTATTGGTTTTCTCCAACAAAAAGCTCATTATCAATAATTGCAAACAAAACAATTATACATACTGGTCCTCTGAGTGGTGTAGAAGATTTATGTGGAGATGGTTGTTCAAATATGTCTGGAAGAGACAGAAAATACAAATATATGAGCCGCCTCATGGGAAAACCAACAATCTGCATAGGCGAAAACAAAGACGCAGATCAGCTTCGCGGTAACCGCGAAGCTGATCAGCGCCTTTGTTTTCGCTACTCGGATAGTACAATTCCTCTTCTACTTAAATCCGAAATTTCAAGCTTCTAGCTCTTTTCTGTGCTTGTACAGGTCGGTTTGTGTCGGACCTGGTCGGAAACCACATTGTTGGTTTTCCCACGAGGCGGCTCATATCACATCAGAATATATCAAGCATTCAAGGGACAAAGTTACCATAAATAAGTGCTGCATTTAAATATGTTGACTAGTACTGTACAATTTTCTTTATGCTTCTACAGTATATCCATTATCATTCTTCAATTATTACTTAAAAAATTATTTTTCCCAGCAATTCTGTGCTGAGATAATTATTATTTAAGAAATGAATTTAATTTTTCTGGTGTTCATGGAGCTATGAACCGCAGTGGGTCGCGTGCAAAGTGAATGAACCTCGAAGGGGTTCATGTAAGCTTTGCTAGCGACCCACTGCTGTTCATAGCTCCATGAACAACAGAAAAATTAAACTCATTGCTTATATTTACATTCATTTCTCTCTATCGCTTGTTGAAAAATCACCAAGGCGGTCACATTTACTAGCAAACAGAGAATCTACACACAGTGTGTGTTCAAACAGCGGAACAGCGTCGCCGTTTACAACGTCCAATCAGATTGGCGAGATTCATGTTTTTGACGTCAAGTTTGGATAACGTCACGTCGCGTGACACAATGTTGTTCATGGAAGTATGAACACAGATGAACGTCTAATGGTTCATCTAAGGAGGTTTTAGAAAAATGTGAATATTGTCAAATGAAACTGGGTGGTTGCATATCGTTTATGTAGGAATGAACATAATGTGCCACATAATTTAGATGCATCATCCAGCGTACCTTTCCATCTTTAACAAAGCCAAGTTTGTAGCCATTTTCGTACTGAGCCTCATTGGTTCCCAGGAGTTGGAACTTGGTGACACACGGCAGGTTATCTACAAGCCTAAAATGTTAGGTGATATTATGTGTTACTGGGTACAAAAAAAAAAATAATATATATATTTTGAAGCATTGAGATACAAAAGATAAGTAAAAGCTTATCAAAGTGGGCCTGCATGCAACAACAACCACCGGTAACTTGGCAGTCTTGTACAAAATGTCCAACAGAATTTCCGTCTCTGTTGTTCTTCAAATTACACCAAACATCATCCTCAAGTTGTATAACATTTAACATTTATTCTCCACTATAATGTTTTTTCATATTTCATTAATTGTGTACTTACAAGTTGACATAGTAATCCTGTTTGATAAGGTCTGATAAAATCTTGGACTCTGAAGATGACAGAGAGACTGGGGACTTAGGTCCACACAGGACTGTACATGACTGGGGCTGTAGAGCTAAAATCTGAAAAAAAAAAGACAAAATTTTTGTTATGAAAGTCTTTGTTATTTGTAAATTGCTCTATCACTGTGTATATGGCTTCTGATCTGACAGAATTTTTGATTCTTAAAATACTAGAGACTAAGGTCTGCACAGGACAGTAGATAACTGGGGCTTGAAATTCAATATCGTTACCGAAAGTTCCACAGTGCTGAGGGAATATCGGAGAGAGTAGAAGTCAAAGAAATTTGTGTAAAAACATGTCCAGACCTACCTTATATCTAGTGTTGACAATTCTGTCTCCTCGTAATACCTCACCTGGTAATGAAGACAGCAATATTAATAAGTGAGCTTCCGCATGGGAAAACCAACAACCTGCATATGCGAAAACAAAGACGCAGATTAGCTTCGCGGTGATCGCGAAGCTGATCAGCGCCTTTGATTTCGCTACATGGATAGTACACTTCCTCTTCTTCTTAAATCCGAAATTTCCAGCCTCTAACCATCTTCTGTGACTGTACAGCCCGGTTTGAGTCGGACCTGGTCGAAACCCAAATTGTTGGTTTTCTCACGCACAGGTTCAAGTGTCCATTGTCTGTAAACAATGATGGTTTTTGCCTGTTTGCCGATATTTTTGGTATTTTCCATAACTTTCAAATTATGATATTTCCGACAGTACGTTTTGATGAACATCTTGGGTTTCTGCTCAGTTCACACACTATTATTTCCATGAATTTGTTTTCATTTGGAGTCAACAGCTACGGTCAGGTTGGGATGGTCAGTTATCTTAGCCATACTGTTCTTGAGCAAACCTCAAAAGAGACAGACTATCAGTACTTAGAGCAAAGTCTGCTCACCTTTAATTGACAAATTATGCTTTTCTCGAATCAGTGGAAGACAGTGAATGGCAGTATAGAAATACTTTCGTGACCAAAGCTTCATAAGACGTGACAGCCCGATATATGGATCGATAAAAATTCTGCTTTGATCAGACATACCAATCAAGCTATCACACATTAAAAGCATGGACTTTGCAAGCTTGTTAGTAGCAGCATGGTAAGCACTAAGTAGCCAATACCTATTATTTGAGCCATCGGATGGGAAAACCAACAATCTGCATAGGCGAAAACAAAGGCGCAGATCAGCTTCGCAGTAACTGCGAAGCTGATCAGCGCCTTTGTTTTCGCTACACGGATAGTACAATTCCTCTACTTTCTAAAACCATAATTTCCAGCCTCTAACCACCTTCAGTGACTCTACAGCCCGGTTTGTGTCGGACCTTGTCGGAACTCGAATTGTTGGTTTTCTCATGCACGTCAAGAAAAATATCTTGACACAATGCAAGCGAGACATGTATTAAACTTACCAAGATTTTCTGACTTGTACTGAATGCCACCGTCAGGCTCACAGAAAGGGGCGTGGTAATACTCATAGGGTAGCTGGGTCCTCACACTGGTCAGCTTTACTGCCTGTAATCAAAGCATCATTTTTACAACAAATATGGGCCTCAGACCTGTTATCGATTACTTTCAAAGTTAATCACTAACGATTACAATTACTTTCAATCTTACGATTAACGATTACGATTACGAATAATTTTTTCCTGAATGTAATCGATTACAATTACAATTGATTTGCAAAAGTAATCGAATAATCAATCGATTAGTTTTACATTTATAATCTAGCCAGTCTTGAATTACGCAGTTATGATTTTGACTGTACATTGTATATGGTATCATGTTGACATATAGGAATCCTCTTGGGTATTGGGCACTTTATCTTAAGATTTAAGACATTACAAAACAGTGGATCATAAACATAATTTTAGGTCTCATGATGCTGTGTGTATGTTGATTTGGGTAGCAACTCCAAATTGTACCAAAATATGTTACTAGATCTGAATGCTGCAGTAATTTTGGGCCAAAAATAAAAATTTGTTTGTTTGCCCTCTCCCTACCTACTCAACAAAAATGGGGCCTACTCAAAAAAATTTATTGACCTTTCACCAGATTTTTTTTTTTATGTTTCTGTCAGAGGATAAATCGTTTTCCCTAGAAAGTAATGTGTTTTCATTTAAACCATGACCTTCCTCAGTCCTCACCAATTTGATATTTTGTTCTTATGTTCAAGCACTACAAAACATAAAATGCAACTGTAATTGTGAGTAGCTTTGATAAAATTGTAGCTAATTCCTTTGACCAATAATAACGCATATTCAGTAGTTCATTATTAAAAAAGAAAAAAAAAAAAAAAGCCTACCTACCTACCCATCTTTTCTAGACATGGTAGGGAGAGGGCAAACAGAAATAATTTTAAATGTGGCCTTGGCATCAATTTTTATAATATTACTGTCAAAGTTGTTTATTCTGTCATGGTCTCTCTATAGGTAGAGAGACATTGATTCTGTTAATCCTTTGTATATTGTCACTAACTTGCTCTCGGGTGTTTTGACAACATAACCCATATGGCATCAGTTTATTAGTTAATCTGTAAAGGTGTGATTTTAAGTTCTACCAGGTAACAATAGGTTTAAACTTTGAGTGTAGGACAAAATCCCCCCCGGACAGAATCCCCCCCACTCTTTTTTGTTGACGAGGACAGAATCCCCCCC
Organism: Rugalucina vietnamica; assembly: GCA_964017185.1. Lineage (NCBI taxonomy): Eukaryota > Metazoa > Mollusca > Bivalvia > Lucinida > Lucinidae > Rugalucina > Rugalucina vietnamica. The sequence goes on from OZ024873.1 coordinate 18,811,771, forward strand.
AGTATATCTTGCAAATAGGACAGAATCCCCCCACTCCCAGTCAGAATCTCCATAATCATATTTTTACATTTTACAGCTATATGTCAACTATTTTTGCATCAAAAAAGTTTCTTTATTCATTGTTTGCTAATGATTGGATAATAATGCTGTTTGTTTTTTTTATTTTTTAAAGAAATAGTCCGAGATCCAAGGTCCAAAATTTTGGTTAACCCTACACGATCTTGGCCTTAAGGTTTGATGGCTTTTTTTGGAAGATATATGATAGTAGTCTATGAAACAGGTCCGTGTATAAAAATTTAGGCCGGCGAAAGTCTTCAAAATGGCCGCCATCCAAGATGGCCGCCGAAATTAGGATTTATACAGGCTTGAGTAAAAAGCGTTTTCATTTTAGATTTTGTTACATTTAAGTGCTTTCAGAGTAGATTTTCTATAAACTCAACATTATGCTTTAGCATATTAAGTTGAATTAACCCAGTTTTGATGTTCTCATGCGTTACATACGTTACTATATTAATGTTACTTGCAAGAAATGAAAACATTGACTATTAGTGTTTATCTTAGTGCCATTCTTCAAAGTTTTTGAAGTGTTTATGCAAAGTGTTCCTTAAAAGACTTGAGTAGCGTCTTGATAAAGCTTCTTTGGATCGTTTATCTGCATTTGGTGGTCAGCCTCAGGTCTTTTATCACATAAATCAAGGTTCACTCTTGATCACTTAATATTGTAAACTCACATATTTTGGGTAAACTCACATATTTTGGGTCTGATCATCCATACAATCAACAGCTGTTGATGATTTGTTAATAAATTATATGGATTAGAACCGCTAACTCCATTTTATAATTTTGATACCCTCAAGACATTCCTAACTGTTACATATGTTACCTTTTTATAATATTTCCTACAAAATTAATATATTGACTATTCTTGTTTATTCTAATGTTATTCTCTAAAGTTTTTGATTTTTTTTTTGTATTTAATGCATTAAAAGACATGAAAAAATATCTTTATTAAGTTAGTTTGTGTGCTTTATTTGCTCCATCCATCAGCGATGGGTCTTTAAACACATAAATCCAGGTTTAAACTTGACCCCTAAAATATTATACACTCACATATTTGGGGTCAAACACATTGATAAAACAGCTGATTGGGTTTTATAGATTGAACATATGTAATAGAATTTTAACTCAAATGTTTTAGAGTCAAGATGTACTCAGCTGTTACATACGTTACTTTTCTAAGGAGCCTTTAACACGATTAACATTATTTCCATGTTCTGAAGATGTTGACAACTGTTACATTCATCACTTTTCTTAAATGATATATCCTACAGAATCAATATATTGACAACTGTTGTAAATGGCGTTTATATGCTCTTAGGTTTTTGAATTGGTTTGCATTATTGATTGCATTAAAAGACATGGGAGACATTTTGATAAAGACATTTTGGATGCGATATTTGCTTTGAACGTCAGTAATGGGTCTTTAAACATATAAATCCGTGGTAAACTAGATCACTTACATATTGTAAACTCAAATAGTTCGGGTCGGAACACATAAATATATTTATAAGAATCTTAAACTTAATATACAAGTACATAATTTCAATGTTCTCTACGTGTACTCAACTGTTACATACGTTACTTTTCTATAATATTCTATACAAAAGCTCCATAGGGTCACTGAGGAGGCTTAAGTAGCCAAGCATCCCCTTTCTCAATAATATGTTAACTGCTCTTAAAGGATCTCAATTTTATTTTTAGTTGAAGAGGACCGTGTATAGAACTTTAGACTGGGAAAGTCCTAAAAATGGGAACAATTCATTTATACATATATGACTTACTGGATCAGATTTTATGGGAAAAGGGGTTTGTCTCCCATGAGTGTCTTTTTGTTACCTATCTGATTCAATCATTTAAATTTTGATATGCTTAACCCACCATGTCACTTTCTTTTTTGAGTGGTATTGTCTGAAATGTATATCCAAACAGCAGATGATGATGAATAAAAAGATAAAATGTCTAAATATGACATCATCCATAGTATGTACATTGAGAGCCATATTCTAAACATTGTTTTAATTATCTGACCCAATTTAGGCATGTGTCTTAAATTTAGACTTCCTTTGTGTAATTTTTTGAACTTGCAGTGTATTTATCTGGCTATCCTATACAATTTATAAAGGGTCACTAATGAGGGTTCATTACCTGAAATTGCGCAGTATGGCCCATTACTTCACCCCTTTGAGGGTGTTCACTGTTTCCAATATTTTATTCATTGTCAGAAATTGTATAATGTACCAACACTTCTCCTTTTAATTGTTTATGCCACTTCCAAAGAATATAAAGTAAAGGGGTCAAGGTAACGAAATCGTAATCCTAGCTCGTAAAAATCCATAATAACATTGACAAATACGAGATATGTAGCCATACAGGCATGGATCCCCCAATAACAGGAGGTGTGATCAGGTGTTTGCGAAGGGTGAACATCACCTGCCCATTATAATGCACCCGCCATGTCCTTATGACTGCTTACAAAGCCGAGAAAATTAATATCTGGTAAGAAACGAATGTCCAGTAATTGAAAGCCTTATTAACTGTTGCCAATTGGCATAAGGTCAGTCACAAGTTTAGACGCAGCCACGCTGTAGGGATCAACAAGGTCATTGTGTCTCCCACAGAACTTTTTAAGAGTTGACACAAGCTTGGTCCTGCGATATCCCCGTGACAAAAATTTGGTGGTGAGTAACTTCCCCCTATCAACAAAGTCTTCGTAGTTACAACAGGCTCTAGCATAGCGAACTAGCTGAGAGACATTTAGCGTTTAACTTAAAAGATAATAATCTGATAATGTTATAAATCTTTTTGCAAAATTAATACACGTGTACAAGTTCAATCATAAAAATAATAAATCATAAAATTACTATAAACAGTTTAAAAATGAACAAAAATGGTCAAACTCTTAATTTTATGGGGATATACCAATAAGAGTAACATATGTAACAGTTAAGAACATCTACACTGTGGTAATAAAGAAAAATATTCTAACATGTAACATTATATATATACATGTAAATATATATAAAACAACAATATGTACATGTAATGTAAATAGTTAAGACCAAAGATTATATGTGTTTAATACAACTAGTAGCCTCAAGTAAAGGGGAATGTTTGTTTTTTAACAAAAGTTAATGAAAACAAAACCAGTTTGATCATCCAAATGTTTTATTTGTGTTGTAGGTTAACATGCCAGTCAAATAATGTTTGAGTATTGTGTTGACAGAGACATTTAACCAGATACCTTTAGCTTAACTAGCTAAACACATATAAGCCTGGCGTCCCTTTTATGGGACATAGGCAAACAGAATAGCCCAATATGTGACGTTGCAGAACGCGGCATCCCATCTGGGACTAAAGAATTTTCATCGAAAGTTGAATAGAATTTAAAAATTACACCTGATGCCCCTAAGAACTGAATACTCACCAGAATGATAAAGACAGGAAAATGCATTCGTCAAATATGGGTTATGGAAATGTAACTCCGTGCCAGCATGGTTCAAAACAAGGAGCACTCGTTTAGGAGTGTGTTGCTATAATACTACACCAACATGGTCTTCAAAACTACACAAATTTACTTTGATTAAAGTTGTCACAATCTTTTATAACGAAGATACAAGATAGGCTTTCATTAACAGAAATCGGGACCATTAAACAAACAAGATTAGGCAAATAATGATTTTATATGGGATTATGGGATATCCTATGACAAGTAACAGTTGTCAACATCTTGAGAACATAGAGAACATTCAAATATAATTGGAGGTAAATGTGCTACGACATTTGTATTATAATTCATAAAAAATTCAGCAGCTGTTGAAATTTTGTGTGTTAAGAACCCAAATGTATCAGTATTCAGTGATCGAGTTGAACCTTTATTTATGCCTTCAAAAAACATGCTGCTGACAAACAAAAGCAGAAAAAAAGCACCAAAAAATGGCTATAGCAAGACACCCCTCGTGTTTTGTAAAAATATTAATGCAAAAATACAACAAAACTTTAAAGAATAACACTAAATTATACAGTAACAATGGATATCATGATTTTGTAGCATGTAACATTAATGGTGTAACGTATGTAACATGTGAGAACATCAAAATCGTCCTAAATCAAATTAATTTAAAAATGCAAATTACTATTTTATGTTTTATTGATAAAACATAAGTAGCTGTTCAATTAATGTATTCAAACCCAAAATATGTGAATTTATGATATTTTAGTGATCAAGTGTGAACCCGGATTTATGCGTTCAAAGGCCCATTGTTGACTTAAGTGTTAAGATTATGTATCTAAAATTGCTTTATATAGATGTTCCTTATGTCTTTCACTGCACTAAATACAAAAACACACTTAAACCTTTAAATAATACCACTCAAAGAAACAATAACAGCCAATCTATCATTTAATGGCAGATAGCGTTAAAAAAGTAATGTATGTAACACATGAGAACATACAAACTGTGTTAAATAAACTTAATATGCTTCAACATATGCTGATTTAATGAAAACCAACACTGAATGCAGTTAAATGTAACAAAATCTAAAATGAAAAAGTTTATTACACAAACCTGTACAATTCCTAACTTTGGCGGCCATCTTGGATGGCGGCCATTTTGAAGACTTTCGCCGGCCTAAATTTTTATACACGGACCTGTTTCATAGACTACTATCATATATCTTTCAAAAAAGCCATCAAACCTTAAGGCCAAGATCGTGTAGGGTAAACCAAAATTTTGACATCTCCTGGATTTTGGATCTCGGGCTAAAAGCTGCATCTTTATATGTTATAATTACTGCTAATAGCAATAATGAGGTGAGACAAACTTCTATGTGTTGAGTAATTAACTAAGTTATAGCAAAAGGTATTAAAAAAACCAAATTGTCATATTTAATTTTCACTAATCACCACTTATTGTAGTCAACTTATTAATATCTAAATAAATTCAAAGATTGCTCAATTATTAATGTAGATTCTGTCTGAGAAGGGGTGGGGGGATTCTGTCCTATTTGCAAGATATACTGGGGGGGATTCTGTCCTAGTCAACAAAAAGAGTGGGGGGGATTCTGTCCGGGGGGGGATTATGTCCAGATACCTTAAACTTTTGCAATAGGTTTCAAAACCTATTTAGAATGTTTATATGCGTCTAACATAATTATGTTAATAAGCATGGTGAGGTCAAAGAAATGTAAGCAAAAAGAAGGAGTGTTCTAAAATGAGTTCTGAAATGATTTGGAAAATGCCAGAGAGGATTTCCATGAAAAAAATTCCCAAAGATGAAAAAAAAAAAAATATAATAATGATAAATTTGTTGATCAGTATGCATGAATAACTTTATTATGTGCCCATGTCAACAGGTCAATGAAACCATAATATACTCAACAAAAAAAGTTAAGGAAAATGTGTTCAAGTGCTTATTGCAATAAATCTGCTAGAGAGTTAGAAATGTAAACTTTAGTATGTTATAAAGTTTCTTTTTATCTTTCCAATGAGGTCTCATTTGAAGTTGTAGCATCTGCAGTGGCTGGGAAAAACAGTGTCAAAGTTGACTAGTCGTCAATCCCGTTTTCACAAATTTGCAATATTGTTTGGTTTGAGTAAAAAGTGTCAATAAGGACTCTTGCCTTAAAAGCATAGACTTTGAAGACAAATTTTCTCATGACAACGGGTTAGTGCACAAGACAAGATTTTGAGGCATGTCATACTGCTTTTCCTGTATCAGCATCAGTTCCTAGATGGCAATATCAGGCTGCAAAGCACCACAGCTAACAGACAATTCTTTAGTCTGACCAACAATATGCCGAATTTCGTGCTGAGAAATCCGCCTCCTTTCCTCCTGAAGCAATACAGCAAGCGCCTAGGGAGTTTTTGGTGCCAGTATTCCACACCAGACCATATCATACTGTCCCAGAATGTGTAACACTTGTTCAGCGGGAGGCATGTCTGGTGGATGGGTTGCCTAGTCCTTCACCTCAACATTGTTCCGACGTAGGTAATCTAGGGTGATACTGGAGCGATTTCATCTGACATTATCCTCTGGGTACCAACAATGGTACTGGAGCTGAAAATGCTTTACAACAGGTCTGCTCACCTCAGTGTGTGCACTGTACAGCTGTTCATGAGAAAATGTGTCTATGGAGACAGGTTATTGTGTGAAAAAGCTCCAGTGACAATTGATACACAAATCAAACAATATGGCAATTTTGTGAAACAGGGAGGGGCGACCAGTCAACTTTGACATTGATTTTCCAAGCTTCTGTAAGTGCTATCTTCTCAAATAAGCCCTCATTTGAAAGATAAAAAGGCACTTCATAATAATATGGAGTTCACATTTCATGAAATATAACAGTTCTTGTATTACAGGCCCTCAAACACATTTTCCTTAACTTTTTTTGTTGAGTATATGTTCCATAACTGAATAAAGAAAATTCTCTTTGGATTTTTACATTTTTCCTGCAGGGAACATACTTCATTAAGTTTTATCTTTTATAATACTTCTCCAAACTCCCCCTTTTTTTTTTGAGAAATTTCAAAAATCAATCATAATTTATTCGTTAAATTAATCACGATTACAGGCAATCTTGAAAAGTAATCGAATAAGAATAAGAATAATTTCAATCGTAAAAATCTACGATTACAGAATAATTTTTGATTGAAAAAAATTTCAATCGAATAAAAGTAATCGTGATTAACGAATAAGATTAACCCAGGTCTGATGGGCCTTTGCATGAGGAATTCTGGCAATAATTTGTGGATTTTTTTTCGACCAGGACTGTCAGACACAATTCTGCCTACACAGTCACGGAAACATGCTAGAAGCTTGAAATTTATGATTAAAGAAGAAGTGGAGTTGTTCTATCTGTGTTGCAAAAACAAAGATGCTGATCAGCAGTTACTGCACAGCCGATCTGCACCTTTGTTTTCGTCTATGCATGTTGGTATTCTTATGGCAGCTCAAACAATCATAGTCATTTAACAGGAAATTCTTGAAACAAGCCTTTGGCAAGTGTCATAATTTCATATGTTCTAAAGAGTAAGATTCTGTTTATCACCACTTTTAAATGAGCCGCGACGCGAGAAAACCGGTCTTCGGGGTTTCCGACAAGGTCTGACACAAACTGACCTGTACAGTCTCAGAAGCAGGCTAGAAGCTTGAAATTTCGGATATAAGAAGAAGAGGAAATATACTATCCGTGTAGCGAAAACAAAGGCGCTGATCAGCTTCGCGGTTACCGCGAAGCTGATCTGCGCCTTTGTCTTCGCATAGGCAGAAATCCGGTTTTCTCATGACGCGGCTCAAATGGTACTTGTGTATTTTGATGCCTTCAAAATCTTGAAGTGGACTTATTTTCAAAGAAAACTTTCATTGTTTAAATATTTGGTTATAAACCATGTAAAAAGTACCATGGGGTGTTGATGCTTTTTGCTGAAAGACACAACCCAAAAGAGTATGTAGCTTTTGAATGATTGGAAAAACACTTTCATTTTTAGCTTAATTTTATGAGAATAAAATCAAACCAGACTGTGCAGGTACTGATATTTTATTGCTGATTTTATTTGGACACAAATAAGGGCTTAACAAATTCATTAACTTTTAACAAATTCTTAAGTTTACCAATTTGTACCTTTCTTGAACCGTGACAGTGAAACTCAGTATGCCCTACCTTAACTTCCACTTCATCTCCCTGCTGGAACTCCACAGGAGCCACGCCCGGAATGTAGAACCCTCCACAAAGACTCCACGAGGCCAGCAGGCAAAAGTACAACAGCATCTGAGGAAAAATAAGTATGAGGCGTCCCATGAGAAAAACCAACAATCTGTGTTTCGAAACAGGGCCAACACAAACCGAGCTGTACAAGCATAGAAGATAGCTAGAGGCAGGAAATTTTAGATTTAGTAAGAAGAGGAATTCTGCTATCAATGTAGCGAAAACAAAGGTGCTGATCAGCTTCTCAGTTACTGCGAAGCTGATCTATACCTTTGTTTTCGCATATGCAAAATGTTTGTTTTCTCATGATACAACTCATATCACTAACTTTGTAATATTTTCTTTACTCTTGGTGGTTATCCACTTGACAGTCTTGCAAAGATAACTATTTATGAGCTAGACTACTGTGTGGATAATCAGTTGTACAGGACTTTTTCTCACATTTTTTTATTTATTTTTATTTTTTGAACCAATGACAATGGGGAAAAATAGTGTGACTTATACATGTATTGAGAAAAAATTAGTGCAATGTTGTTATAATAAATAAAATTAAAAACAATATTCAGGAAACAAACTATTTAATGCATTTGCTTTCAATAAACTATTTGATTCACTTAATATAGATGCCTAAGACAGTATTTTAGATTTATCACTCAGAGGCCAAAATTAAAACAAAATATTTATCTGCGACTAAGGGTGTAACGGGATACCGATAAATCGGTAAATTGCGGTGTAATTTTTCCAATACAATATACCGGTACGGAAAATTAGAATACCGGTATATTGTTCTGCAATGGCGGCCTCGTAGTTTAAACTTCAAACAAAGCTGCATGGATCAAATTAAACGGATTCCTGACTAAGCGGTTGACATTGAGCATGGTATAGTACAATCAAAGAGGCAGTCAGGCAACAGAAACAGAGCCCTCCGGGTCTCGCATTTGTTGACGTGGTTTCCAAGGGGATGAAACGATTCTTTTCAGTGATTCTGTCTGACCTGGCTGTCAAAAAAGTCACTATTGTTCTGATCAGTTTTAGACACTGAGATGTGCACTGTCAATCAAGTTGGTAGGCGTGGAATTCACGTGATGCTATCACTAGCGATTATCCAATCATAAGATTGCATTTGACAAAAGTTCGAGCTTGCGCACGCTGCCAATCGCGCTGGCTTTCCAAAGGTCTAATCTTCTCACTCTGATTTAATTAAAGAAGTTCAGAGTAAATAATACATGTATGGCAATATACCAATTAATTCTCAAATTTAGATAGTTGTGGACATTAATGCAATTAGCACCTGTCAAACAATTAATGTGGTATTGTTAAATCATAAATTGATATGGTATTGAGACCCGACTAATTAAGCAATTACTGTAGAATTATATCCCCCGTCTAAGCTGTCAATCACGGTGGCGCTGTAATGGTTTATTTTTGGAACATACATATATTTTGGCAATTTTGCAAAATTTAGAGAAATAAGTCGGATGAAAGGACAGATATCGTAGTAATGAATTGTCATTTTTGCGCTTTTTTTTTCAGTAAACTAGGCCTATTCCAATGAGAAAATGCATGGGTACCAACGCATGCAAAATCTTGATAGGTTTGAATACTAAACGGCCGATGTCTCCCATTATAATGTTTTGGTTGGAAAAAAATATTGTTATAATGAAATTTTCGCCGGAAATGAGTATGTCGTAGCAAATATCATCCTTAAAATGAGTTCTGGTGTTGAAAAAACGGGACATCAAGGGACTGATAGGTAATGTTTCAGTTTATTTGCAATACATATTCAATACGCATTGCGATATGGATAGCCCGCACCGCAACATATTGCGATACGGTTTTAGTGGGTGATACTCACCCATATCTGCGACTGACACTGACCTGCCAATAATAACCCCAATTGTCTTTTTTTTGCGATACTGTTTATTTCTATCCGATTTCACAAGTTTTGGACTAGTAAACACGCAATCAAAGTATTATTTCAGGTCAAACCTTTTTTCTGCCTTGATCAATTTCCTTTTTTCAGTGTATTCTTGATATTTTCTGGCTGAATCTGAATGAAATGTTGACCACAAGTCTTAAATGAACCAATCGCAAAGAATATGGACTTGCAAAGGCAAGTGACTTTTCTAGTTCCTATTTAGAGATTGTGGATTTTATATTCTAGATTGGAAGTGTTTCTGTTAAGTGGAGCGGACTGGTGCAGTGGGCGAGTGTAGGACTCTGGTCCCAGAAGTCCCAGGTTCAATCCTCAGCTGGGGAATCGTTTGTTGTAGCCTTGAGCAAGTAGCATTTCCACAGCTCCTGAGGTAAAGGTCAGAAATTGTTCAACTCAGTTCACGTTAAAAAAAAAAAAAAGGAAAAACGATTATCAGTTAGCAAAACGAAATAACCGATCACCTAATGCTTTTGTTTTGACAAGATATTGCGCTTGAAAATTTCAACTGCTTTGGAGTTTTTCGTCTCCAAAACTTTGAACATTTTTGCTGAATTCGGCAAAGAGGAAGCGTTTTCAAAGTTGTTTCGGTCCCGCGTCAAATCATTGCAAGCGATGGGTGAATGACACACCTTGTTTTCTTAATTTAAGCCATAAAACTTGTGAGGCCATCCTCAAAAAAATCTTTTTTTTGCTGTCATGCGACCAACCTGATGTTTTTGGCTGGACTCAAAATTTTTTAGAGTAGTGAGTGAATAATAAACCATCATAACTGGTGGGCAGAGGTTCAGTAATGAGTGAATAATTGGAGTAAGGGGACATGACTTCGCACACCAAAACTACTTTGCATCAGAATAAGTTTGTTGTATTTTTAATTGTATTCTTTGTTATTTATAATGTGTACATTGGATAAAAGCTAGGGATGTCATTCAGTGTCAGATTAAAGGTTCAGACGTTCGGAAACAAACATCTGGATGGTTCGAGCCTTCGATCATATATCCGACCGGATCAAAGTACTACACATGTACAGGTATGTAAATCAAGTGTTCCCATGATAAGCACTCATAATCAGGAGTTGCTGAACTTGGCTTGTGTTGCCAGTTGATGTGCTGCAGAAACAAAATGTCAAACGATTTGGGAAAATTTATTTACATGCATAAAAGTATGCTAAAATTTAAAACAGCAATATAAAAATGGAAAAACTTCAAGCCATATTTCATTGTATAAAGCGTCACTTTTACAGCCGCCAGAAGCAAGCCACGTTTTACTGACTCTAAATACAAACATGCCATATATTTTCTTTTAATGTTCTTATTTTTTATGTTTGAGTCAACTTTTGTGCTATCTATCTATCTTCTGATACTGAGTCGATCAATTTCTGATCATCACCTCAGGTGTGGGGTGGGTGGCTAAATTTAGAATTTAGTCAAGGGAAAATAAAACATTTGGGGTGGACCATTAAAACTATTTACAAGATATAGATGAGAGGCATACTAAAACGCATGCCTCTGGGCTAATGATTTAAATAGAAGCCTTAAATTCCTCAATGGTCTTAGATAGGACCACTGAAGAAGGGAGACTATTCCAAACCGGAATAGTTCTGGGGAAAAAGGAATTTTTCAGGGCATCACTATAGGCAAATGGTCTTGTGTATTGTGATTCATGTGATGCCCGAGTATGCCTTAGATTGGGTGCCGGGGTCAGGTATTTGTCTTTATCAAGAGACACTGTACCAGAGTGTATCTTGTAGAAGAAGGTTAAGGAGGACCGCTCCCTGCGAGACTCCAGGGATGGCCACTCAAGTTCGTCTAGCATTTCACCGACGCTACTGGTGTTCCTCCATCGCCTGCAGGTCCACCGGGCAGCAGTCCTCTGCACCTTCTCCACCTTCTCAATCTGAGTTTCATGATAGGGATGCCAAATAGGAGCTGCATACTCAAGTTGAGGCCGAACCAATGTTTTGTATGCAACTTCCTTAGTATGCCTATGTGCCAGTGCCAAATTGCGCCGAAGAAAACCCAAAGTCTTAGTTGCCTTGCATGTAATTTCAGAAATGTGTTGACCCCAATCAAGATCATCTGTGATAGTTAAACCGAGGTATTTAGCGGACTGAACCTGTTCTAATGTTTGCTGATGCAGTGTGTAATTGAAATCTATATGCCTGCTTGGATGTAGCCACATCACCCTCATTGAATGACATTTGCTAACATTGAATTTCATTTGCCAATCCATTTCCCATTTGGCCAAGCTATTCAGGTCATCTTGTAAAATTTGACAATCCAATGGTGACTTGACATTTCTGTATAAAACACAATCATCAGCAAATAGCCGAACAGATGACCTGATGTTGTCAGGAAGATCATTAATGAAAATAAGAAATAGGACCGGTCCTAAGACCGATCCTTGTGGGACACCAGAAAGAACCGGGACTGGGTCTGAGGCACGGCCATCTAATACCACTTTTTGAGAGCGCTCAGAGAGCCACGAGTCGATCCACTTATGTGTAGATCCTCTAATCCCGTAGAAGTCAAGTTTGTATAATAACCTTTTATGTGGGACCTTGTCAAAGGCCTTATTTTGCTGACTATTATATGCTCTAGAGTTTTGCAACAGATACAAGTAAGCGACACCGGTCGATAATTAGCTGCATCGTATTTCTCACCTTTCTTAAATACTGGGGCTACATTTGCCTGTCGCCAATCGTCTGGTACAGCACCCTGAGCAAACGACTCATTGAAGATATAGGTCAGTACAGGAGCAATTTCAGAACTACATTCCTTCAACACCCTAGCACTCAGGCCATCTGGCCCAGGCGCCTTATGTATATTCAAATTATTCAACAGTTTAATGACCCCATTGGGGTCAACTGTAATTTCACCCATAGCGGTGAAAGGACTTGTGCCTTTGGAGGGGATTTCATCATCTGATTCGCGAGTGAAGGCTGACTGAAACTGCCTATTACAAATATTAGCCTTATCCAAAGTGTCAGTCTTCAAGATACCATTTTCTCTAAGAGTATTGATCCCAGACGCGTCTTTCTTAAGGGACTTGACAAATGACCAAAACTTTTTTGCCTTTTCATTTTTTCGGGGACAATCGGGATCAGGGTTATCATTTTCAAAGGAGAAGATATTGGTAATATGCTTCCAATATGCATCTCTAATGCTCTTTTGAACATGTGCTCTGAACCGTTTGTAATGGTTCTTAATGTCAGGGCTGCTTGACTTGCGAGCACGAAAGTAAAGTTTATCACGTTTCCTTATCAAGCGTTTGCTGTTGCTGTTTGAACCTTGAACCTTGTGTACCTTTCCATATTTTCATTAAAGTTCAGGTAACTGAGTGGCTGCCTACTGGGAAATAGCTGCTTATGTTTAGTATAAGTACCTAATTGTCAATTTAGTTTTTTCCATCTTTTCCTTTCTACACCTCAAGTAAAATGAAAAAATTACTCAGCTTCCCATTTTGTCAAACTGGGGCGTCAGATCTCTTTTTTTTTAATTTTCTTTTTTCACTTGTAGAAATCTCTATTTTCACATAAGCTTGCACAGATTGGGAATTTGAAGCAAAATTTTTGTGAAAATTAGTTCGGAAATTTGAAAAAATGTGTTTTTAGCATTGGGAACAGGTCGGATAATCTGCCCTAAAATGAGCCTAGAAAAAATCCCTGGCCTATCTTTGTTTCAACAACAAAAGTCATGTGGTAGGGAGGTCGGTGGTTGACATTTTTCCGATAATGCCTTCTGGCACAATGTAAAATGGTACATTTTCAAAGCATTATTTTTTTATTCAAATGACATCAAAATCAAAATCAAATGATACCAAATGAAAGAAAAATGTTTAAACTTACAAATTAGTCATTGAAATAATTTCAGTTTATTGATTTTATACATATTTTGGTCAGTAGAACATGACCCGTTTTTCTGAGGTAAACATGGCGGCCATGTAATTTCAGTTTTCTTGGCTAACATGTGACTTTTTTAATATTTTGTTATTTTACATTTGATTGGTTTTCTTTAAATATCTTGATGGATATTTATAGATAAAAGGTCAATCTTTAACCTGATATGCAAATTTTTGATCCTGGCACTTTATTTCGATGGATGCCATTGGATAGAAAATTGCCTATTTTCAGACACGGAAATTCCATACTTTGGAGAAAGGGAAAAAGGCAGAAGTCCTCCAAATAGTCAATGAATATTCAAACAATGACATCATGCTAAAATTTCTATTTTAAACCTTAGCGCACATGTCCCGCAAGAAGGTCAAAGACACCCACTGTCTCCATTCCAAATACATGTGGCGCATCAAAAATGCCGGGTACCAGCTGTGTATATTGATCGATAAAATGGCAGAAAAAGTAAGCAATAATAGCCCAAAAACACTTTTTTAAAATTCAATAACTTCATCATTTTTCCATGGATTTTCAAAATTCAAACTGCTACTTGTTTCAAATGATCTTCTGCATCTACTGGTGTGCTTAATTTAAATATTTTTTAAAATTAGGGAAACTCACCGACCTCCCTACATGTGGTGAGTTGAAGTGATTTGCAGCAAAATCAAGAAAGCTTAAAAAGTGAGCGAAATCATGTCCCCTTACTCCAATGTTTATAATGTAATTGGTGGGAAGCTGTGAAAAACGTGGTAGCGAACCGACTTATGATAGAGTACGAAAAAGGTGCAAAAAATACTGGTTAGTGAAAGGACCAATGGCAGGTCACAGTGCAAAAAAATACCAGGTAGCGAAAGGACCAATGGCAGGTCGCGAAATGGACTAAGTGCGAATAAACCAGGTCACGAAACATCTAGTTGCGAGATCTCACTCCGCTATATTACACATATATGTTTCATATCCCTTCGTTGCGATCCCAGTTGGCTTTTCAATGGTGAAACGAAGTGTCGATAATTGCAACTTTTTCAAGATAAATCAAAAAGAATACACTTCACCAATGCATTACTAACATGTTTAATGTGCTTTTAGAAAAAAAATCCAACATAGTTTGTCCGTTTTTAGCGGTTTTATTCTCGTTTAAAAACTTCTGGTTGTCATTCTTTCAGTGCACTAAATCGTCCGTATATGTTCGTATGTTTACGCCGAGAATTGACTTCCGACCATTTCCATATAAGGAAAGTTAATTGTCAATTAATATTTAATTGACCAATTAGTATAATGCAGCGCGTGTATAATTAGTATAATGCAGCGCGTGTTGCTGACGTCAAACGCCGCGCGCCGAATTCAAAATGGCCGACCTGATTGACGTCATTTGTAGAAATACGTGCATATCATTGGACAAGGCCAAATCCTGACCTTTCAACTGGAATAAATTAATGTTCGACGTAAGTTTCCGTAAACGTCGGCATATGTGTTCGGCTCGTTCCGGAAACGGCCCCACACGAGTGAACACGATGACAAACAGCTGAAAAATGAATCTGTTAGAAAGAGAAAACGCAGAATTTTGAGGAGAAAATTTTATTGATAGAAATTTTAATATGTGTTTCATCAAATAGCGAAGTGTCTGTGAGCATTTCTTTTTATTAACGATGGAATTCTATGTAAATCAATCGGTGTGTAAAAACCACTTGTTTTCGCCATCTTGTTTTACGGATGGACACGAGGCTGAAAGTACATTCGGAATGGTGAAGAGACGTTTCGCTCCATGGAGATTGTACTCATCAGCTGAGTGTACGAGTCTAATGAAACATCCAGACGACGGGCCAAATCAACCCATCTACCAAGGCCAAAACAACACTGAAACAACTCTGGCTAAAATGACCCAAGTCGAAAACGAGCTGGATTCGTATATAAACAGAGAGATTATGAGAATTGCAAGGGGTCTGACGCGCAATACTTGGGGACCTTCAAATTTTTGACGAGAAGTTTCGTTGATTCGTTGATTCAATGTCGAAACGACAGTAGTATCTCGTCGGTAACGTGATCTCGCGGTAATTTCTTCTTAAGTGACTAACTCGCGGTACTTTGCGGTGGGCGCGGAAGTTAAAACCGGGCAGTCTGAGTGATGAAGTCACCCAGAGCCGATATGATATTTGGTCCGAAGTCTTTCTCTGTGTCTGTGCCGTTACTGCCTAATAAGATTTCTGTGGTTAATTCAACTATGCCTGTTTGGTGAAATAAGCTTGTTCTCATTCTTTCTCTTTGGTCAAAGTAATTTTCACACTCTAGTAGATAGTGCTCTATTGTCTCAATTTCTCCACAACTACAGTTTTTAGTGTCAGATACCCCAATCTTGTACAAATAGTCATTAAGTTTAGCATATCCTATTCTTAGTTGTGCAATTTGGTTGTATAGTTTCTTGTTCGGGTAGTCAAACATTGTCTTCATTGTTACTTTTGGCTTCAGGCCATAAAGGAATCTGCCTTTTTCAGAAGCATCCCATTGCCTTTGCCATGCCGTTAGTCCATGCACTTTAACTGCTTGCCTGAATTCTGCCTGTGATATAGTTCTGTCCTCTTCAGTCATTGATTCCGCTTCCTTGGATGCCTCTTTTGCCAACCTATCTGCCTCTTCATTTCCCTTAATCTCCGCATGTCCTGGTGTCCACTTAATTTCTACTTCGATTCCTCGGCTTTTTACTTGCTCTAGTTCTGTCAGAATGTCTCTTGCAGTACTTTTGTGTTGCGTTGGCTCCCATCCTAAACTTAAAAGTCCAACTGAGGATTGACTGTCTGACAGTATTAAGACCTTGCTGAATCCTACTTTCTGGTTGACTTTCTCTAAAACGAAGTCCAAAACCATCTTGATGGCTATCATTTCTCCAAGCAGGATTGATCCGTGTTTGCTGACAGGTTGTTTTAAAGATACAGGGGTTGTTTCATATGGGAGGTAAGCACCTGCCCCACAAGGTCCTGGATTTGGGTGGCATGAGCCATCTGTAAAGGCGATGAGAGTGTCCGGTGTGCAGGCTTCAAGGAAGCCACTAATCATAGAGCGGGAGTCGTCTTGCTGGGAGACTGTTCTACTTTTTGAGGACCCTAGTCTGCTCCAGTATTCGGGTTTTACAGAAAGTTACACTATATGTCTCATTCAAGCAATTTGCCGCAGGCTTACCAACAAAATATTTAACATTTCTAAAAAGCAAAACGGATACTTCAGAATGCAAGGAAAATAACGAATCTATAAAGGGGAATTCGTCAAAATATCATCTTGAAGTGAGAATCTGATTACCATCGTCGCCATGTTGTGTCAAACGTGTCGAGCGATACGTCACTGCCGGTGTGAATGTAACCGATCTGAATCATTCAAGTCATTCCGTTCTAAACGTCCAAGGAAGTCGGGTCACCGCACGTTGTGGCCTTCTGCAAGTTTTTGTCATGATGAAAAAGTGCAGAAGACAGCAAGTGCAGAAGTGCAGGTGGATATGCAGGTGATGGAGAAACACCAGTAGCGTTGGCGACAGGTAGTTACTAAAACCCTGAATGTAACACTGGATGGAACATGGAATGGGATTAAAAATGGAATGGGACATGGAACGGAATATGGAATGGAGCATGGAACCATGGAATGGAATGGAGCATGGACCAGAATTTGGAATGGAATAGAAAGTATGAATTGATAACACTCTTTCAGGGATATCTGAGAAGTTTGATGCCCCCCCTTGGTACTCCAGTTGTTGAGCTGTGGTTTTGTTTTTGTGTTGTCTTCGTCTAGATTTGTATTTGTAGTGTCTGATTCTCCAATTATTCTAATCATTTGTGTTACATTTCATTGTTTGATTATTCAGCTCATAATGAGCGCCCTAATTGGCAATAAAGAATTTGTATCTTGTATTTTAATAGAACATTACGAAAACTTGCCCATGCAATATACAGAGATTTTTTTCAGTCGTAAAAATTGAAAATTTCATCAGAAAAAATATTGATATTTTTCTTATTTTTGCTCAAAACATAGATTGCGGGTACACATTAGAACCGCCTCGTCGAGGCGGTCCTAACGAGTACCCACAAACTATGTTTTGGAGCAAAAATAAGAAAAATAGGTATACCCCTGCATACCCCAGTTTTCCTATATAAAAGTGTGGGGGGTGAGGGGGTATATATTGCATGGACATGTTTTCCTGATGATGGAACGGGGATCAAACACAGACAAATTGAACTTGAATATTTTATTAGTTTAATACTATAGAAATTTAGAATGGAGTCATTTAATTATTAAATTGTACTTTTTCATTTTGGGCAAACAAATTCTGTATTTGAAGTAATGGCCGGATGTTTCGAATCCAACACACTGAGGATGGTGTTCCCGGCCACATGCATCGCAATAGATTCAGATTCAGAATAAATGTACAATATTCGGGTGTCGTGCATATTGCAAACACAATACAAAGGCGCATCAAAATCTTTCTTTTGCTTTTTTCGCTTTGCCTTGATGTTTGCCACTGGGTACCGCTCTATGTGTTTGTTTTCAAAACATTTGTTCAGATGATTTCTAATCATTCTTGGTGTGTAAACCTGTGTTGTTGTGTCCCTTTCATATGCTAATGCGGTGACATTTGCAGCTGCATATAAGCCACAGCCATACCCATTTGTTTGCAAAACAAAATTTGGAAATATGACAGGTAGCTTATACGAAGTTACAGCCACCAAACTAGCAACTGTAAGCTCCTCTTCATGAGGGAAATCACATTAGGCATAATTTAATTATATTTTGATAGTGTTTCCATGCAGTGTATGTTGCTGACCGTCAGCTTATGTGACTCTCCATCTTTTGGTGACCTGTTTATAATCTGGATGAAAAGTGTTTCGTGTTTGAAGACCAGTGGTGACACATACCATTCACCGAGGAACAGTACAGAAACAATTGGATAGTTTTTTTTTTTTTTTTTTTTTTTTTTTAAATAATAGCGATATTTTTACTGCCGTCGCCAGTGGGGTTCGGACCTGCACGGCTAAGGTATATAGCTAGCCAGAAGCCAACGACGCAACCGACTGAGCTATCTTGGTTCTCCATTAAGAAACACATACATTTGAAAAATCTTATTTCTATGAATAAAGATACAGATAATTCTAGAATTCTATTTTTAACCACGACCCCCACCCTCTACAGGGAATGGTTGGGGATCAAGGAAGGCAATGAAGGCTGGAGCTACGATGACTCGTCTGTCACTGATAAATTCTTCTAATATCAGAGCTGTGTTCATGGGGAGGAATTCTCAGTAAAGCCGCGTTGCAGTCCATTTTGGGATTTAAGCTTTATTCTGTACCTATGACTATTGGGAAATGGCTGCTTATTCGACTTACAATATGTTTTCTTAGTATAAGTACCTGATTGTTAATTTAGTTGTTTTTTTTCCACCTCAGTTTTAAGGGTGGGAATTTCTTTCTGATTGCGCCATTTCCTGATCATTGCCTACTTTTACCTTTCTATTAATTTGGTAAGGATTAGAATTTATATATCTGTTTCTTCTTGAAGACTGGTGTTATCAATTCTAGCTTCATTGATTCAGTCGCTTGTCCGAACTCAAATATTCTGTTAACGAGGAGACATTGATCATCCAAGATAGAGTCCTCAGCAAACACCAGATGCTCCGCAGTTATACCCATAACGTCCGCAGCTTTTCCCATATTTAGGTTTAAATGGCCTTTTCGAGTTCTTCAACCGTTGCTGGGGCAGTAAGCTGACCCTGTGCCAGCCATATATCTTCTATTTCTGGTTGGTCCTGTAGTACAAGGTTCATGTTTTATGTTTTGGAATCGATTTTTGTGCTGTTTGAACCTTATGTACGCTTTCATAGTTTTAGTTAATTTCGGGTAAATGAGTGGCCGCCTAATGGGAAATAGCTGCTCACTCGGCTTACGATATGTTCTCTAAGTAAAAGTACCTAATTTTCACTTTTGGTTTTTCCCACCTCGGTTTTTGGAGTTGGAATTTCTTTCATATTGCGCATTTTCCTGATCACTGCCTACGTGTACCTTCTTAGACATCGACTGTCTTTTGAAGGGGACACCAGAGCAGTCATCGGCGTTCGTTCTGGAAATACCCTTTGAAACCACTGCGACAGTCATATCATTGATACATACCATTGCAGTCAGAAGCCAACGACACAACCGACTGAGCTATCCGGTAGCCCCATTAAGAAACACATTTTAAAAATCTTATTTACGAAAAAATATACAGTTTGATTGCTGGAATTCTAGAATTCTAATGCACAAGTCATTTGTAATCACCCCCTCCCCCCCCCCCCCACACACACATACGGGGAATGGTTGCAGATAGCCAGACTATAGTACGGGGCAGTTACTTTTATATTTCCCGGCAGTGCAGAGGAAATGACGGGGTTTTGATATTAAGATCCTTACCCCAGGGAAATTTTCTGTTATGATGGGCACGGTAAAGAGCATGGCTTTGACCTTTGATCCTGGGGTAGGTGTCTATAGCAGGGCATTGAAAACTAGAAAATCATAATCACCGCCCTTCCCCTTAGGTTAGGGCCGTATATACAAATGACTGGTGCATAACAATAACTGAGAATGATTGTTTGGGGTCTCTAAAAAAAGCAAAAAAAAAGCTATTTTCGATAAACCCTGGTAAGAAGACTGCATGACATCAGCTATATAGTACATGGACCCAGAGAAATACTATCTTGCACGTTACCTAAAATGATGACTGTGAATAGAAAGGCTCATATAGAATATAGCCTGTTTACGTTTTAAACAAGGTACCATAATTATCTACCCCTAAATGGGTTTATAACGTCTTGTTTTGCACTGACGGGGGCAGTAACTGTTGCTGGTTTGGCTACATGTTATACAGTACTTTTGGTGATAGAGGTGGGATAGTGACTGCAAGAACAGAGTTGCCTTCCTTGTGTATTTCCAAGGCCAAATTTTCGGAATGAGTAATGTGACGGTGTGCATTTTTTTTTTTTTTATGAGAGCATGCTTTTCATACCAACGTCACAACGTCACAATTTATTGATTATGCTCCAATTACGATACTAGCAAATATGGTGCAAAGATGTTGATGAGCGAAGAAACACGATTTAGCGGTGGGGTGTGAAAGCCGCTGCCGAGCCGGACTAGAGGTGCCGAGCCAGGAATTTTATTTTATTATTATTATTATTATTATTTTTTTCAATAATGCATGTTCCATAGTAAAACAACACAAAACGAAAAAAAAAATGCACAATTTGATAGAATCAAATTTACGGTATGGACATTTTTTGAATAATTTGCTTAATAACGTTATCCCCTTATATTGTGTCCCCTTTGGTCGATTTCTGTCCATTTTTTATTACCATTTTTACTTTACCGGTAAAAATCGATTATCGACCAAAACGGGAAAAAGCCATTTAAAATTATAAATATATTAATTTTCCTCAATATTTTGTGATGATTATGATGGATTTGACACATTTAACATTTGGAATGAGCCAAAAATGGTATTTATTTGCTCCAAATGAGCTTACTGACTGAAAATGTATGTTTTGTTCAGCTGGGTCTTTCATACCCCTGACATTAGATTTATGTCTGACGGAGATGAAAATGAAAATAAAAGCATAATTTTCCGGGCCAGAAATTTAAAGACAGATGTACGTAATTGAAGGCGCTCAAAGGAACGTGCGTATCTAAGGGTAGAAACGTCATTTTTACGCCGCATTCGTTACGTCAGTTTTCGCTCGAAACGTCATTTCTAGCGTCAGATTACGTTCGGAATACGAAACTATATTCATGCAATTATGCAGAGGACTTCAGAAATGTAAAAAGTTTGATATTATTTATTATTTTTGCTCAAAATATAGATTGTGGACATGTTATCCCGAAGAAAATAACATTTCTGCGACAGTTAGCAATATTGAATACTAAACAGTGTCGGAAATTTTGGCGCAAAATCGACGTCGCGCGTAAAATGTATTGAATTCAGCAACGACTTCCTCTCTTCGCACGCCTATAGCAGGAAAACGAATCCGGTAACTAAGGGCTTTCTCGTTATCTATAAGTAGTACAGGAATTTCTCTAATACATACCAGTTTTTTAAAAAATCCTACCGTGGATTTTTTGAAATATATAAAAACTATTAACAAAAAGGGGGTCTAAAAATCGCATTTTACGTTGACGTCAATGTATTTTTCGCTCTCAAATTTGACGATTTTGAAGGCCGATATCTCGAAAACAAGCTCGGAACGGTATCGATTTCTTTTCATTTTCGTATGTAGGACATTAAAATACACTCACATGCAAAAAATAAAAAATTTCTACCGTGAGGTCAATTACGTACATCTGGCTTTAAGAACACTCCACTGCTGAAGCTTAAAAAAAAAAAAAAAAAAAAAAAAAAAAAAAAAAAAAAAAACGTCTTAGCAAAATTCAAATCTTAAATTTGACAAAACTACGAATTTAAAACATCGAGCTCGGCCGCTCGGGCTCCGCCATTCGGCTCGGCAGGGGCTTTCGTATCCCCACCCGATTTACTAGAAATTAATCCCAGACTATTTCATGGTAATATGTTATACTACCACGCCGGTTTTGCTTATCCGCTCGGAAGGGAATCAATGAGAATAAAATGACTAATTGACACTTAAAATATCGATTATTGGCCACAATTTGAATCAATTTGAATTGTTCTAGAATTTTAAAAACATTGACTATGTTTTAACATGGACCCAAAGTAGTTATACAGCAACCATCATCATGAAGGCTACCTGAACTCCCTCCATAGCCAGTGTGGACCAATCCACTTTGTCGGGTTCTCAAATTTTAGCGCAAAATATCTGTTTCGCGAATAAAACTTTAAACCGGCCTTTACTTTCAGCAGTGCGAAAGAGAAGGATCTGGCTCACCACTGTTCAAAGAATTTTCTATTTTTCTTTGATTAAGTCGGCCAGCAATCAATAAGACATGGTACAATCAACTCATCAATATTTCTTTGATTGGTTTTGAATCTAGAATGTGGAACTCGCTCGTTCAGTTCCTTGACTAAGGCGTGTTTTGTCACCAACACGTGGTCTGGGGGCAAAGTACAAGAATTAGCTTTTAAAAAACCTTACACAACATCGGTTGCAATGGACTAAATTGCTTTTTTTTTTTTTTGCGTTTTACAACAGTGTAGTCAAGGATGGAAAAATATCCATGCCATAATTGTGAATATTTTGAAGGAAAAACCTTATTTATAGCTGAAATCTCATACTACTGACAGTAGGATGGGAACTGGAAATTGATCCTTTCGTAATTGTCATTGACCCGGTCGGCAATCTACTCTTTCGTGAGAAAAAATCAATATTGGTTATCGGAACTGCACCTTTCCCGCCTCTTCGCTCATTCGGTCGAGTGTACAACTCTGTCAATATGGTTGTGATTTAATCATTTTTAGACGCTTATAAAATCATAATTTGTTTTGAAATATAACAGGGTTCATACCTTGAGTTGAAGAAATAATGAAGATCTAAAAATACATGCAAAGCTTTTATCAAAATTTTTATTTTGTTTTCATATTTTCTGCTTTTAATTCAGTGTGGTAACAGCGATGAACACCGAGTAATTCACCTCGTATGAATGACCTATCACGTCACGCCGACAGAATGAATTGGTCAATTGTACAAGGTTAATGACTCGGTGTGAATCGTTATGACCTTATTGAATTCAAAACAGAAAATATGAAAACAAAAATTAAATTTTCACAAAAGTTATGCATATCATTTTATATACCTGTAGATCATAATAAAATCATTTTGTCATTAACCATTTTTAATCAGTTCCTGTATCTTTCAGTCATACGTTAAAGACTCCAAAGCCCCAACTGATGAGGCCCCCATTCACAGAATCAGAATTACACTCACCAGCAGGAATGTCAAGAGCTTGGAAAAAGGTAGTTTAACACAGGAATAAGATTATTATGTAATAATTGAACCTCAACGCGACAAAATGTACCTTCGGACATTCTGACAATACTAGAAGAAAGCAGCAAAATGCATAAAAATGATGTAATATACTTTTTAGAAATAACACTGTATTTCTAATCTTAGAACACTGGGCTACCAAATGAATGAGTTCTAAAACATATTATTTTTCAATATTTAGAGTTATCTGCCCTTGTTTTGGCCCATAATACACATAATTTTCTATTATTTATCGTTTAACGGTAACCATAGCAACTGCATCGTCATAAAAATAGACAAAATAATGACGACAGATTGCCTGTAAGGATGGTATGCTTCTATCTTAACAATAGGTTCTGGCCAGTGCATAAACAGTTTTAAGCAAATGCATCGAGTTTTGTAAGCTCTACTAACATGCAGAAATGCATTTCGCAATTTTGACGTCATTTTTCAGGACAATGACGTATATAGGGTTCATATAGTAAATTGGTCATAACTCACATAATAACTTAAATAATCTGGTCAAATAGACTCTAGAAACATTAAACATTCAAAGTAACTTTGTTTTTCTTATACTCAAAAAAATTGTCCGAAGGTACATTTTCTCACGTTGTGGCCCAATTATGAAAACATGCCCATTGAATATACAGAGATTTTTAAAGTTGTAAAATATGAAAATTTTCTGTAGAAAAAATTCTTTTCTTATTTTTGCTCAAAATATAGATTGTGGGTTCACGTTAGAAACGCCTCGCTAGGGAGGTTCTAACGAGTACCAACAATCTTTTGTTTTGGACCAAAAATGAGAAAAATAGGTATACAAATGCATACCCCAGTTTTGCTATATAAAAGTGGGGTTTCAGGGGGTACACGTTTCACGGAAGTTGGATCCTGATGTATATTTAGTTTTTGTTAACTTAATAGTACCAATGTGACAGCAATTCAGAATTCACTCATTATTGTGATTTAAAGTGTGGTTAGAATGTCAGGAGATTGGAAAAAGGTAGCTTGAACCAGTGGTTTAAACCCTTTTGTACATGAGGTAGAATTTTATTTTATCAATTAATTTTACCTATTTTGATATATATTTTACCCATTAGGCAGCAATTCAGAAATCATTCATTATAACACTATATATGTGGGTTGGTGTAACTGCAGTTTGTCATCCATTGCCATTAAAAATGATAAGGTTATTTTTTGAACTGCATAGATATTACATTCCATCCACTATTTGCTTTATAATTTATAAATGAGCCGTCTTGTGGGAAAACCAACAATGTGGTTTCTGAAAAGGTCTGGCACAAATCAGGCTTTACAGTCACAGAAGCAGGCTAGAAGCTTGAAATTTCGGATTTAAGTAGAAGAGGAATTGTACTATCCGAGTAGCGAAAACAAAGGCACTGATCAGCTTCGCAGTTACTGCGAAGCTGATCTGCGCCTTTGTTTTCGCCTATGCAGATTGTTGGTTTTCCCACTTGGCGGCTCAAATATAAGATTATGAGCCTCTGGTCATTTTGCAGTTCCTATATAGCTTTGCTTATGTCAGACCTAGTCGAGACCTCTGATGGCATATTGCATGACTCATTATTTTCTTTCAGTGTGTGCTGATTTGATCAAGGGGGCTAAAGAGAAGAGCCTGAAGGTGAAGGGGCCAGTGAGGATGCCCACCAAGGTCCTGAGAATCACCACCCGGAAGACCCCTTGTGGAGAGGGATCAAAGACCTGGGATAGGTAATACCATGTCACCATGTTGGCTGACTGAATTAACATATAAGCCTGTGCGTTAGAAAACCAGCAATTTGGGTTCCAACAAGGTCTGACACAAACCAGCCTGTACAGTGACAGAAGCAGGATAGAAGCTTGAGATTTTGGATTTAAGTAGAAGGGCAATTGTTCTATCTGTGGAGGGAAAACAAAGGTGCTGATCAGCTTCGCAGTTACTGCGAAGCTGATCTGCGTCTTTTTTCTCGCATATGCAGATTGTTGGTTTTCTTGTGCAGTGGCTCATATATGCAATTTTCAGCAGTTTTCAATGTGATTTGATGAAGGTGCAATCATTTTCAAAGACACCAAATTAGGTCATATTGTTTCGTATAAAATTATCTGACTTATGTTGGTTTGTTGGTTACATGGATTGTTGATATTATGTCCTTTTTTTGAATGAGATGAGAGTTTTGAGGCCTTAATAGGCATAAAGACTTGAGTGAATGCATGTTTTGTCCCCATGTTTCTCCTTAGCTGTAGATGGGATGTTAAACAAAAACACAACAGTTGAAGTAACAGATGAGCCGCGTCCTGAGAAAACCGGATTTTTGCCTATGCTTCGCAGTTACTGCGAAGCTTATCAGTGCCTTTATTTTCACTACACTGATAGTACAATCCTGCTTCTTTCTAAATTTGAAATAGCAAACTTTTAGCCTTTTTCAGAGACTGTACAGAGCGGTTTGTGTCAGACCTGTACGGAAGCTCCAAAGACTGGTTTTCTCGCGTCGCGGCTCAGATTATACTGATAAAAAGGGCCTGAGAGCATCAATTTCTCCAACTCTTAGGCCTTTTGATTTTTAAAAAAAAGCTGATAGGTTACAGTGTGTAGAAAGGATAGATCTTTGGGTGTAAATCTTGTTATCTACATGTATACTTGAAACATGTTATAAAGCAAATGTTCCTGTAAAATCGAGATTGTAGATTTTTTAACACTTTCTTTTTTCTCCATCCAGGTACCAGATGCGTATCCACAAGCGGCTCATAGATCTCCACAGTCCCTCCGAGATTGTGAAACAGATCACCTCCATCAGTATAGAACCAGGGGTAGAGGTTGAAGTCACCATCGCTGATGCCTAGAACTGTCAGTGATATGTCAGTTTAACTGGGAAATAAAGTTTAAAAAATGACTTTTGTTGCCTTTTTCTTTTTGCATACTTAGTTTAAGGCCGGAAAAAATTAATCTTTAGATTCTCATCCCCTCCTGCCCCTGTTTGAAAATCCTCCAATTTTTATTTGGGCTGAAAAGATTTAAAAAATATTTTTCAATAAAACAGTCAAGATGAAGTATAAATTTCATTAACTTAATTGCATGTGTGTGATAGTGTGTCTTATATTAATACAAAAACACACAAAACCTCTCAGAATATAGACCTATATTCTAAAAACATCAAATGCACCACCCCACCCCAATATTTTCCAGAATTTAGATGAGAATCCAACAATTTTCTCTGGCCTAATGGTCAAATGATTAAAATGATGAGCTGCACCATGAAAAGATTGTCTACATATGCATATAGGTGAGCGGTTTATTGAAATTGAGGTTATTAATTGAAATTGAGGTAATTTTTATCGCACCTGCTTATAGCAGGGTGCGATATAGGATTCCAAATTTCTGTCCGTCCGTTCGTCCGTCCGTCAACATTTACGTCGAAGTTTGGTTCTTCTCGACATCAGAGATAGCTGCGAGTCCGAAACCTTGCATAGTAATTGTCCCTGACATACCCTTCAAGCACGCACCTTAACCCGGTGGCTTTGACCTATATTTCATGGTCCACTGACTTTGAAAATCTTTATGTCGAAGTTTTGTCAACATTTACGTCGAAGTTTGGTTTTCTCGACATCAGAGATAGCTGCGAGTCTGAAACCTTGCATAGTAATTGTCCTTGACATACCCTTCAAGCACGCACCTTAACTCGGTGCCCTTGACCTATATTTCACGGTCCACTGACTTTGAAAATTTTTATGTCGAAGTTTGGTTTTCTCGACATCAGAGATAGCTGCGAGTCTGAAACCTTGCATAGTAATTGTCCTTGACATGCCCTTCAAGCACGCACCTTGAACAGGGTGCCCTTGAACTATATTTCACGGTCTGTTGACTTTGTCTGATGCAGGTGCGATATCGACCTCCGGGGAGTTCTTGTTTGAAATGGGTGAGTTCTTGTTTGAAATGGGTGCTCGTTAAAAGCCTTGTTGAAAGTCTCCACATGTATAAGACAAAGCAAAATATGGTACATGTAAGCCATTGTACTATTGGGGAGAGAAAAAACTAACTCCCAGTTTGTGAAATTGACTTTGTTGAGAATTCCTGTCTATCCAATGAAAGCATAATTCTTGTCTGGTACTTGTACGCCCTAATGTAAAATGTGACAGGGAACTGCCTAGTAGCAGAAATTGGTTTACTTAGTGTTTCTGGCTGTTGCTGTGGCCTTTCATTAACCCATATTTGACGAATGGATTTTCCCATCATTATCAATTGGATGAGTCCACTTTCATTTTTAGGAGTGTAAGGAGTAATTTTCAATTTTTATCTCATTTTTTAATGAAATTCCTCCAAGCAAATAGAATAGCCCCAGATGGGACGCCGGCCGCGTTCTGCGGCGTCACATCTGGGGCTATTCTGTTTGCCTATGTCCCACCAAAGGGACGCCAGGCTTAAATGAGTTAATTCAACATGAGCAGAAGGCACACCAGCAGTTCAGCTCGTTATACCCAAGATCTGGGGACTGTCATAGGGTTTCAATGAAATCCCACCTGTGTATGTGAACTTGACTACCGTGGTGTGTCTACATTTTGGCTCACATGTTGGCTCATCAGGTTAGCTTACTGTATAGTCATGCCCTGATGTCTGTCTTTTGTCATCCATCCACAATGTCGAAGAATATTTCTGAAGCTAGTTGGCCAACCCTGATCAAATCATGTCTTGGACCTCATTTACACTACATACAACCTGTTATATCGACACCCTGTATCCTCATGCTAATGTTATTGTATACTACTGGAAATGTTGATGAATTCGTACGTAAAATGACAATTAGCAGACGATTCTGAGAATAAAATGTCATGTTTCGCTTATTTCTACACGTTCTGTCCCTTTAAGAATACCTGAGGAATCTCTTACCTTTATCCTATTGCACGTACTTTTTCCCCGATTTACCCTTTTAGAAGACACGATAACGGGAAACAAGACGCTGACGCTGTAAGCAGGTGCCCAAAGTTCATTTCAGTCCTAATTTGTTCTACGTTATGTAAATATACCCAGAGAACATAAACTACCAAACTCAAAACTTTGGTTGTTCTAAAAAAGGCCGTTTTTCCAGTTTTCATGTTATTGTTTTCGCGAGTAGGTGTTATTACATTTCCCTGCTAAGTTATTACTTCTTCAGGTAAAAAATAACAAATGATAAGGTTTCCTACTGTTGATAGTGATGCCTTTCTATATTTAATAAAAAAATGGGTGAGAATAAATCTCGACTTTCTCACAGGAAATTGATGAAAGTAGATTGACTTTACATTTATTTTCATTTTAGCTGGATATTGGGAATATTTTTATTTCTATATGTGTTTATTTTTTAAAACCAACTGTGTGATTTTCGAACAGGCCCGACACAAACCGAACTGTACAAACATATATGATGGCTAGATACTGGAAATTTTAGGTTTAGAAAATCGATGAATTGTACTATCCATGTGGACGTAACGTCAGGAATTGCCTTCGTATTTATAATGTCAAAATCAACGTAAATTACGGCGTCCTGAAGGAGCTATATTGGTACCATTGTTTATTTGGTTAATGACCCCTAATGATCCTTAGATCAAAGGACTGTCATAATGAGTTATTTATCACATTTCTGCAGGGAACAACAAAGAGACCCCCCAAAGGATAATACCTTTAGTTCCACTCTTTTTTGGTTTTATGTCCCTATTAACCTGTGCAATAAAAAGGTACAAGTAGGCAAAGATCAGGAAAAGGCGAAATCAGAAAAACATTCCCACTCCAAAAACCGAGGTGGGAAAAAACCAAACTAACAATCAGGTACTTATACCATGAAACATATCGTAAACCGAATGAGCAGCTATTTTCCCAATAGGTGGCCACTCAGTTAACTAAAATATGAAAACATACATAAGGCGTCAACAGCACAAAAAAATTAAAACACCAAGACATAAAACAAAAAGAACCACCACAGAAGTATCGCCTTGGAACGATCAGTAACACAAAGTTACTGGCGGGCTTAAACCGGTTTTACAGGTACCTAACCTCACCCTCAGCTGCCTCCCTCCGCAATCGATATTGATTCTTCCTCTTTTTGGCCCCTACCTGTACGCGAATTTTACAGACTACAATGTACTTTGAAAGCTTTACCTGAAGTCGTTCTAGTCAACGCATTTAAGAATGCAAACATACGACAAATCCAGAATCACTTGTGAAAACGCACGACGCTTCAACGTTAGATTTGGCAGAATAATTACAGAGCTATGGGCATTGGAATGTTTGTTAGTGCAGACCGTTGTTACAGGTTTACAAGTTGGTTTTTAGACAAAATCGCCGCGTAAATAGGTACCAAAATAGACAGTCAACATCGATCGAACTGCGCTTTTCAAAACGAGTTTTTTGATAAAATTTGAGCATAATCCCACAACGAATAAACATGGTACACGTACATTCAGGATTGTTATGATGACTTTTCCGTAGGACGGCAACTTCTGTACGGCGAAAACAGGCGCTGATCAGCTTCGCAGATACTGCGATGCTGATCTACGCCTTTGTTTTCGCATATACAAAACATTGTTGTTTTCACTATAAATACTCACCTGAGATCTAGG
Source organism: Rugalucina vietnamica (assembly GCA_964017185.1). Taxonomy (NCBI): domain Eukaryota; kingdom Metazoa; phylum Mollusca; class Bivalvia; order Lucinida; family Lucinidae; genus Rugalucina; species Rugalucina vietnamica. The sequence goes on from OZ024873.1 coordinate 18,841,878, forward strand.
ATATGCGACCTAAGCTGACCTTGCTATATAGGTCAAGGTCATCACTGGGTCATGATTTATACAAATTTTGTAGAGCCGAAAAAAGGGGGTGATCAGCTTGGCAGATACTGCGATGCTGATCTGCGCCTTTGTTTTCGCATATGCAAAACGTTTGTGTTTTCACAACGGTACTCATATATTCAAAAAATGAAACTACAGTACATATAATCTCTTTTGCATGACAGATTACATTTCAGGCTATCGCAATCACACATAACACTGGCAATAAATGAGCAGTGGAAATCCATAGCAACGCGTTTTTAAATATGGTATTTTTGGCTTTGATTCACGGCTTAAGGGTAATATTTTACTGTCTTTCTGGTCACAATTATTGCCTGTACACCATCATAAAACGTAATAAAGGAAAATCAGAGAGAAGTTACTTACAGCGTCTACAACTTGTTTTCCGTTATCGTGTCTTCTAAAACGGTAGATCGGGAACAATGCACGTGCAATAGGATCAAGGTCAAAGTGTGAGTCCTCAAGTATTTTTAAAAGGACAGATCGTCCAGAAATAAGCGACAAACGATATTTTATTCTCAGAATCGTCTGCTAATTGTCATTTTACGTACGTAATCTTCAACATTCTAACCATAATATTAGCTTGAGAATACAGGGCGCCGATATAACAGGTTGACTGCCGTGTAGCTGTACTGTTCCTGTGTGCATAACACCTCTTTTGCATTACAGATTACATTTTCAATACAATCACAGTCACACATACCCATACCCACTCTTTATATGCATTCATAGTCACTCAACATAATGAACGTGATCCTTTTACATCAACACATCAACGTTAGGATACTATGACGTCAACAGTAAGAAACATTATCTTAGCTGGGAAAAATAATAACACTGGCAATAAATAAGCAGTGGAAAACAATAACAACGCTTTTTATATGGTATTTTTGGCTTTGATTCACAACTTAAAAGGTAATATTTTACCGTCTTTTCGGTTGGAAATATTGCCTGTATTATAATGTTATTAATCAAGTTATTTCGTATTGGACCAGTTACAGGTCCGAGGTTAGCTGTATTGGACCGAGGCCGGAGGCCGAGGTCCAATACAGCTGACCGAGGACCTGTAACTGGTCCAATACGAAATAACTTGATTAATGAAATTTTTATTAATTAACTGTCAAAAGTCCATATCGGTCCATATCATCCTCTATCACATCAAACATATCTTCGCCATTCTTAGCGCCCATGTCTGACATTCTTTTCAAAGATGTTGACATTATTTTTGTTTGTTTGTTCACTATTTTACTGATCGGCTGAATCGCCGCCATTGTTTTTTTTTTCTCTCAACTCATTCAACGCGGCACGTGACCTTGCACGTGAATTTTGACCAATCAGATGTAGGGATTTCCATATAGATAGCAGGTCAATCCGTATAGATACGAGGTCAACCGTATTAGTGCGAGGTCAGTTGTATTAGGTCGAGGTGAAATCCAGTATAGACTATACGAAAAAAGAAACGCCACCAGTATCACACAGACCAAGTTCTCCGTATAAGTACTATATACTAATAAGTTAATTAATAAACTATCATAAAACGTAAATAAAAGAAAGTTATGGAATATTTACTTACAGTGTCTACTTCTTGTTTTCCTCTATCGTGTCTTTTAAAACGGTAAATCGGAGAAAAGGTACGTGCAATCGGATAAAGGTACGAGTGAGATTCCTCAGGTATTCTTAAAGGGGCAGATCGTGTAGAAATAAGCGAAAAATGGCATTTTAATTCCCAGAATCGTCTGCTTATTGTCATTTTACGTACGAATTCATCAACATTTCCAGTAGTAAACAATAACAGCATGAGGATACAGGGTGTCGATATAACAGATTGTATGTAGTGATTTAGAGGATTGACTGCATGAGAGTTTGAAGCAGATTATGTCACATTACGTAAACGAGCCCATGCAGTACACATGTAACGGTATACAGATTTTTCCTAAGTTGTTAAAAATGAAAATTTTCTGTTCTGAGTATCAAATATTTCTATATTTTTCTTGATGTTGCTCAAAACGTAGTGTTAATAGTATCTGCGGAAACCCATTGCATGTATCAGACAAGAGGAAACACACTTTAATATTGATATATTTAATATTGTCAGACATTTTTGACACAATCTGCTTCCAAACCTAATGCATTCATACGGATAACATGTCCATGAAAAGTATAACCACTTAAACCCATTTTTAAATAGTTATTCATTTTTCTTATTTTTGTTCCAAAGCATATACTTCTATTGTGGCTATTTTGCAATTGTTTGAATTTAGATGGTATGTCATATATTTTCTTCAATCTTGACACAATTGAGGATTAAGTCTGTTGCAAAATGTGCGGCAAAAATTTGAAAATCTGTTGACAAATAAAAAAGTTATGTCAAAATCATTTTCGAATAGGGATTTTCTGTAGACAATTCACATGGGCGGTAAATATTTTCACTTCAAAATAATAAATTCTTAGTACTTTATATGTATGGTTGTCATAAAATGACATGAAACTTACCCGAGACAAAATCTTCATAATATTTAACTCGAAAAATATCCATTTTCAGGATCGTCGATTATCTCCCTTGCCAATGCAAAGTCCCTATTCAAAATTCATTTTGTCTATTGTCCTCCACAAAAATTTCTACGAAAAACCATTATCTGAGACAAGGGTTTTAAACTGTAATTTACCAACAGTTTTTTTAACCTGGCATTCTAAAAAGTGGTCCAACGGAAAATAATATCCGATGCCAAAGGCACGAGAGGGTAGTGCTCGAGAGGGGAAATTCCCCCTTCTCGTAAGGGGGGTGCGGGGAGAAAAGTTGGATTTATCGTCTTTGGTTTCCAATATCACTACTTTTCACAAAAACGACCGATATTCATTAAGTATGATTGAAAAAAAAAAGAATCAACATACGATGAGATAAAAAAAAAATCCGCTAGAAAATTCTGAAATTAATTTCCATATTTTGGGGGTTTCCAGAAAAAAAAAAAAAAAAAAAAACGACCCCGCCCATTGGGGACATGAGAAATAGACTGATTATGCCTCCAGAAAATCCTATTATCAGCTGACCGACCATGTAACTACTACTAATTCTGCTAAGAAGGGCTGAGCCTGCTCAAGAAACATGGTTGTAATATTGATGTCATGGTATCTCCAATGTTAGATAGAAATCCCAGAAAATGGAGGCAATATCCCATCATGATCATAGCTGTTGACTGGGACGTAAAGTACCAAGCAAGTTTCCAGTAAACAATTATTTTTATGGATATTTTGAGGGATTTTTTTTTTTTTTTTTTTTTTTTTTTTTTTTTTTTTTTATAGATTGGGTGATATTTTGGGTTATGTGACAAAATGATATTTTTCATATTTTATGTTTAAAAGCAATGTCTGACCGTCTGTTAATCTCATTAGGCAGTGGCACACCAATTTTATAACGATTTGATATATCGTTTCCCTGCACAGAATCCTTTAACGATGACAAATCTATTCAACCAAGTGACAAAACTTTCTTTGATGAGTTTGCACTGTGGCACTTAATTTTCAGGTAATTTTGACATCAGTTAGGGATTTTTGCATTTTCAGCCAATAGTCAGGAAATTTTGAAGGCCGGTTTATTAATTACAAAAGATAATGGCGCCCCTGGCCTCCCCGTATGCGAGAAAATTACATATGCAAAATACACAAACTTGAGTCAGGGAAATTTGATTTAGCTCTGAGAAATGTCTGGGAATTTTGCTCTGCTCAGTTTGTGGACACCCTACAAAGATGCACGAAAAAATTGACTTTCACTTTCCTGAAATGCATTCTGGCAGATGTAAGCAGTACAGTGTCAAACATTGCTTGCAGACTTATTTTTGTAATTATTATTAAATCCCTGTTTTGTCAAAATTTAAATTTTAGAAGAATTGTTACATTGACTTCGTTTGGACATTTCGTAATCCAATTTTCTTGCAGTCAGTAACTTCGAGGCATTTTCTAACAAAAAGCAAATGAAGCCTGAAGCCAATATTCTAGGGTCAAGAGGTATGTCATTAAACTTTAGTGAAACTCAGAAAGTTGTACACTGCGCTGTCACACGGTGTGGAAAATACCAGATTGATGCTCATCAAATTTTGAGTAGATTGGAAGTACTGGTTAAACCATAAAGGCCAATTTAGTACTTGGCGTTATCTTCACAAATGAACGGGAAACCGCCGTCACTCGATAAATACTAGGCCAACCAGTGTACTTTACAATATGAAAAGTAAATGATTCAGGTCCACAATATTTATTTGTTGAAGAACAGTGTCTATATAACTCGATAAATACTATCTAAAACAGGCCAACCAGTATACTTTACAATATGAAAAGTATACTATCTAAAACAGGCCAACCAGTGTACTTTACAATATGAAAAGTGAATGATTCAGGTCCACAATATTTATGTGTTGAAGAACAGTGTCTATATAACTCGATAAATACTATCTAAAACAGGCCAACCAGTGTACTTTACAATATGAAAAGTGAATGATTCAGGTCCACAATATTTATTTGTTGAAGAACAGTGTCTACATAACTCGATAAATACTATCTAAAACAGGCCAACCAGTGTACTTTACAATATGAAAAGTGAATGATTCAGGTCCACAATATTTATTTGTTGAAGAACAGTGTCTACATAACTCGATAAATACTTTCTAAAACAGGCCAACCAGTGTACTTTACAATATGGAGGCCCTCCCAGGGGGGGGGGGGGGGGTCTTTGCTCCCTGCTCCCTGAAAGAAAAATGACCTTTCTCCCCAGCTTCCTAAAATGTTTTTCCTCAGCCCCCTGCTCCCTAAATCCTGCTCTCTCCCCAAATCCCTGAAAATAAATGACCCTTCTCCCCAAATCCCTGAAAATAAATAGCCCTTCTCCCTGAATCCCCAAAACCCCTGGGAGGGCCTCAATATGAAAAGTGAATGATTCAGGTCCACAATATTTATTAGCTCACCTGAGCCGTTAGGCTCACAAGGTGAGCTTATAGGATGGCCACGATCCGCCGTCCGTCGTCCGTCCGTCCGTCGTCCGTCCGTCCGTCCGTCCACAGTTTCAAAGATCTTCTTCTCTGAAACCGCTTGGCCAACCAAAGCCAAATTTTATATGAAGCATCTATAGGAAGGGGGAACCAATGTGTATATAAGAAATCCAGGTCACATGACCAAGATGGCCGCCATGCCCATATATGGTAAAAACCCTTCAAAAATCTTCTTCTCCAGAACCGGTGGACTGATTTCAACGAAACTTGGCATGAAGCATTGATGGCTCAAGCACTACAATGTATATATAAATCATGACCCTGTGATGACCTTGACTTATTTTATGGCAAGGTCAACATAGGTCGCCAATGCATTTGAATGGGGAAAACTTTTAAAATGTCATTTAAAGTCATTTAAAGTGAACGTCTTGCAGGAAATGGGCAGTAGGACTGAATATTAATGATTCTGAAAAAAATTTGGACCCCAGGGGCTCATAAACCCCCACCCTGGGGCAATATACATGTATATTACCATAATATTCAAACATCATCTCCTCTGAAACCGCTTGGCCAATCAAAGCCAAATTTTATGTGAAGCATCAATAGGAAGGGGTAATCAATACGTATATAAATAATCCAGGTCACATGACCAAGATGGCCATATATGGTAAAAACCCTTCAAAAATCTTCTTCTCCAGAGTAGGTGGAGCGATTTCAAAGAAACTTGGCATGAAGCAATGATGGCTCAAGCACTACAATGTATATATAAATCATGACCCTGTGATGACCTTGACTTATTTTACGGCAAGGTCAACATAGGTCGCCAATGCATTTGAATGGGGAAAACTTTTAAAATGTCATTTAAAGTCATTTTAAGTGAAAGTCTTGCAGGAAATGGGCAGTAGGACTGAATATTAATGATTCTGAAAAAAAATTGGACCCCAGGGGCTCATATGCCCCCACCCCGGGGCAATATACATGTATATTACCATAATATTCAAACATCATCTCCTCTGAAACCGCTTGGCCAATCAAAGCCAAATTTTATGTGAAGCATCAATAGGAAGGGGTAATCAATGTGTATATAAATAATCCAGGTCACATGACCAAGATGGCCGCGATGCCCATATATGGTAAAAACCCTTCAAAATCTTCTCCAGAACAGGTGGATCGATTTCAAAGAAACTTGGCATGAGCCGCATGAAGCATTGATGGCTGAAGTACTACAATGTCCATATAAATCATGACCCTGTGATGACCTTGACCTTTTTTACGGCAAGGTCAACATAGGTCGCCAATGCATTTGAATAGGGAAAACTTTTAAAATGTCATTTAAAGTGAGTCTTGCAGGAAATAGGCAGTAGGACTGAATATTAATGATTCTGAAAAAAATTTGACCCTAGGGGCTCATCTGCCCCCACCCCGGGGCAATATACATGTATATTACCATAATATTCAAACATCTTCTCTGAAACCGCTTGGCGAATCAAAGCCAAATTATATGTGAAGCATCTATGGAATGGGGGAATTAATGTGTATATAAATTATCTAGTTCACATAACCAAGATGGCTGTCCTGCCCATATATGGTAAAAACCCCTTCAAAAATCTTCTTCTCCGAATTTTGAGGACCGATTTCAAAGAAACTTGGTACCAATGGCTGAAGTACTACAATGTATATATAAATCATGACCCTGTGGTGACCTTGACCTATTTTACGACAAGGTCAACATAGGTCGCCAATGCATTGGAATGGGGAAAACTTTTAAAAAGTCATTTGAGGTGAAAATCTTGCAGGAAATGGGTAGTAGGACTAAATATTAATGATTCTGAAAAAAAATGGACCTAAGGGCTCATATGTCCACACCCCGGGGCAATATACATGTATATTACCATAATATTCAAACATCTTCTCCTCTAAAACCACATGGCCAATTGAATTTGAAGCCAAATTTTATGTGAAACATCTATAGGATGGAGGAACCAATGTGTATACAGTTTGTATTAATAATCTAAGTCACATGACCAAGATGGCCACCTTGCCCATATATGGTAAAAACCCTTCAAATATCTTCTTCTCTGAAACCAATAGATTGATTTTAATGAAACTTGGCGTGAAGCATCCATGGACAGAATATTGATTAGTCTGAAAAAAGAAAACGGCCCAAGGGCTTCATCTGCCCCTGCACTGGGGCTAAATACCATAATATTCAAACATGTTTATTGGTATATGCAGCAGACTCAGGTGAGCGTTTACAGGACCATTGGTCCTCTGGTTTGTTGAAGAACAGTGTCTACATAACTCGATAAATACTATCTAAAACAGGCCAACCAGTGTACTTTACAATATGAAAAGTGAATGATTCAGGTCCACAATATTTATTTGTTGAAGAACAGTGTCTACATAACTCGATAAATACTTTCTAAAACAGGCCAACCAGTGTACTTTACAATATGAAAAGTGAATGATTCAGGTCCACAATATTTATTTGTTGAAGAACAGTGTCTACATAACTCGATAAATACTTTCTAAAACAGGCCAACCAGTGTACTTAACAATATGAAAAGTGAATGATTCAGGTCCACAATATTTATTTGTTGAAGAACAGTGTCTACATAACTCGATAAATACTTTCTAAAACAGGCCAACCAGTGTACTTTACGTAACAATATGAAAAGTGAATGATTCAGTTCCACAATATTTATTTGTTGAAGAACAGTGTCTACATAACTCGATAAATACTTTCTAAAACAGGCCAACCAGTGTACTTTACGTAACAATATGAAAAGTGAATGATTCAGGTCCACAATATTTATTTGTTGAAGAACAGTGTCTACATTTGACCCCGTTTAGGAATATGTCTTTGATGTAGACTTCGTGTAAATATTCGAAATTACAGTACAATAGTATGGCTTTCGTCGCCGCTTTTAAAAGGGTTACTGATGAGGGTTCATTACCCGAAATTGTAAAATATAGTCCATACTATCTCCCTTTGAATGTTTTTACTGCTTCCAAAGGATCAAACCTTTATTATTTATTTGCTATTACTGCAGCTGGTGTTGTGCCGTGTGGCGGCCCTAAAAAGTCTCCCCGTACATCATCCATAGTGCAGATTATATTTTTATTTAGGTCCTTTGAGATCAGTTAAGATATTCAGAGTGTTCAAAACACTCACGTTTAGAAACATACTTCTAAGCAATGTTTGAATTATTTGACCCCGTTTAGGAATATGTCTTTGAGGTAGACTTCGTGTAAATTTTCGAAATTACAGTACAGGTCTGGCTTTCGTCGCCGGTTTTAAAAGGGCTACTGATGAGGGTTCATTACCCGAAATTGTACAATATAGTCCATACTATCTCCCTTTGAATGTTTTTACTGCTTCCAAAGGATCAAACCTTTATAATTTATTTATCTACATAACTCGATAAATACTATCTAAAACAGGCCAACCAGTGTACTTTACAATATGAAAACTGAATGATTCAGGTCCACAAAATTTATGTGTTGAAGAACAGTCTCTACATACATATTAAAACATCAAACTTTCATTTGCAAACTCTTATAAAACGTCAGTAAATTTGTTCAAAGCTCGTGAAAGAACTAGCCTTAAATATTGTTTACCATCATAGAGTCGCATTATTGAGAACATAGTTCAGCAGTCCGATCCACAAATGCATATCTATGTCATAGGTTAAGCGACACGGTCAAAGTATGTACACTATACAGTGTTCTTGCAAGAAGGAGACACTATACAGTGTTCTTGCAAGAAGGAGATAATAAAAAAGTGCACGTAAGGATGTAAATAACGGTGGTGGGAATGCAGGGCTCAAAATCATTCATTGTGGCATATTTTTAAAATGTACCTTTTTGATAATAAAATCCATTCCTGTTACATTTTGTAATTAGTGCTATATCGTTTTGCCTTCGTCACAAGCAAAGTGGCATTAGATAAAGGTTATAAACTGGTATGGGCAAGGTATGCTCTTATAGTTATCAAAGTCCCAGAACAGACCAACGTACTGTGAAAACTAGCCTTTATGAACTACTCAAGGAAATTTGTCAGAGATCTGCTCGAAACAGGAGCCAGCATAAATATTAGATATTCAACCATTGGAACTTTAAACAAAAAATATAATATATTGATAATTTTATCACAAGCCCAAATCAGACCGATTATTTATGACATATATCTCTTGAACGATATACCCCATTTTGAAATTGATCAATATTTCAATAATTTTCTATACAATATTTCAATAGAGCATTAAACGTGACACGGAAGCTTAAAATACCTGGGAATAACTAAATTCCCACTGGAAGACCAAGTACGAGGACAGCTTAACAGAAAAGTAAGTTTTACGCAATAATTTTACATTTTCATTAAATGTTTTCAGTTTTCCCACAAAACAGTCTTACCATGCTGTTGTGAATAAGAAAATGTTAGGGAGAACACCCGGTGGTACTGAAGGAGATTCGAAATGAATGTTAACACAAAGGTGAGCACGTTATAAATCTTCTCACTTGTCTCTGGTGTCAAAAATTCAAAATCGGAGAATGTCATGCAACCTTACAGATATTCTCCTAATGAAAGTCTTAAGTTTGAACATAGATTCTAGGAAGCGAAACAGAAACTCAGTTTTTCCTTGTGAAAAAAGGAGTCCTCAGAAAGAAAATACATTTCGACCCACTTAAGCATTATTTGGTTGCAAATTGGTTGCACTCTTTTTCAAAAATAAGTGTGTGGGTGCATGATATTTTTTTTCGATTTTACATTAATTTAGCGCTAAAGGAAGAATTGCAACCAAAACAAACATACCCTCATTCTATTTTTGCTTGTGATAAAGGAGATAAGCAGTGATCTTAGTAACGTGTAAGGACAATAAAATTCAAAGCCACTGTGGAAACGACTCCGGTCTTCACTGATTTTCTTAACTATGTATTCAGAAAAAGATATTGAAAATGATCTACGTGTTTTTGTCGTAGATATTAAAATGTTTAGCTTAAATCGTATTTTGTATGGAAGGAAAGATAATGGGCCCAATGTCTTCCATCTATTTTTCTAAGTAGATTCCTAAAACAAAATTAATAACCACCTTTGGCAAATGACCAGGACGAAGCTACGCCATAAATACATTGACGCCAATGAACTGACTTAGTCTAAATCAATGATCGTTAAAAGGAGAGCCTCTGAAGGAACTGACTCCTCCGCCAGCAAGGTATAACCACGCCCACTCCTATTTCCTTAGACAAACATTGTGTTTTTGCACCTCTATTTACCTGTAAAAAGCACGTGTTAGTTTGTTTATCTAACTCCTTGAATATGAATATTAATGATGGGTGGTTTGACGGAGGACTCAAGTTGAGTCCTCCGTCAAATCACCCATCATTAATATTCATTTTTGAATTGACCATTCAAATCAGAACATTAGCTAACGGTCAATGACGGTTAGACAACAAGGGGTTAGACAAACAGACCAACACGTGCTTTTTACATGTAAATATAGGTGCAAAAACACAATGTTTGTCTAAGGAAATAGGAGTGGGCGTGATACGACTATTTATTCGATTTATAACTCCTGTTGGTGCAATATGATCTACATATCAAAGATCCAATGCGATATTTCAGTTGTGGTTCTAATTGTTTTATGTTTTGGCGTTGAATTTTTGTACTGTTAGCACCTTATACATTACGTTTCCATATTTTAGTTAAGTTCTGGTACTGAGTGGCTGCCTTTTGGGAAATACTGCTCACTCGGCTCACGATATGTTTTCTTAGTAAAATACCTGATTGTCAATTAAGTTTTTCCCATCTCGGTTTTCGGAGTGGGAATTTCTTTCTGCACCGTTTCCTGGTCATTGCCAGATTTTACCTTCTTGTATCCTGTCCGTTATCCTTGATCAGCTAATGGCCTTGGATCATAGGTCTTTAAAGTCATATTTCCATGTCTACTGAGGGTCATTAGATAAGGGACAGGGCATTAGAAAACCTAGTGCCCTGACAATGACTCAGAATACAGGTAGGGGCCAAAACAGGAAAAGTCAATATTGATTGCAGAGGGAGGCAGTTTTATTGCACAGGTTATCAGGGACCATAAAATCAATAAACAGTGGAACTACAGGTATTATCCTTTAGGGGCCTCTTTATGACCCCATGCAGAGATGTGATGACAGTTCTTTGATCTAAGGACCATATTGCACCATTTGGAGTCATTAATCAAATAAACAGTGGTACCACTTTTAGCTTCTTCAGAAGTAGGTCTTTAAGGATACCCGCTAATGTGTCATAATTATACGATGGGAAATAGCTGCTCACTCGGCCTTTAGCCCGCCGGCTTATGATATGTTTTCTCGGTATAAGTACATGTACCTTAGTGTTAATTTAGTTCTTTACCCACCTCTGTTTATGGAGTGGGAATTTCTTTCTGATTGCGCCATTTCCGAATTGTTACTAGCAAGCGTAACTAGACAAAATAAAGAAACTTTTAACCCTAAAAATGATTTCAAGGATCTGGCTAATCCAGCTAAGAACAACAAAAAAAATCAAACTTAATAATTTATTCAAACATAGAAACAAATAAATGCAGACAATACATACAAATAAATGAATAAATAAGTAAATAAATAAATAACTTACAATCTAAGTGTCTAAATAAGTCCTTGCCCCTCAAAGTGTCAGTTCACAGATATCCTCAATCCAGTTTCCAAAAGTTCAAGTCCATAAGATTACAAGATGTATGTCCACCGTTTATAATTATAATCCACAGAGAATAATTCTAATCCAAATCTAGTGAAACAAGCAAAACCATAAACATTAGCTAATTTCGAATTTCTGATGCTTGAGCCTGGATTGAGACATGTATATATATCTGAGGAAAATCTACTAGTTACTAGAAAATTATATAATAAACTGTTCTCTTTAAGAACAGAAAAAACCAACATAAATATAAAAACCTCTGGAAACAGAAACATCCCGAAGGATCAAGGTCGAAATTAGATCACTCAAGATTTAACCAGATATTGCTAGTAAGTATAGAAAATATATTATTTCTGTATTATGGTGACAATAATTAATCAACTAGTTCGAATCACCCAGTTTTAACCAGAAGCTTCTACAATCTGCTAATAACTTCTTAATTATGATAATAGTTATAAAATAATCAATAACACACTCCCCTCTGTCAAGTTCTAGACTCTATAAATTCTAGAAACAAAAGAATATCATAAAAATGAAATATATATCAATCAAGGTTACTCCCCTTTGATTATACATAAAACAAGTAACAAGTAAAGGATTTGATAAAATATATACACTGTATATAACATTATCATTGTCTACTTTTACTTTTCTGTATCCGTGGCCCATATGAAATAGGTAATTGTGAATTCATGGCCCGTTAGAAATAAGTAATAAATTTTGAATTCATGACCAGAATGGAATAAGTAATTCTCAATTCACGACAAGGATCAAATAAGTAATACTGAAATCATGACAAGTATCATCAGTGAAACAAGTAATATGAGATCATAGCGACAACGTATGAAAAAGGAAAGTCTGAATTACGGAAAGTATGAAAAAAGTAATTCTGAAATAATGATACCTATAAGATTCTAAGTTCATGTCAAGTATGAAATTACTAATTCTGACAAGCATGAAAAAGTAACTCTTAATTCATGGCAAGAATGAAATACGTATTTCTTAAATTGTAAAATGTATGAAAAAATAATTTTGAAATAAAAAATAAGTAAAAAGTAATTATGAATTTATGACATTCATGAAATAAGTAATTCTGAAATCATGACACGCACGAACTAGGTAATACGACAGGATTGAAATGTAAGTAATTCTTAAATCATGAAATAAATAACGTTTATTCATGGCAACTAGGAAATAAGTAATTCTTAATTCGTGACGAGTATGAAATAAGTAATTCTGATTTAACTACAGGTGTGAAATAAATATTTCTGAATTCATGGCAACTATGAAATAGGTAATTCTGAATTCACTACAAGTATGAAATAAGTAATTCTGGATTCACTACAAGTACAACATAAATATAACTGAATTCATGACAATTATAAAATAAGTATTTCTGAATTCGTGACAATTATGAAATATGTAATTCTGAATTCATGACACGTATGAAAAAAGTTAATTTAAACTCATTACACGTATAAGTATTTTTAATAAGTAATCCTGAATATATTCCGAGTACGAAATAAATAAATTTTAGGTCATGACAAGTATGAAATATGTAATTCCGAATTCATTACAAGTATGAAATAAGTAATTCCGAATTCATTACAAGTATGAAATAAGTAATTCCGAATTCATTACAAGTATGAAATAAGTCATTCTGAAGTTATGACAGATATGAAATAAGTAATACTCAATTCATGGCATGGTCGCAGTGTATTGTTGCATGTAACTCAGCAGGTGAACGGGACAACCAGCTCGCGTGGAATCAACAGTAAATATTATGCGATATTTTCTGATGTGATATTTTTCTCTTAGATTTTAAATGGCAGTTAGATGATGGAAGGATGGTGACAGAGTCTACAAAACAACTGTTTGATGGCATTACAGAAGATGATGTTGATAAAGTCAGGGGAGCCTTAGCGAGGTCTGATGTTGATATCAACCACCAACAAACGGTCGGTATATTTGCTTTTTTTTCTATTTTTGTGTGGTTTAACATCGTAGTCAACAGTCTTAGTAATGTAGGGACGGAGTCGTGACTTCTGGGTACTCTGAGAATTAACCAGTACTATGGAGAGTAACTCTGTGTTGCTCGAGGACAAACCGGTGGGGTCGAACGCCAAAATCCATATCAGTGACGCCATTAACTACCAATTTTACAGGTATTTCCTTAAACCAGGCTTGACGTCGCTGTCGTTGGAATACGGGTCGAACTCATGACCTTTCGATCCGGATTCAGGTGCACTGACCGCCAAATCAACATGTCCCCATTGCGCTTGGTTAACCTTAAGGCTATGGGAGACAGTTATATACTTCCAATAAACAACTAAACTGCTTCCAAATAATATTCTTATCAGCTGGGACTGACTTTAGGATATCCACTCGTTAAAATAGTCTTAGTTACTATGAGGTTTCATTACAGGGCACAGGTTCAACAGCACTTCACCTCTGCTTAGGAAAGATTGAGATTGTTAATGAACTGATACTGCATAAACCGAATATTGGCATATTCAATAAGGTAAGACCACTGTTTTCCAAAGACAATGCTTTGATTAAAGCCGTGTTCACACTGCCGATCAGATCAACCCGATCAAACCGGATCATGCGGTCGGGGGATGATCGAGCTTGATCGGCGGGAGTGGTCTGGACGGTCGTCTTTGGTCGGCATCACTTGGGCTTCCTTCCCGATAATTTTTGACATGTCAAAAATATTCGAGTAGAGATCGTGTAGCAAACCGCTCGGGAAGCGATCGAGAATCAGTCGAGTAGGGGTCGGGTTGGTCGAGTAGCGATCTACTTAGATCGGGATTGAAATATTTGCCGAAATACTTGCCGACCAGGGCACGATCAGCCCGACCGAAGTTCGACCACTACCCGATGCTTACTCGATCAACACGATTCCTACTCGAGCCGAGGTCCAGATCAAGTCGATCTCCATACGACCGTACTCGATCGCTCCCAGATCCATACCCGATCCCATTCGATCTCACTCGATCTCTACCCGATCGTACACGATCATTTCTCGAGCATACCCGATCGCTACTCGAGTGGACCCGATCGCTACCCAACTTTGCACACGCGCAATGAGCTTCAATACGTTCATCCGTCTGCCATTAGTCGCTCGGTACTTACGAAGTAGAAACTAATGCCGCGAACAGGTAAAAAGGCGCGTCTTGCCGTTGCAGCTGTGTTAGCAGCTACGGCTTCGCCAGAACCCAGCCCCCAGAAGGCTAAAAAGGGGAAACAGCGGTCAGCACCAACGCCAGTTGGTCGATGACTCCCGCGATGACTCTCCTGCTAGACCTTCTTTGTATCTTCTTCTCTGCAAAATCACAACACTGACGTATGTAAGTCAAGGTTTCTATGTCAAAATAGTTGTGATGATCGAGTAGCGATCGAGTAATGGTCTAGTACTTATACGTGTAATGAGTTTAAATTAACTTTTTTCATACGTGTCATGAATTCAGAATTACATATTTCATAATTGTCACGAATTCAGAAATACTTATTTTATAATTGTCATGAATTCAGTAATATTTATGTTGTACTTGTCAGGTCAGGTCAGTTTAACTGCTACTGTAACATGTAATCAGTACTACCTGTTGTCATGCGGTGCAGATGGGGCTCGTTAGCCTTGGAAGGCAACTCATCTAGGAGTTAAGCTAGTTCTCTACACAAAAATCTAGTTGGGCAGGGGGAACTCATTAGTCTTGGTTGACAGTCCTCCTAGGAGTTTACAGGTCTCTAAACAAAACCTAAGGAAGGGTAGATGGAGCTCTTCAGCTGTGGCCAGCAATTCATCTAGGAGAAGGAAACTCCAAAATCAAACCTGTGTGTCTGGATATGCCTAGTCCAGATATGCAAAGACTGTTTCGGTAGATGGAGCGGAAGAAATCACCTGATTCAACGGTTCAGAAAGCGATACAGCAACATGTTGTGGAACATGCAGAGCGTGACAAGGCACTAAAGATGTTACGGTCATCCACTGCATCCAAACCCAACTCCAGACGTCTTGACCTGTGTCTTGCCTCTGGGCGCAGCTGGGCGAGGACTAGAGAGTGAGGTTGACGTTGCGCACCTCTTCCTCACTATAATCCAATTTCATAGCGCATGTCATCTTATTTCTCAACACACAAGCACTTGCATACACAACAATCTCATCACACTTGCACCCACATACCTACAAAGTCCTGTGGCGATGGGCGAGTGGCGAAGCAGCAGGTGTAGGACACACTGGGAGCTGTAGTTGCAGACCTGCACACAGGCGGCTCAGTTCTAATGGTCGCTTTCTGTGAGGAGAAGCAGTAAGCAGAATTCGGCAGTCGGCTGAGCGACTGAGCAGACCTATTTAGGACCGCACTGCTCACCCCCGTAGCATGGGGAAGGGGCTAGAAAAGGTGCCCTAAACAATTGCCTGCTTCAAACCCCCTGGCTGGTTAACCGCGATCAGCGGGGATCCCCTTAAGCGGTCGAAATACAAAGAAAAAAGCTAGAGTAATTCCCTTACGGATTGGCGCATGGAATGTGCGTACTTTAATGGACAATGCTGGGTCAGATAGACCACAGCGTAGAACGGCCCTTGTGGGCAGAGAACTTGGGAGGTATGATATACAGATAGCTGCATTGAGTGAGACTCGGTTCGCAGATATTGGGGAGATCAAAGAAGTTGGTGCTGGATACACCTTCTTCTGGAGTGGACGCAAAAGTGAAGAGAGGCGTGAAGCAGGAGTTGGCTTTGCCATCAAAACAGAACTTGTTGGTAAGCTGTCAGGATTGCCAAAAGGCATTAATGACCGCCTAATGACATTGAGACTTCGTCTGTCAGGCAATAAACATGCAACTATTGTCAGTGCTTATGCACCCACAATGACCAATCCAGATGAGGTCAAGGACAAGTTCTATGATGACCTAGACAATGTTATTTCTGCAACACCCCGCACAGACAAGCTTATCCTTCTTGACGACTTTAATGCCAGAGTGGGTACAGACCACCAGACCTGGGAAGGAGTTATAGGTCCAGAAGGGGTTGGAAAGTGCAACAGCAATGGTCTCTTGCTTCTCAGGAAGTGTGCTGAACATGACCTTCTAATCACCAACACAGTCTTCCGTCTACCTAATAGGAACAAAACATCCTGGATGCATCCCCGTTCCAAACACTGGCATCTCATAGACTATGTCATAGTGCGGAGAACAGACAGGCAGGATGTTAAAGTGACAAAGACTATGTGTGGTGCAGACTGCTGGACAGATCATAGACTGGTTGTCAGCAAACTCAACCTAAGAATACAGCCTGCGAGGCGACCTCAAGGCAAGAAAGCTCCTAAGAGACTGGATGTCTCAAAGCTGAATAAAGACAGCATGAGACAATATTTCTTAACAGACATTTGCAACCAACTGGATGCAATGAATCTCAGTTCAGAGGACCCCGAAGAAAACTGGACAGTTTTCCATAAAACAGTTCTTTCTTCAGCTGCAAGCACCTTAGGCCATCCATCTCGCAAACATCAAGACTGGTTTGATGAGAATGATGACGAAATTCAGAGGCTTCTTGAAGAAAAGCACCGATTGCACAAGGCACATCAAGATGATACTAGCTCAGTATCAAAGAAAGCAGCCTACAGCAACATTTGTAAGACAGTCCAGACCAAGCTTAGGGACATGCAAGATTCCTGGCTGAGGAAGAAAACTGAAGAAATTCAGTCTTTTGCGGATAGAAAGGACATGAAGAAATTTCATGATGCACTGAAAACCATTTATGGTCCAAAGAGTTCTGGAGCCACCACATTGCTCAGTGCAGATGGAAACACTCTTCTCACTGATAAAGAAGCTATCTTGGAAAGGTGGGCAGAACACTTCAATAGTGTGCTTAATCGACCATCAAGCATCAATGAGGATGCAATCGACAGACTTCCACAGATAGAGTGCAATGTTCTGTTAGATGAATTTCCTACCGTTACGGAAACAAGAAAAGCAGTTCAACAACTATCATCTGGCAAAGCCCCAGGTGCAGATGCAATTCCTGCCGAAGTTTACAAGGCTGGGGGGCTACCCATGGCAGAGAAACTGACAGAGTTGTTTCACTGTATGTGGAGAAAGGAGGCTATCCCACAAGAATTTAAGGATGCATCCATAATCCACCTGTACAAGCGGAAAGGAAATCCTCAAGTCTGTGACAATCACAGAGGCATCTCCCTCCTATCAATTGCTGGGAAGATACTTGCAAAATTCTGTTGAATCGTCTGAATGTTCATCTTGATCAGACGGGACTTATCCCAGAAAGTCAATGTGGATTCAGAAAAGACAGAGGGACAATAGACATGATATTCACAGCAAGACAGCTTCAGGAGAAATGCCAAGAACAGAATGTAGATCTATACATGACGTTTGTTGACCTCACCAAAGCTTTTGACACTGTTAGTCGTGATGGACTCTGGAAAATCATGGCCAAGTTTGGCTGTCCACCCAGATTCATAGCAATGGTGCGGCAGTTTCATGATGGCATGCAGGCACGTGTGCAAAATGATGGAGAGTTCTCTGAACCATTTGAAGTAACAAATGGGGTCAAACAAGGCTGTGTTCTGGCACCAACACTGTTCAGCATGATGTTTTCTGCCATGCTTATGGATGCTTTTCAGGACAGTGACACTGGTTTTCCAATCAGGTACCGTTTTGATGGCAACATATTCAACCTCAGAAGGTTGCAAGCCAAAACTAAGGTCCAGACTGATGTGCTAGATGAGCTCCTCTATGCAGATGATATGGACAAGAATGCCAGCACAGAGGCAAAAATGCAAAGAGCCATGGATCAAGTCTCACAGTCATGTGATAACTATGATCTCACAATCAGCACAAAAAAGACAGAGGTTGTACACCAGCGCCCGGAAAGCCATATAATGAACCAACCATCACTGTGAATGGGCAAAAACTGAAAGTTGTTGACAAGTTCACCTACCTGGGAAGCACTCTCTCCAGAGCAGTGCATATTGATGATGAGATCACTGCCAGAATTGCAAAGGCTAGTGTGGCATTCGGACGACTCCGTGCAAATGTCTGGGAGCGAAATGGAATCAAGCTTGACACCAAGCTGAAAGTCTACAAGGCTGTGGTACTGCCAACCCTCTTGTATGCATGTGAGACCTGGACAGTATACCAACGCCATGCAAAGAGACTTAACCATTTCCACTTAAGCTGTTTGAGAAAGTTGTTAAAAATCAAGTGGCATGACAAGATTCCAGACACAGAGGTCCTGACGAAAGCAGGGATGCAAAGCATGCATACAGTCTTAAAGCTAGCACAGCTAAGATGGACTGGCCATGTTATAAGAATGCCTGATGCGCGACTTCCAAAGAAAGTTTTCTATGGAGAACTACAGGAGGGAAAGCGCTCTCATGGTGGCCAGAAGAAACGCTACAAAGACACCCTCAAAGCCTCTCTGAAGGATTTCGAAATACCAATGGGGTCCTGGGAACAGACTGCACAGGAGCGATCAAAGTGGCGAGGTCTCATAAACAAAGGAGCAGCTCTTTATGAAAAGAAGAGAATCTGTGAAGCTGAAAGAAAGCGAAGAGAGCGCAAAGCCAAAACAAATGTGCCACCATCAGACTCTATGACATTGACTTGCTCTACTTGCAACCGACAGTTTAGAGCCAGAATTGGCCTAGTCAGCCATCAAAGAACTCACCAACACACATCAGCACTATTCAAGAAATAATAATGGTCTTTCTCATTAGTGAGAGACGAACTATCAGTTTGTCTGGAATTGTTCGTGTAAGAATCGAGTAATTATCACGGTGTTCGTGAACAGATCGTGTAGGGCTCCTGTTAAGATCGGTATGCTCGAGCAGTGATCGTGTTGTCAGTCGGGTTGTAGTCGTGTAGGAGTCTTGAGTGTTCGTGCGGCTATCGGGTATGATCGAGTAGCGCTCGAGTAAAAGTCGTGTTCAGGCCATTTATCGAGCTCGGTCGGGAACATTTGGCAATCGGGACGATCGAGTTGATCTGATCGGCAGTGTGAACCCAGCTTAATAAATAAACACGGCCTTATTAAGGTATTCGTTTCACATGCATTGTTTTCGCGTCATTTTTTGTCTATTCTCTTTGAGCCTATTATGGTCAGTCCGTATTAAGGTTCTTTCTTTATTATATGATGTGTTTATCTTGTTAGCTCACCTGAGCCGTAGGCTCACAAGGTGAGCTTATAGTATGGTAGTCGAGCCGGTTTCGTGCGTCGTCCGTCGTCGTCAACATTTTCAAACGACTTCTCCTCTGAAGCTGCCAGGCCGAATCTTTTCATATTCACATATAGCATCTACAGGTGGGGGGAACGGATATTTGTGTTTTTTAGTTCGATCGGATAAGAACTCTGGTTGCCATGGAAATTGTGGAAATTGTGGAAAAAGTGGAAATTGTCATTTTCCGTTGTCAGGCTGGGGATATTTGAATTTTGTTTTTACATAAATGTTTATTGAGTAGTCCTTCACGTTGAAGGCAACTTTTGTAAAATCACTTTATTCGTTTGGTTGCTATAGCAACATAAAGGGTAAATTTTCGAAAAAAAAAAAATTCAAAAACCTTCTTCTCAGAAGCCGTATGGGGGGATGAAGCTGAAATTTAGCATACATGCTTATGGCATTAGCCTGTACAAAGTTTGTGTTTTTTATTGTCTTTGTCCAACCACTTTTGTTGCTATGGTAACTTGAAGTTTTCATTGACTTATAAGGCAAAAAGTGGAAATTTGCAATTTCTGCCGTTTCATTGAGGATATTGAAATTTTGTTTTTACGTAAATGTAGTCCTCCCCGTTTTAGGCAACTTTTGTCAAAATCGCTTTATTCGTTTGGTTGCTATAGCAACGTAAAGGGTAAATTTTTGAAAAAATATTCAAAAATTTTCTTCTCAGAAGCTGTAAGGCGGATGAAGCTGAAACTTTGCATACATGCTTATGATATTAGCCTCTACAAAGTTTGTGTTTTTGTTGTCCTTGTCCTACTACTTTGGTTGCTATGGCAACTTAAAGTTTCCATTGACTTATAAGACGAAAAGCGGAAAATTGCAATTTTTTGAAAACTATTGCAGCCTGAGACCTGAAAAGTGGTAGATGCAAACAACTAATGGAGTAGATGAAGGTGTGTGATTAATTTAGGCCAAGGTCATCTCTTGACCTTGAAGGGTCTGTCATCCATACACACTTTTCAAAGATCTTCTTCTCTGAAACCGCTTGGCCAATCAAAGTGAAATTTTATGTGGAGCATTCCTGGGTAGTGGGGACGAAAATTTGCGAAATCTGGGTCACATGACCAAGATGGCCGCCACGCCCATATATGGTAAAAACCACCCAACCACGTTCCTCGTCGTGCTTCTTATGGTGTATACATTTCGCATCTTGTTAGGTTTGCTAGAGTCTGCAATCATGTTACAGACTTCAACGCTCGAAATAAATGTTTAACGGCAAAACTTCTCCAACAGGGCTATCGGTATCATAAACTTCGAAAAACCTTTTCTACATTTTATCGTAGACACTATGAATTGATTTCCAAATATAATGTTGGGTTAAAGACGCTTTTACGAGGGGGGTTCAGAAAGTTCTGTCACAGGTGTTATATCTTTGTTAATAGACATAATAGGTTGCTGTATTATACCTTGATTGAAAGGGCTACATTTCTCCTTTATAATGATGCCAAAACAATGCACGAAAAGAAATAAATACTTCGAAATAGACGCCTTGAAAGACACCAGGGGTAAACCACTGGCACGTTTTCTTAAATTTGTGAATATTATTTAAAGAAAATCGACTTCGAAAAAATATAATCCATGTAATATATTTTTGAAACATAGATGAATAAATCCTGCATAAATCAAAATCATTCAGCTGAATTTAATTGAGTTATAGTAAAATGAAATATTGAAATTGGCTTGCTGTACATACATTAAAAATACAGTTTAAATTCAAATGGCATTTATTGACATCTACACGTAGTCCAGTGAGCTTAAAATGCATTTAACCATTTAATTGTTTCATCCTAGTGTGCTCTATAGTAAACTTATAAAAAAGCAAACACATATAATGGTGCAGCGGTGCCAGAAACGCTATAGGGGTACGTATTTTAATGACGTCATATACATTGCTTTATTATAAAGTCAGCATAGCATCGATAACGGCAATTTTTGTCACATTGCTTTTCTAAATATATTATTACTTATAACTGTAAAGTTGGAGAAAATTTGATCGGAAGTTATAAAGATATAACGCATGAAACGCACACAATAATATTCACAAATTCAAGAAAACGTGCCAGTGGTTTTACCCCAGGTGTCTTTCAAGGCATGTATTTCGAAGTATTTATTTCGTTCGTGCATTGTTTTGGTATCATTATAAAGAAGAAATGTAGCCCTTTCAATCAAGTTATAATACAGCAACCCATCATGTATATTAACAAAGTTATAACACCTATGACAGAACTTTCTGAACCACCCTCGTAAGTGAGGGCCTTTCGGAACCTGAATTTTATGGTGACTTGGTTTACAAATTTAAGAAACTTAAAGGAATTAATGATTTTTCTTTTCAGTTAAGAAAAATCATAACACGTTACAGACGTATAGGTTATAACTTGAATGTTATGCGACAGTCTGCATGCTTAGTTTTTAACCCAATCATGGTTGATAACTATGCTGCCTTCTTTAATTGCACGCCGGTGGGTCGGGCGTCAGACTCTATGATGGCCCCGACTTAAAGCTATTCATTTTAGTTGGTTGGGACCGGAGCTTCTTGTCTGTTGCTTGGCCCACCGGGGTCCAACTGGTGTTTTTCTTTTGCTCTGGAGTTAGTAGGTTATTCGGCGCCCAGGGATCTCCATCGTCGGGCAGCTTACTCGTTCTGTGAGTCATGGTATTTGATTCATCAGGATGTTTATCATGATTTATTTGTTTGTTCTTGATGATTCATTGACTAGTTAGAGATTCACCACGAGGACCGAAGAACTAACTATATGTTATGAACCCCTGCAGAAGCTGAGGGTGAGGTTAGGTACCTGTAAACCGGTTTAAGCCCGCCAGTAACTTTGTGTTACTGATCGGTCCAAGTCGATACTTCTGTGGTGGTTCTTTTTGTTTTATGTCTTGGTGTTTAAATTTTTTTTGTGCTGTTGGCGCCTTATGTATGTTTTCATATTTTTAGTTAAGTTAAGGTAACTTAGTGGCCACCTACTGGGAAAATAGCTGCTCATTCGGCTTACGATGTGTTTCATGGTATAAGTACCTGATTGTTAGTTTGGTTTTTTTCCCACCTCGGTTGTTTGGAGTGGGAATCTTTTTCTGATTGCGCCTTTTCCTGATCTTTGCCTACTTGTACATTTTTTTCAAAAATCATCTTCTCCAGAACGGGCACGCCGATTTTCACGAAACTTGGTATGTAGCATTTGGGACTCCAGCCCATCATAATTTGCCGCACGGCCAATCAAACTGAAATTTTATGTGGAGCATCCCTTAGTAGGGGTAACTAAAGTTTGATCCCGAAATCTAGGTCACATGACCAAGATGACCCTAGGATGACCTTGACCTATTTTACGGCAAGGTCAATTTTGGAAACATAGTTTTTTACATGGGAAAAGTGAAAACAATGGATATTTTGTAAACCAAATGCAGAGTGAGACCTGAAAAGTGGTAGATGCAAACAACTAATAGAGTAGATGAAGGTATGTGATTAATTTAGGTCAAGGTCAATTTTGGAAACATAGGCAAACATGGAATTATGGGGAAAAGTGACAATTAGGTCTCAGGTAAGCGTTTACAGGACCAATGATCCTATGGTAACTATTGCAGCCATAGACCTGAAACATTACCAAGATGGCCGTCATACCCATTTAGGGAAAAAAAATCACTTTGTCCAGTGACTGTACTTGTTGACTCTCAGGTGAGCGATCGTTGCCCTTGGGCTACTTGTTTTATTATTGATAGCACAATAGCTGAAAAATAGTCTGTTGATAAAATTACTAGTTATGGTGCATCTATACATGTATTCTGTTATCAAGAATCTGTTATTCTATGGATTTCTTAACCCATATTTGACGAATGGATTTTCCCATCATTATCGTTTGGATGAGTCCACTTTCATTTTTAGGGGTGTTAGGAGTGATTTTTGATTTTTATCTCATTTTTTTTGTTGAATTTCCTCCAAGCAAACAGAATAGCCCCAGATGGGATGCCGCGTTTTGCGGCGTCACATCTGGGGCTATTCTGTTTGCCTATGTCCCATAAAAGGGACGCCAGGCTTAAATGAGTTAACAAGCCGCTCCACGTTGCATCTCATTATATACACTAGGAAACCAGCGAACGTGAAATTTTAGTGATTTTTTTTTCCTGAAGTTTAATCGCGTGCATGAAACAAAAACAGCTTTTTATATGCGAAAGCAAAGCCGCTGAGTAATTACTCCGCTTAAAACGCCTTTACCTTAAGTGCCAGCCCTCTTCTTTTTGAATTTTAACCCTCTAGTCTTCGCCTGTGACCGTGCAAGACGGTTTGTGTCAAACCTGGTCGGAAACCCGATAGACAGATTTGCTTATGATTTACTTTAATCTGTTATTCTACAGGAAGGTCATACTCCACTACATGTAGCAGCCAAGTTTGGCTATGCCGAGGCTTTGTTTCTCTTACTTCAACATGGGGCTGACATAAATGCCAAGAGAGATGTAAGTCACTGCGGGTGTGCATGTGCCTGTGTTCGAGCCAAATTCTTGCTCCTCGATTTCTCTGTCAGACGCTAGTTGTTATGCATCACAATCACAATAGACAAGTTGCTGACAGTACATCAGGAAAACATGTCCTTGAAAAGTATACCCACCTCATACCCCACTTTTATATAGCAAAACTGGGGTATGCAGGGGTATACCTATTTTTCTTATTTTTGCTCCAAAACATAAGTTGTGGGTACACGTTAGAACCGCCTCGCTAATTGTGGGTACTCGTTAGAACCGCCTCAGCGAGGCGGTTCTAACGTGTACCCATAATCTATGTTTTGAGCAAAAATAAGAAAAATATAAAAAAATTTCGGCTGAAAATTTTCAAATTTTAAAGCTCAAAAAATCTCTGTTTATTGCATGGGCAAGTTTTTGTAATGATGTCCGATGGCGCAGCCGTTTTAAAAGAAACATAACCCAAGCACCACCTTAAAACCCAGAACCCAAGCACCACCTTAAAAACTCAGGTACTGATACAAAGAGAATATATGGTCAACAGACTGAGCAGCTGCCAGTTTACCTCAGAGGTGGCCTCTTAATTGTCTGAAATTAACTAGATATATGAAGACGCACATATAATGCGAAAAGAGCACAAAATTGACACCAAAATATATCAAAAAGAAAGCAGAAAAAGAAAACAGAAGTTGCATATTGGAACGGTCATGTATATAAAATAAGCTGGGTATCAAACTATAGTAGTTTTACAGGAACGAGCCTAACCTCGCTTTGCTCTGTCCTTGACAGAGCGGCAACCACTGAGACCATTTGTTGCAAATCTTTACTCTTTGTTTTGCAGATTAACTGGTTAAGCACACTTCCATTTTTGATTTCCAGGAAGATTCTCCGACCCCACTTGATGTTGCCCTACAGGATGACTTCATACCGACTACCGTATACTACCTCTTGTTCTGTGGTGCGGCATTGACATCATCCGCTCGGGTAGATCGTTTCATTTCTTTTAAATTCAGTATTAATACATTGTAACTACAGAAAATACCGAACTTGCAGGCGACGGGGCGACTGATTTAATAGAATGCGTAAAAGCCAACTGCTATACTGCGTAAAAGCCAACTGCTATACTGAGTTCTTTAGCCAACACAACTTTTTTCTTCTTCATCCTATTTAAAAACGTTTGAAACAAACCAATATCAAAACAACCCGAAACCTCGCTGTGATATCAAATCTGAGGTTATACTTTTCTTTCAGCATAAATAAAATAAGCATTACACGTTTATGTACATCAGTACTCGTACTATCTTTCTCTAATTTATATAGCAATTGTCTTCAATAATAAAGGTTAATATCAAACAAAATGAATCCTATCAGGCTGAAAACGGTAACCATCCTTGCGGAAGGTTAGGAAATTAGATAACAAATGAATTCATATTAGTATGTAATTTCTACGTTTTAAGGAGAAATTGGACATGGAAACATTGGAGAACCATGAAACCATACTACAAGGATTCGAGACTAAGTAAGCCTCTGATAACATATTACATGTTGTCATTAATTAGATTATTAAAATAAAACTTAGTTGAGAAAACATTTAGAGATAAATGTACGCAGTGATAAGGAACTGGTGCAGTCAGAAAAAAAGTATCATCCTAAAATCTGTAATGGAAACCAAAATCAAAGATAATAAGAGATTATTATATGACAATTTTCATATCATACCCCGTATCAACCTGAGACTTCCGTATCAGCCCGAGACTCCCATATCAGCCTGAGGGCCGAAGGCCCGAGGGCTGATATGGGAGTCGAGGGCTGATACGGAAGTCGAGGGTTGATACGGGGTATGATATGAAAATTGCCATATCATGATCTCTTTATCATATATTTTTATTGAAAAAAAAAGTGTTTGATACAGTTCAATGCACAAAATGTTTCCCAACATAATTTCAAGTGGAAAAAAGAAAGAATGAAAAAAAATTCTGGGGTGTGATATGGGGGTGTGATATGAGTCCATATCTCCCTAGGGAGATATGGATTTTGACAAATTTTGAACTGATACAGCTTTCCCAACATAATTTCAAGTGGAAAAAAGAGAGAATGAAAAAAAATTCTGGGGTGTGATATGGGGGTGTGATATGAGTGCATATCTCCCTAGGGAGATATGGATTTTGACAAATTTTGAACTGATACAGCTTTCGAGATATGGTGTCCCGATACGTGCATAGGACTTGCGCCTGTATCGCATATGTAAAAAGAACGTATTTTACAGTAAATATATGATAAGTACTGAAATAGAACGCCGTGAGAAGCTCTTTACGAAAGATGGCATCTCAGTAACTTGAACTTAATAAAGTATATGAAGGGCAGACAGCACAAAATGACAACACAACATGAAAAACAGAAACATACTTCATGACAGAAATACCGTATTGGAACTATCAGTCAATGACTGTTGAGAGGCGATTACACTTGTAGGCGCCTTAACCAAAGGGGTAACTCTAGCTAGTTAATTATTTCATTCAACCGACTGAACGCCATCATAAATTTAGCTATTATAAAATTATTTAAAATCCTCGAAAATCCACTAAGTCTAAATTCAGAAATGCAACTTGCGTCTTATTCTTTCAGAAAGATAAGTTTTCAAGGTTTAACAGTTAACCCCGGTACGGAGGTGCATTTAGACAGGTTGGAAATAGATGTTACAAATCTGAGTAACACCCATATTGACTTTTTCTGTCGCAAAATTGAAGCGCCATATCAGGACTCAGAGAAGTTTACGCCAAAGGTAAGCTATGGCGTTATCATGACTTTGTGAGAAGGTATTAAACAGCAAATTTAAGGATTTGGCAGCAACTGTGCTGGGTGCTACCTATAACCGCGACATTCTCAGCGATTTTGGGTCTTGTCCTGTCAAAAGTAAATATTTTTTTTCACAGGTTTTATGATGTCCATGATGACATTGAAAGCTAAAAGAAATAGCGCTAATGGCTACTGCAAATATTGACAAATATGCTCATTCCTCAGCTGGCAGCAATATTTCGGGCCGGTGACAACATACAGAAAATCCATTGATGCTCATACAAGTGGAAGCTTTTCCAAATTTAAACAAGTCATTTAATATTACTTATTTTATCGCTGTTATTTTTGCTAAGTCTTAACTTATCAGACCAGTTCAGTGATAAATACATTTTGAGAAACTCTGTTCTGACGTCTACCAACGGTCAACGTTCGAACACTTATTAAACAATACCATTTTTTCATTTTAGACAGCTAAAACAACTGTATATTGCATGGGCAAGGTTTCGTAATGTTGTGGTTATCCTGGTCTCGGCACCATTTCAGATTCCGTTATCCATTGAAAATAAGAAACATCGACCAAAAAAGAAAAATCTGAATGCCGTCGACAGCGATGTACTGATATCTGACATATTCCAAATCAAGCTTGGTGCGGGTGGTAGATTCAACTTAACACTTCCTATCTACAAAAAACCAAGTGACCAAGACCTGAAATATTCCGAACTGATAATTCAGACCAGCCATAAAACGCCGGAAAATGACCTGCTGCTGCTGGAGATAAAAGGTGCCATATGCACTGAGGGAAAGGTGATTTATAACAGATTTATTTTTTCAAGATGCGAATAGTTAGTTTAAGTAGTATTAAGTAATTTTAAATCAACACTTGAATCCTTGAGCTAAGGCAGAGCATTGCACTATATGATTACATGGAAAATGAAAAAGTTAATGCAAAATGAAAAAAAAAAAATAAATAAATAAAATAAAATAAAAAAATACACACTCGCAAGCCTCTGAAATTTACAAAGAAATCTTCCCAAAATGCATAGCGCTTGGAGCCAAGCATGATAATCACTATTCGATGGCAAATAAAATGAACTCTCTCGAAGTTTGAAATATGTCTTGAATTAAAATCAAGCGTCTTCGATACAAGCCCTAAATACAAAACTTCCAATATCATTAACATTGGCAAGCGCTAAACAAATTCGACACTAAAACATGAAACAACAAATAGAACCGCAACAGAAATATATACTCATATCCTTGTGTCTTTAAGGTAACTGTGAGGAATATTGACCTTGGTCTTGAAGGACAGAGTCCACTGGTAGCTGTCGCGGTGTTTCTTCGAACGAAGATAGATCAGGAAACAGTGAACGCTAAACAAAGTGCAGTTATTGCTTCAAAGGCAGAATCTAACTTCCGAGTTTCTACAACAGAGAGGACTTTCGCTGAACAAACAGATGTAGCGCTTCAGGTACTCACATACTTTAAAAAAGGTTAACGTAAGCAATGATCAGGAAATGGCTCAATCAGAACTAAATTCCCACTCCGAAAAGCGAGGTGGGAGAAACTAAATTGGCAAACAGATACTTATACATAGAGCGGAGTGAGCAGCTATTCCCAATAGGCGGCCATTCAGTTCCCCGAACTTAACTAAATATACTCGAAGCCAAAAGTAACTCTACACTGTTTTTCGGGTGTATGTGTGTAAATTTTATAAAGTGTTGGATATGTATTGATGTCCGATCAATTACGCATTAGGAAGGCGAAATTTTAAGGATTTTAATGACAGAATGCTACAAAACATAAAATGGGTCAAAATAACGCATCACTTTTGACGTGTTACTGTAGTTTTATCAATTAACAATTTTAAAGTTTGAAGGCTTATTCTTTTTAGAGATGTCACTATTGCTTATATAAGTTCAAATTAACTCGAATTTTCCTGCTCAAACAACAAACTGGAGTGATGTTTCCAGGTCCAAGGCCCATTTTGTGACATTCACAATGGTTTCAATGGAAAATCCCATCACATCGCCATTTTTCTTTCGCGCCGATGGGATTTTTTTTTTTCACCAGCCAATGCTATCACACATTTCAAATGAGACCCCAACGATTCGCAATGAAAAAAAGTTCGATACAATCAAAGGAAAAGCTTTCAGAAATGGTTAAAGTTTACTATTGGTTTATTTCAAAGGGAGGTAATTTTGAAGCAAAGCAGTTTTAACAGCCTGCAAAAACGTAACCAAATGTCGGAGCGAAAAAGTTGGACAGTAGTTTTTACGGACAATAAGTGGTCCTTGGCGCAGCGTGTTCAAATCTTCTGTCTGTCTTTGATTTGGTGCGAAAATGTCAATTTAGTGCTTTTAATATAGGTACAGACAACTCGCATGTGGATTAAGTTACACGCATGATGCTCAGACACGTGTTGGTGACATACTCCAATAATATATACTTTGTTACTATTCTACAACGAATGAAGATATATTTGGGAATGAAAAGTGTAAAGTTACTTTTGATGTTAAGTATATATGAAAACGTGCATACGGTGCAAACAGTACAAATATCAACACCAAAACATAAGGTAATTAGAACAACAACAGAAGCATCGCATTGGAACGACTTTGAAGGGAGGGACCTTTTGACTGGTAATGGGTGCAGTTATAGCATCATGAGGCTCTTACACAAACAGTCACACATCAGTTACAAATTGCTCTAGTACGTCACG
Organism: Rugalucina vietnamica; assembly: GCA_964017185.1. Taxonomy (NCBI): domain Eukaryota; kingdom Metazoa; phylum Mollusca; class Bivalvia; order Lucinida; family Lucinidae; genus Rugalucina; species Rugalucina vietnamica. Next base: position 18,871,812 of record OZ024873.1, read on the forward strand.
TTATCATTCGTTGTAGAATAATTTTCAAACCTTCTCGATTCACAGGTTAGAAAACTTGCCCGTGCTTTAAACAGAGAATTTTTGAGCTTTAAAAATTGGAAATTTTTAGCTGAATTTTTTTATATTTTTCTTATTTTTGCTCAGAACATAGATTGTGGGTACACGTTAGAACCGCCTCGGCGAGGCGGTTCTAACGAGTACCCACAATCTATGTTTTGGAACAAAAATAAGAAAAATAGGTATACCCCTGCAAACCCCAGTTTTACTATATAAAAGTGGGGTTTAAGGGGGTATATATTGCACGGACATGTTTTCCTGATGACAGGTTAGAAAACCTAATGATGCCGTTGATAACAGAACAACTGCGGAAGAGGAACTTTTGGGAAAGTCAGATGTTTATTCTGCTTTGTCGGCTGAACCCCCAGCCGAGGACGTGATAGCCATTGAATTACCTAAACCCAGAAGCCTAGCTGTAGCAACCAAACACTATAATACAATCGTAATGACGTGTGAGCAGGCAAAAGATGGTGACCGAGCAGATAGTTGGAGATCTGTAGAAGACAAAGTCGCTGAAACTGCTGACGGGGTTAAGGTGGAAGCAGGTTTCGGGCAGTAAGTGACAGTCTTACCACGTCCATGTAATATACAGATTTTTTCTTCAGTTGTAAAAATGAAAAATTTTCAATAGAAATCTTTTGATATTTTTCTAATTTTCGCTCAAAACATATATTGTGGGTACACGTTAGAACCGCCTCGGTGAGGCGGTTCTAACGAGTACCCACACAATCTCCCGTATGTTTTGGATAAAAAATAAGAAACATAGGCATACCCCTGTGAACCCCAGTTTTTGTCAATAAAAATTCTGGCGATGTGCTCAGTAAATTGAAGTGTAGAGGGTTCCGTGTGACGAGTTTGTCCACTAACGATTTTTCTACTCTGTATACCACATTGCCACATAATCTGATTAAAGAAAAACTACTCGATTTGATACAGTGGACGTTCAAAAGAGCATTAAAAACTATGGTTCACTTTATTTGGCCTGTAATGACAGAAAAGCTTTTGTTCACTTCCTCTGACCAAAGTCGATATACACTTTGGTCATGTCAGAATGTATGCGATGCCTTATCCTATTCTCACGTCAGAATGTATGCGATGCCTTATCCTATCTCCTGGATAATATTTATATCAGATTTGGAACTAATATACAGACAAATTGTAGGAATCCCGATGGGTACAAATTGCGCCCCTCTCGTAGCTGATCTATTTTATACTGCTACGAAAGAGATTTCATGGATTCTCTTAACCATGACAATCAAGCTGATGTTATCGAGGCTTTTAATTCGACTTCTAGGTACCTCGATGACAATCCTTATTTTGAAGGCTTGGTCAAACACATTTATCCCCCTGAACTACAGTTGAATAAAGCAAACAACACAGATACCGAAGCCCCATTTTAGACTTACATCTTTCTATTGCAAATGGGTTTATTTCTTTTAAAATTTATGATAAACGCGATGACTTTGATTTTGATATAGTAAACTTTCCGTGTTTGGATGGTGACGTTCCTCGCCGTGCTTCTTATGGCGTATACATTTCTCAACTTATTAGGTTTGCTAGAGTCTGCAATCATGTTGCGGACTTCAATGCGCGAAATAAATGTTTAACAGCCAAACTTCTTCAGCAGGGCTATCGGTATCATAAACTTCGAAAAACCTTTTCTAAATTTTATCGCAGACACTATGAACTGATTTCCAAATTTAATGTTGGGCTAAAGACCCTTTTACGCGAGGGCCTTTCGCAACCAAAATTTTATGGTGACTTGGTTTACAAATTAAAGAAACTTATAGGTAGGAATGATTTTTCTTTTCATTCAGAAAAATCATAACGCGTTACAGCCGTATAGGATATACAGTCTGCATGCTTAGTTTTAACCCAATCATGGTTGATGGCTATGCTGCCTTCTTTAATTGCACGCCGGTGGGTCGGCGTCAGACTCTATGATGGCCCTGACATAAAGCTATTCATTTTAGTTGGTTGGGGTCGGAGCTTATTGTCTGTTGCTTGGCCCACCGGGGTTCAACAGGTGTTTTTCTTTTGCTCCGGAGTTAGTAAGTTATTGGGCACCCAGGGATCTCCATCGTCGGGCAGCTTACTCAGATCGTGAGTCCTCGTTTTTGATTCATCATGGAAATTATCATGATTTATTTGTTTGTCCATGATGATTCATTGACTAGTTAGAGATTCACCACGAGGAATACCCAGGAACTCTGGCTTCGTTCCGACATGAATGAAACATTGTTGACTGGGACGTTAAACCTCAATACCAAAAAACAAACAAATTTTAATGCTTTATTTCTTTTATGAGGATTCATAACAACTTGTGGGTCACTGGTTCGTCTATTGCCATCTCCGTTTTCGTTATGTTATTAAACGTATGTTGTTCAATCATTTACAGTTTTATAGTCCTGGCGGTGAAATCCTTGAAGAGTGTCGGGCGCAGACTGAAGAAGATCGCTAGCCAGTTGTACATGAGCGCCGTGGGAAACAAAGAGTGGTGCTCTTTATTAGCAATGACCCAGAGATTAAACGAATCTGCAACTCAGAGATTTACAATAATGTGTTTACTGTGCCGATATGATCAAACTGATGTACTTATCCATAAATACAGAAGAGAAAAATATGATATACAATCTTGTGGTAAATCTAAATACATCAATGTGGACACAAAGAAGACTTACGTGCTGACTTTCGAGCTGTACAATGCAAAACTGTTGACTAGAGTACAACAATTACCAATACAATATCAGGCACAGCATGATAACTTTCAGACAGTGCATGTGGAAGTGACAGGGCGTACGGCAAGTCCGTATGGCAACGTGTTCCTGCTGAAGAAAAGACTACCCGAGAAAAAAATCAAGGAGTTAGAATTCGGGTAAGTATTTGCATCATATTTGTATTTCATGACTCTGCAGTGCAATAATTTTGTGGTATTGTTTCTTTGTATATTGGTTGAAAAATATGATAAACTATTTTGTATATACTCCTCTTCGAAGTATAATCGAAAATGTACTGATAATGCTGATTTAACTGTAGATAAAAGCCATATGGTTGGGTATCAAATTACCTGTAACTTGAGAAAATTAAGGATAGAAAGGCCAGGAATTGATCAAATTAAACTGAAGACTGTAAACATGACAACATAAAATACCACATACGCGCAAGATGACTAGCTCTTAACCAAACACGGTAGTCATCCGTACAGTATCAATAGGGGCAAAGATGGCAATCACAGCTGAAAAGTATATAGAATAAACAGATGATTTGATTCACAGCAAAACCTCCTTGGAATGGTCAGTATAGAAACAGTATAGATGGCTTAAATCTGTTTAATAACACTTAGTTAAAATTCAGCAAGATGCTTTGACAAACCACTAGTACTAAGAGTTTTACATATCCACGTGCTTAAATAGCCATATAGATTTTGAATGGTAGTTAGAATGAAAATTAAGTTAACATTCACCGGTAAAATCTCATCCTAAATACTAAGCGGGAAAGAACGGACAAACAATTGAAATTTGTTTTATTTTAACCGCGAAAGAAGAACTAAACCATATTTGTATTTGATTATTACAAGAATCATCAGCAGTTGTTGAAGAATATTATGACTTACAAATCACAATCATTATTTGACAGAAATTATTATTTATTCCTTTCCATTTCTTCAGAGAACATATAGCTGTTTTGGTACCAGTCATGTTTGAAGTGGGAAATCTTTCTGAAATACCAGGTTCGTAAATACATCACACGAGATGTGGAAATACTGTGGGATACGAGCCTTTGCTTAAGTTTTTCAACATGGAAAAAGCATAGAAAAACGGTGTTTCTTTAGTGTTTGTCTGATATTAAGAATGGCAATGGTCAGGAATTATCTGTTCTGAACTAAATCATCCTGAAACAATGTCCGTGTACTGTATACCCCCTTGAGCCCCACCTTTATATAGCAAAACTGGGGTATGCAGGGGTTTTCTTATTTTTTCTCCAAAACATAGATTGTGGGTACTTGTTAGGTCAAACGCGGTAGAGGAATCCGATAATACACACAGTCGAAGTCGAGATAGTCATTTGCATGTGCCTGTGTAAAGTTGCATGATGTACTGTCAATATCTATTTTTTTTCTTTATTTAAAGGACTGTTCCTTGATGCTCAAATACATGTATATTTAAGAAATGAATTTCATTTTTCTGGTGTTCATGGAGCTATGAACCGCAGTGGGTCGCGTGCAAAGTGAATGAACCCCGAAGGGGTTAAACTCATTGCTTATATTTACATTCATTTCTCTCTATCGCTTGTTGAAAAATCACCAAGGCGGTCACATTTACCAGCAAAACAGAATGTACACACAGTGTGTGTTCAAACAGCGGAACGGCGTCGACGTTTACAACGTCCAATCAGATTGGCGAGATTCATGTTTTTGACGTCAAATTTGGATTACGTCACGTCGCGTGGCACAATGGTGTTCATGGAAGTATGAACACAGATGAAAATCTAATGGTTCATCTTTAAAGCTAAAAAAAATCTCGGTTTATTGCATGGGCAAGTTTTCGTAATGTTTAATGATTATTTCAATTCATATTGTCCTAATTAGTTTGCAATAATTTTAAGGTGAGTTCCTTGATGACAGACTCCTGCAAAAGGTTGCTACAAAACTTGGTGATGATTGGTTTGAAGTTTTGGTGAGACTTGGAATGCCGGTGATGGAGTTGAAGGGATTAGATATGACAAATCACAAAGAAACAAATTTCCTGGTAAGTATTATTGTAATTTTGAGGCTTGGTTAGTGGGGTAGGCAATATCCCATATCCCAAAATAAACCGTCCAAAATATCCCATATCCCAAAATTAATTTAACTCGTATCCCAAAATAAATTCCAATATCCCATATCCCAAAATTCCTGAATATCCCATATCCCAAAATAAAAAACACAAATATCCCAGTATCCCTTAAAAAGGTCAATATCCCGTTTCCCAAAATACCCTTAATACAAGCCTCATTATTGTGACTTATTTTCATGGAAAGAATTTCAAAGAAGTACCGCAAAATGTTCTAAAATGATCTAATCGTCACCTCAAAAAGAACACATGTGTTTGTCGTTTGTTTTATTGGCTGATATGGGATTTAACGCCCAACCAAGAGCGAAGGTCAGTCGAAGACGAGATCTCGGCCATAATGCTCTTTCCCGGTAGATTGGGGATTTTTGTGGGACAAAGGCAAAGAGTATAGCCCCTAAAGAACAAAACCTGTGGTACCCCTATTTATTGGTTTTATGGTCCTTGACAACCTGTGCAGTAAAATAGTCACCCTCTCCAATGTTTGCAACCAATATAGATTTTGTGTTTTGGGGTCGTATTCACAGTCATTACCAGGCCACCAGGTTATCCAGTGTTCTGTCCCTTATCAGTGATCAGCTAATAACTTTTAAGGCGATATTGGTGTTGTGGTTCTATTTGTTTTGTGTTTTGGAGTCGAATTTTTGTGCTGTTTTGAGCCTTATATGTACGTTTTCATATTTTTAGTTAAGTTCGGTTAACTGAGTGGCCGCCTATTGGGGAATAGCTGCTCACTTGGCTTACGGTATGTTTTCCTGGTATAGAACCTAAATGTCATTTTGTTTTTTTTTCCCACCCCTCGGTTTGTGGAGTGGGAATTTCTCTCTGATTGCGCCATTTCCTGATCATTGCCTACTTTTACCTTTTTTCAATGATAGTAATACTTGACTTTATAACTGCAAGACAATTACAAATCATTTCAAGTTAAAGAAATGATTCAGCACCTTAGCTTAAATTTTGTGTTGGACCACCTATTTCATATCGAAATACCATATACAGCAGATGGCCTTCGCTTAACAAATTTGATCAACTTCTTTTTCCAACTTCTAAAACAAAGATTCCACAATGAACCATGGGTAATGGATTGTAATGTTATTTGTATTTTTTTTTTACAAATAACCGTTTTTACTGCTCTTAAAGGGTGTCAGTTTTATTTTTATTTGCTGTTGCTGCATCTGGACCCAGTTGTTCAAAGCATCGTTAGCTTAACGATATCGTTAAGACATAAATTTGTTAAGCAAATATCAGCAAAAGTAACAAATACACTGTTATTTTTTGTTGAAAAAATGTGAGAATCCTTTGCACTGCAAAGGATTCTTACATTTTTTGTTATTTTTTGTTGAAAAAATGTGAGAATCCTTTGCACTGCAAAGGATTCTCACATTTTTTCAACAAAAAATAACAGTGTATTTGTAATATTAATGTTTGAAATTTTAACGAAACGTTAACTAACGACGTCGTTAGTTTTGAACAACTGGGCCCTGGTGTTTTCTTCTACATTACGAAAACACGCCCATGCAATATACATATATTTTCTTTAACTTATAAATTGAAATTTTCATGAGAAAATTTTTGATAGTTTTATTTTTCATCAAACCATTGATTGTCGGTACACGTTAGAACCGCCTTCTAACGAGTACCCACAATCTATGCTTTTGATCAAAAATAAGAAAAATAGGTATACCCATGTAAACCCCAGTTTTACTATTAGACGTTGAGGAGCCAATAGACCCTGGTGCACCATGCCGGGGATTTTTGTAGGGTATAATTTTCTGAAAGCCCATCCAATTCCCTTTAAAATGACACTTGTTAGCACTCTGACCGTTGGGGTGTTTGGACGTAGCGGCCTTCCGAATGTGTTACGTACGTGACATGTTGCCAATTTCATGAGAATCGCCATAAAATCAACATTTGGTATATTTTTATGAAGTTTTGTGTTAAAACAAACACGAAAATTACAAAAAGGAAAATATGCTAAAACAGATGCTTTTCTATTAACATAATTCATTGTACCACGTATGGTAACGTATGTAACAAAATATACAGTAGACGTTCCATATGAACAAACAGTAAATCGAATTTCTAACGCAAAAAAAAAAAAAAAAAAAAAAAAAAAAAATGATTGTGTGGAAATATTTTCAATAAAGTCTGTTATCCATATAAGTTCACTCAAGAGTTTGTACTTTGTTTGCAGCTGCATGTCATATATTGAAACTTGTGTCGTCCCCACCTCCACTCAAACTCATTCAGATAATCTGATCAGTCACTCGTGTGAGCGCATAACTGTTCGATTTGGTATGCACATGTCCCACTCACACTCGAACTCAACTCAAATTTCGAGTAAACGTTGAGTGAAGGCGACACCTCACTCGAGCGCTACTCGAAAATTTTTGGACCCTTAGTTCTCCACATTTTCTTCGAAAAAGCCCAATAATAGCAGATAACATACATCTTCCGGACCAAGCTTTATGCTCGGGACAAACCTTTTCTTCATAGGCGTCGCGAATTCTAGAACAGATTTCGATTTTCCCAAGGCATGTCATTTGTGACTATTTTGAGCATGAAAAGCAATGATCCATATTTTTAGGTGAGTGCTCAACATTGTACATCCAGATGCAGACGCATTTGTGTCTTTACGCTAGATATTGCTGTCACAGACTCACCCCCCCCCCAACGCACACCCAACTACTCACTCGCCCCCCCCCCCCCCCCACAGAGAGAGAGAGAGAAGAGAGAGAGAAAGATAAAACAAGCAGAGAGAGAGAGAGAGAGAGAGAGAGAGAGAGAAAGAGAGCAACACAGAAAGAAAGACAAATAAAAAACAAGCGGACAAACAAACATTAAAGATGGAATTAATAGAAGCAAATACGATACCATGCGTGCACATCAAAATTAGATAACAACTCGCCACAATATGCGGCGTCTAGTTAGAGTCATTGCTGCTAATTTGATGTTAGAATAATAACATCAAAAGTCCGTGAGATTTCAAATTTCTTTGTTTTATAATGAAAATTTGACACTCCTGTGAGTGATGGTTGAGTGACTGTTGTGCATACCAAATCTAGACTCCACTCACACTCATTTTAATCCCACTCGACTCATACTCCAGCCATAATCTCGCGAGTTGAGTTCGAGTTTGAGTTTGAGTGACGGAAGAGAATATAGCCGTGAATTGGTATTTTCTGCAGGAAACTACACATGATATTGTAATGTTAGACCATGATGTGCTTTGTATTACACAGAAAAGAAACTCATATGTTTGCTTAAATGAGACTGCTGAAAAAAAATGTTGGCAAAATGTACTTTATTAGTGAAATTATAAATGATTATACATGTAATTTTACCGAACCGTGGCAGTGCTAAACGAGCGTACTTCTCCATTGAGAACCGTGACAACATTAAGCGCGACTCCTTGAGACTGTGTTCCTTTTGATAGGTTATACACCTAACATGCATTGAATGGTTAGTGAAAGATGGATACTTGCATGAAATCTGCAAAACCCAACATAACTAGGTTGCTAATGATGATAATGCTATAATGTAGTCACTACTTAATTCTGAACCAAGATACACAGTGGGGAGCGTGGTGACCTAGTTGTACAGTGTCGATCACAGGAGTGAGAACTTGAATGTTCGAAACTTTCTTTACCGTGAATTTTCTACAAGTATGGCCAAAAACAAAAACGGCAACAAAGGGAATATATTTATTATATCTACTCCATCTAACATCAAGTAAGAATCACTTTAAAACAATCAGTAGCAAACAACAATGGTGGTTATGGGACAGAAAACAATTACTAGCTGCCCTCTTTATCATGAAAATTTGTCATTTCGCGCATTTACTGTCTGCGATACCGCAAGCTACATATATTTTATTTAGACGGATACAATTCTGCAGTTTAAATGCATAAGGAAGAACCAGATCAGAACAGAACTCCGGTTTCCATGACAATGTATAATTAATGGGTGAAAGTACTATGGTACTATATTTGATCGCATCTCCTTTGAACTACGACATAAGCAGCCCTTGAGAACAAGACAAAACATGTTACACGTAAAATTGTGAATTTGTAAGTGTGGCCATTCTATCTTATTTTAACTTGTGTAAGCAGTAAATGTTCATATGTGATCATATGTAAGTAAGGGATGAAAATTCACATTACTGGCGTGTCTGGAAGTATTGTTTAAGTAGGCTGGGCTGGGGACAGACCCTTTGTGTGTCTTGCTCAGTCCACTGAGGTTCATATGGCAGTTTTCTTTTGCTCCAATGTTTCTTTGTTTGTTTGAATTGATGCTCGGCGCTGTCGGGACGTTGCCTCCATTTTATGGGACATATCCAAAATTAAGACGTCATGACATCCAAAAATTGCTTCAAATATAACCACCCAACTAAACCATTGAGACACATGTATGAATGGCTTGACTTAACCACTTTTCCTAGACAGGCTCAGACCTGAGCGGTTAACCAGTAATCAGATGGTCAGTCAGTCAGTAGTTTCAGTTAAGTTACCTGTGATCCTAAAAAGGTACACGTAGGCAATGGTCAGGAAAAAGCGAAATCAGAAAGAAATTCTCACTCCAAAAACCAAGGTGGGAAAAACTAAATTGACAATTTGGCACTAATACTTAGAAAGCATATACAGGCTGTATCTGTGGTGTAGTTTTAGTTTTATTGTGAAATAATGGATGTATTTTACGAGCAAATCCACATGGATACACAATTTTACATTGCTTCACAAACGTCCAAAGGTTGTATTTCTTTTGTGGTCCTACATGTATTTGTTTTAGGTTTTGGTGTCGATTTCTGAAGTCACACGGAAGTAGTAAGTTCAGGTAGTTGTATGGCCACCTTTAGTGAAATAGCTGCTCACTCAGCTAATATTATGTTCTTTAGAGCCTTCACTTTATGGTCCATTTGATGCGTATGATATATTATATCGATCGTAGTAGACTGACGTCACAGCTTCACCATTAACATTATGAAGAAGGTGAATGTATATGACCAATCGCAACAGGGGAGTCATTCAGTTTTATAACGGTAAATCTGTGACGTGAGTCTACGATCATAATAGAACTATACAATAATGTGAATACGCAAATTTGTATTTTAGCAGAATAGAACCGCAATAAATAAATTTTATTCCATTCCTGTTACTGATTTAATCCTTTTCAGACTTAATTGTTATCAGGTGAGCGATTGTTGCCCTTTTGGCTCTCATTTCTTTCATTTTTAGGACAGATATTCAGTAAATTTAATTTACTAATTGAAATAATTATCGGAGAAGAATGATAATCTGCTATAAATTATAAGTATTTGATTCTATAGATAAAATACAAAATTGTAACGTACGTTACCATGCCATTACGTAAAATATGTCACCGTTATCATGAAGCATGGTCTGTAGTTGATTTTTGTATGCTTTTAATACCTTTTAGGACAGATATTCAATAAATGTAATTTCCTAATTGAAATAACTGTGAGAGAAAAATGATAATCTGCAATTAATCATAAGTATATGATTCTATAGTGAAAATACAAAATTGTTACATACGTTACCATGACATTACGTAAAATATGTTACCATTGTCATGAAGCATGTGGTCTGTAGTTGATTTTTCGTGTGCTTTTAATACATCTGGAATTTTATTTCGAAAACAGTGATGTTGTTCAGGAAAGGAAGTGTCTTTGTTCTGTTTCTGCTGGGACATGTTATTAATGGGCATACTATTTAAATGGGGGTAGGGGAAGACAATCAGCATCTGTGGAGTAATGGAAGGTCACAGAGAGCTCTACTATATGTCATTTTAAAGGACAAGGACTGTAAAAAACTATAATAGAAATTGTATTTTGGTATTTGGCCTAAGCTATATTCTATAAGAAACGAAACACAGTGGATATGCCAAATTACACGGGTTATTTACGTTACTTCTGTTGTACAAGTAGTCATGAAATCTAAATTTTATTGAATTTGGTCCTGTTAGGTTAGGTAACATCTCTGCTACATATTTAAAGGTGAAGTTTTTGTCAAATATTTGGTTTTTGTCATAAATCTTGGTGATCCCCTTAGCAGCTTGAATTTAAAAATCATACATCGGTAATGTACGTAACACGCTCTGGCACGATAAAGCCCCAGCAGTCAGAGTGCTAACAAGCGGCATTTAGTAGCTTAGGGTACTGGCTTTCAGAAAATATATGTCTACAAAAATCCCCGGCATGGTGCACCTCTGCCATATACTATGTGATAGCCTATATGTAAAAGTGGGGTATGAAGGGGTATATATTTCACAGACATGTTTTCCTGATGTTCAAATTTATTTTCTCACCCACCAGACAAGCATATCCCTTTGTGTGCATGTCTGGGATATTTCTGTCTCAGTACTAGTACAATTTTAGCTGTCTCAAAATGCCAATCATTTCTGTATTTAGTTAATAGAAATGTACACCTCATGCTTTCTTCCATATAAGGTAGTGATGAGATAGGCGTCAACTGTCAGAGACAAAAATAGCCTAGCAGGTGTGTTAATTTCAGGAAGATATCAAGAGTAATTGTAGTCTGCTGCTCTCATAAAATTCTAAAAATTTAATTTTGCCCGTAATTTTGTGAATAAAACAAAATGATGATTTAATATTTTTGTAAGGTGAGTGCAAATACAAAATTATTTTTATTTGTTTCAATGGCTAATTTGCATATTGTTTTATGTCCAAACAAAATGGCTGCCTGAAAAAAAAAACTTGAAACCTACTCAGCTTCAAAATGTTTTAAAAGGTGGGTGAGAAAAATAATCAATGATGGTGTTGAAGGCTCAACAAGGAAATCTCAGGCTCGTTTTCAGATTATTCAAGTCTCATCCTCGGCAGAGCCTCGGATGAGACTTGAATAATCTGAAAACTTGCCTGAGATTTCCTTGTCTTGGCCTCAACCCCATCATAGATTCTTTTATTCTTACAGAAATTGAAACAATGGAGAGAGAAGAATTCTCACAGAGCAGACAGAGGGCTATGCATGTTACTGTGCTCGCTAACGAGTGCTGCAAGAGTGGACATCAGGAAAATGATTGAAAAATACTTAAATGACTAGTAAGTTGAAATAGTGTGACAGCAATGATGATTCCAAATATTGTGTAGAATAGAATTGTGCGTGTGTATCAAACACCTGTATGTAGCATCTCAACATGGGGGAACAAAAACAGTGTTATATGGGGTATAAAGGGTTTTACATTGTATTATTCTTCTTTCAAAACACAGCTTGTGGGTACTTGTTAGACCCACCTTGCTCTTGGCGATTCTTGTCTTTCCACATTTAATGTTTTGAGCAATATTTTTCAACTGGAAATTTTCAATTATTGTACCTTTAAGAGAAATCTGTTTATTGCAGAAATTTGTTTTTGTAATGTTTTAGTGTCCAGAAACTATATACCAGTCCAGAAGGATATGATGAGGTCGACAGTGGACCTTCTTTCAAAGAATGGTTGAACAATTATAAAGTAGACAGAAGAGGAGAGATGATAGAAATAAATATTGACCAACTTATGAAAGACAACGCATGTAAAATTAATACCTATAATTTTACCCATAAAATACGTGTGGGAAAGTTGAACATTGCTGTTCTTTTTTATTTTATTTTTGAAACCACAGCGAGAAATTCGGCATCGTGGTCATGCAGCAGTTTACGTCGTTGTTTGTTAAGCTTTTAAAGTCAGTCTTCGTCGGATTGATTTCAATGCACTATTTATAGTTTGTTTTTCCTCAATTTTGAATTTGAAATTCTGATTTTAGCTTTCATTGGATGATGAAAAACATTAGGCTGTTTTAATGTCTGTGAAGCCCGAAGGGATTCTCGGAGACATTAAAACAACTAATGTTTTTCATCATCCAGTGAAAGCTTAAAACTAAATCAATACTTATATTTACATTTTATATTTTCAATCAAGTATAAGATTTTAATTGCACATATCATCGCTCAATTTCATGTTATTTGACATTAAATCCCACTTAACGTAATTTTGGAACAGCTAAAACGTCTAATTTTTGCGCTGAACGTCATAGCAATACGCGACCGACGGCACGCCAACAAGAGTAAACAGACAACGTCACTGGCTGGTTTTGACGTCGCCCCGCCCATAGGCGTGGCCTGTAGATCACGTGACTTAATGTTTTTCATTGGGAAATGAAGAACATCAAGAATGATACTTTCATCTAGGGTGATTGCAGTAAAAATGTAAATATAGAACTTTATAGTGAATATGACAACAATACATATATTATACACGTACATACACATATGTATACATGTATGTACTGAGTACCTAGTCCATCTTGAACTTCATTTTCTATAAAACAAAAAAGAATTAGAAACCAGTACACATACACATGCAAACATGTATTGTCATCAGTAGACAAAATAGTGTGGGGAAAATACTATACTTAAGGAATAAAGAAACGCAACAAACACTTTGGGTTACTAAACCATGCTTTGTAATGCAAGTATGTGGTATAACTGAGCTTATTATATGAAAGCAATATCTAAACGTCAGATTGCAATAGGTTGAGCCACAATATCGGTTACGTATGCTTAATGGCGTACGCTTTACCAAACTGACCTACAGTAGCACACCATGTAACCATGATCAGTAAATGTCAAATTTGAAACCAAAACCAGTATTTTGTTTCCAAAACCCCTAAAAGTGATTGCAGATGTAACCATTGATCAGTTGGTAACATTTGGTTATGTTATTGGACGTTTAACGTCACCAACGTCAATCGAAAAAATGAGTCAAAAGCCAGTAAAAGGGTTTCCTACGGCATGCGTTATATTCAATAAAATGATCATTTACTTTAAAAATTATGACCTTTGTACTTCAGACGTCCATAAAACGTCCATTATAACGTCAAAATCCAACATCATGCATTTTAAAGACTCTCATTATGTTTTTCAAATTTTCTGATTTAAAAAATGATCAATTGCCAAACGTTTGATTACAGTGCGTAAATCGAGTGTTTACTCAAAGCATATAATCCGTTTTGCTCCTTTACAAAACGTGATATTCTGTTTAACGAACGTCAAAACAAACGCTCCGATGATCCATTTCTACGGTACCAGTGACGTCACTGTTGATTAAAAAGCACCTCGTGTCGTATGTTGGTTCGATATACACTATTTAGGTACTAATAGCCAAAATCGAATAATTTAAATGACGTTAATTACTCATTTTTCGTTATTGTAAACTTCAGCACTCCGTTCACAAGATTTAACGCAACATGGGACGGCACCCAAGTATACAATGATCCTAGTCTTTATTGCACATTATCAAGTCGACGTCACGTAACCCACATGCAAAGAATTTGTCATCTTCCCCTTCGCCTCGACGTTTACGTCACAATTTGCGTTTTTCATAGTTTTTGACGTTTTGTCGTTAATTTTGTCAATAAAATGATGTTTTCTCATTGCATCACGTGCAAAAAGCAGTCAGTAGGTCATTTCATTAAAGGATTTTATCAAAACGTCAAATACATACGTAAAAGTTGAAATTTAGTGTGTTGCGTATTTTAATTCCTTAAGTATATTATTTGACATATTTCAGCAATGTCACCTTTCGATGACAGATTTCTGTATTACGTGAGCTCGTTCATCGTGAATGAAGACATTATCGTGAAAAATATGGGGCTCAAGGACTCCAAGTATAACGATATGAAATGTATCAGCCCACCATCACGACGAATGTGCCAGGTAAATTAAATTCTAACTCGGCGTAATCGATTATCACATTGAACCTATTATATGGAAATGTCATTGTAAGTTAGCTATAATTCACTGTTAACGATATTTGTGACGTCGCATGATTTCCCGCCGAATTATAAAATGAGCAGCGACATGATTAAGCCGGTTTTTCGCTTATGTGTTAAACAACGACGCAGATCAGCTGTGCAGTAACTGGTCGAACCCCTGCAAATCGGGTGTCTCGTCACGCGGCTCATATATTTATCTTTCTCTCTTCAGATGTTGGCCGTGTTAAAAGCTAGCCATTCAGAGGACCCGCCCTGCAATTTCGTTCGTCAGCTTATAGGTGCCATCAAAGACACCCGTAATGAATTGGCAGTCTTGGAAATAAAAGAGAAAATTAAAGAATGGTAATGAAACTAGCGGGCTAAGATGCCGCCTTTTGGGAAATAGCAGCTTATTCGGCTAATCACATGATCTCTTTGAATGTAATTATGGTTGTTTCCCACCTGGCTTCTTATTTGTTTGAATATTGATGCTTTACGTCCCAATCAACAGCAGTGGTCATGTCGGGACGTTGCCTCCACTTTAGCTCACCTGAGCTGAACGCTCACTAGGTGAGCTTATAGGATGGCCATGATCCGGCGTCCGTCCGTCCGTCGTCCGTCGTCCACAATTTCAAAGATCTTCTTCTCTGAAACCACTTGACCTATCAAGTTGAAACTTTATTTGGAGCCTCCTTGGGTAGTGGCATTTATATTTTGTTCGCAATATCTTGGTAACATGACCAAGATGGCCGCCGCGCCCATATATGGTAAAAACCACTCAAAAATCTTCTTCTCCAGAACCGGCAGGCCGATTTTCACAAAACTTGGTATGTAGCATTTGGGACCCAAGCCCATCATAGTTTGATCAAATGATGACCATAGGATGACCTTGACCTATTTTACGGCAAGGTCAATTTTGGAAACATAGGCTTTTATATGGGAAAAAGTGAAAACTATGGATTTTTTTGAAAACTATTGCAGCCGGAGACCGGAAAAGTGGTAGATGCAAACAACTAATGGAGTAGATTAAGGTATGTGATTAATTTAGGTCAAAGTCATCTCTTGACCTTGGCCAGTCTGTAGTCCATACACATTTTTTCAAAGATCTTCTTCTCTGAAACTGCTTGGCTAATCAAAGTAAAATTTTATGTAGAGCATCCATGGGTAGGGGGAAAGAAAGTTTGATCGCGAAATCCGGGTCGCATGACCAAGATGGCCGACATGCCCATATATGGTAAAAACCACTCAAAATCATCTTCTCCAGAACCGGCAGGCCGATTTTCACGAAACTTGTTATGTAGCATTTGGGACTCCAGCCTATCATAGTTTGATCAGATGATGACCCTAAGATGACCTTGACCTATTTTACGGCAAGGTCAATTTTGGAAACATAGGCTTTTACATGGGAAAAAGTGAAAACTACTGATTTTTTGAAACCTATTGCAGCCTGAGACCTAAAATATAATAGATGCAAACAACTAATGGAGTAGATGAAGGTATGTGATTAATTTAGGTTAAGTTTATTTGTTGACCTTGGCCAGTCTCACACACTTTTCAAAGATCTTCTCTGAAACTGCTTGGCCAATCAAAGTGAAATTTTATGTGGAGCATCCATGGGTAGGGGAACGAAAGTTTGATTGCGAAATCCGGGTCACATGACCAAGCTGGCCACCACGCCCATATATGGTAAAAACCACTCAAAAATCTTCATCTCCAGAACCAGCAGGCCGATTTTCACGAAACTTGGTAAGTAGCATTTGGGACTCCAGCCCATCATAGTTTGTTCAAATGATGACCCTAGAATGACCTTGACCTATTGTATGGCAAGGCAAAAACAATGGATATCTTGGAAACTATTGCAGCCTGAGACTTGAAAGTTGCTAGATGCAAACAACCAATGGAGTCAATGAAGGTATGTGATTAATTAAGATCAAGGTCATTTCTTGACCTTGACCCAAGGTCATTTTAATATCAAAATTAAGATTATGGTTTTCTCAGAAATCACTGGGTTTCAATAAAGGTGTGTGAGTATTTAAGGTCAAGGTCATTTCATGATGGCTTAATGCTCCAATATAAGGCTTCATGTGAGCTTTCTCTGGTATGGGACTTTTACCCAACATTAGGAAGTCATGACACTCAAAATGTGCTTCATACATATAACCACCCAACTAAGCCAATAAGGTTTATATGTATGGATGGTTTGACTAAACGACTTTTCCTGGGCAGGCTCAGACATGAGCGGTTAACCAGTAATCAGATGGTCGGTCAGTAGATTTGAAGCTTTGCCTGGAGGCACAAGTAGCCCATCTATTTCTCCGGGGCCCCAATGGGCGGGGTCCCATCTGGCTTCTTAATTATTTTGACTATGAATAAAATTTGCACTTTTAATAATTTAAGCATTCTTGGATCCAGTGCTACAGGCAGGGTTTGCTTGATTGATGTATATTACCTAAATCTCATAGTATACTATCATCATCTCGGGGCAATATAACTGTTTAATATACATCTATCTTTTTATCCAGCCAAACCCGGTCAATTCCCCATATTTATGACGTGGGTCGTTGCCCTTGTTTTTGTGTGTGTGTGTGTAAGAACAAATTTGTTCTTACAGATTTTTTTTTTAATTTCGTGGAAATAGTTTCACCGTCTGTTGTTTGAAGATGCCTGCCAGTTGCAAGCGCTGTGTTGGGTGTACAAAGCTGCATCTTTGGTATAAAGGATTTCGCTCAAATAGTTCTTGCAAGAATATCAACTCTTCAGCTTTCCTGTCACTTGATAATAGGTGAACTTACTAGGTTTGTTTTTATTTTTACAGGTTAGAAAGTAAAGACCCCAACTTCTCTGCTTCAGAGATGAACAAGATAAAACAACGATTGAAAATACATTAAACATCAAGCTGTATAATATTGTGTATATTGTGTATTCTTTCTCTTTCCAAAACAAAGGATTATTTTTGGATTTTTTTATTATAATAACATACAATATAAACAATATTTTAAGCAAGCTATATAATGCCAACCTGACAATTGTGAAAATAATCAAAGAAATTAAAACTGAAGCTGTTTGCCTGATTTTTCAGATTAACGTCTCAGTCAACATGTGTGTTTTTTTTTTTCAGTCATGTCGGGACGGAATCATCGTTTTCTACGGTCTTCGGGGTCTCTGACCAGGTCTGACACAAACCGACATGTACAGTCACAGAAGCAGGCTACAAGCTTGAAATTTCGGATTTAAGAAGAAGAGAAATTGTACTATCCGTGTAGCGAAAACAAAGGCGCTGATCAGCTTATCTGCGCCTTTGTTTTCGCATAGACAAAATCCCGTTTTCTCACGATGCTGCTCATATAGACCCATGCCATCTTATTATAAGGGGATGGACAGAACCGCATTAGACATTTGAAAACTGAGTGCGTGGATATCAGTGGGTTTCACAAACGTATTGACCTTGGAGTGCGTTGAGAAATACCCAAGGTTTCCAAAACATAGATAAGGAGTGATGCAAAATGAAAACATGACATATAATATACTTGGTATAGAGCTTTAATGTTTTCACCGCTGGACCAATAAGTATTATGTTTTGGTGCTCCAGGTCCTGGTATTGGAAGAAGAAGAAGAAGAAGAAGAAGAAGAAGAAGAAGAAGAAGAAGAAGAAAGCTGTTTCGCAGGGCAGAGTTTTTATCTGTTATTTGCTGGACCAAACTGGTGAATTTAGAAAGACATCAGTTCTTTCTTAAAATGCGCACAGTAACATTTGGTCATGAAAAGCATAATATATAGTTTCATGTTGGCTTGTAGGATCAGTTGCATGTCTTTTGCTTTGTTACGTGTAGTTTTCTTCACCTCGTCCTATTTAATAGTGCAACCATTAATTCACATAAGGTCATATTTTTCCTGCAAATTGATAGATGGGAAAGTAAATCAAAAGACGTATATTAAAACCTCTTGACATAGTAACCTCTTTTTAATGCCCATTAAATTGTGTGTCATTACCAACATTTATTAAAATCAGTATCAATTGACGAGAGGTTACTCGCATTAGACAAATCTAAGGGTTACATGCTTAATATTTGCATTTAAAAGAAAATATAAAACCAAATGTTTCTTTTTCAGAAATAATGATTACATGTATTGTACCAAATACACCTACCATGGAAAGATATTGCGAATAATTAAAATTTAAAAGGTCAAAATTTTAATTTAAAATGTCGTGACCGAAGTGCCCCATCGTGTTTAACACTCCCTACGACCAAGCGAATGTTAATAAATCGAATATCGTGTTTGATCCCTGTACCCCGGGAGCTAATATGACCTACCTTGCACCCCCGGACAATTTTTCAAGAGTGCCAAAGCGTTCATTGGTCACAAATTAGCCGCTTCCCCTGGGGCACTGTTTTTTCAATGCAATTATGCATCTATGCCGTTACATCGTAGTGAACGTCCATGAAATGAACGCAAGTTCGTTCGGAATAAGTTCGTTCGGAATAAGTGTGTTCGGATTAAGTGCGACCGTCCTGTCAGCAGGACACGAGAACTGCTGTTAAGAGGACAAGACATTTTATCGTTCTAATTATCACACAATATGCTAAGCGTTTCAAAATAACTTAAACTTAAGGCAACCAAACTATCGTTCTAATAAGCGCACACTACGAACGACTGTGGAAATAATCATGTCTAAAATATCAATGATGATGTCATTGAAGTGATCCATTTGTTGCAATAATGTATTTGATAATTTGTGATTAAGTTACAAAACGGTATTTTTGTATGATTGGTGTAAAGTACCAAGCCGGTAGTCAAACAGTGTGCGCTTCTGCAGGTTTTTTTTTTTTTTTTTTTTTTTTTTTTTTTTTTTTTTGAAACGACCAGGGTGTACGCTTATTGGAGCATGTACGCTAATTAGAAGATATACGGCAATTCTGACCCAATTATCATTTTAACGACTTTGATCTATTACCGAATCTATTCAGTGCAACAATGGTGACAGCAGCACCCAGAATGATAAAATGTTTTGCTGTCATCAAATATTCATAGGAATATAAACTAGTTGATATTCGTTTTTCTTATTTCATAGTCGACCTCATTTGTTATAATTTTGACATAGTCTATAAATAAATAGTGTAAAATTTATAACGAAGGAGAACAGAAAGATCAATCTTTTGTGAACTTGGTCTGCAGCCCAAAAGCACAGCTCACTTATATAATTCTTAAACGCCTAGGTGGACTATAAAATGCAAAACTAGGTAGCTTATCTCAGTAGTTTACGTCCTTGTGGTGGAATATTGGATTAAGTCCGTTCACCCCGGCATGACGCTAAAAGGCCACTTTCTACTACTACTACTACTGCTTATCTCAGAATTTGTCTAGACATCAAAGGGTTAACAACTCCAGCAGCTCTTAAAAATCCAATAAATTTGACTGGATGTGGTCATAAATACCTATGCCCATGTCTGTGATTAATTTTATTGCACTTTATTCAAACAGGCAGTGTCTTGGAGATTATCAGTAATGCAATAAATATGACAGGAGCTGCACAGTAGCACATCTCTACTTGTATTACCTGTCTCAATAAAGGTACTACTCTCCTGCACCCGGCGGCTGACGACATCCCACCTACAGGTGTTTTCGCAAACATGATCAGTGTCGGGAAACAAAGTCCGTGTTTGCTATCATTTGTGTATACGTCATACGATATAGAGCGCGTTCGGGCTGCACATAATTTCGGAAATCACGCAGTGGTATTTCTACGTACTCGTATATAAAAGAAAAATATTTACCCATATCCTATTAGTCGGAAAGCAACGGAGCCGCGCAAGAATATTATCAAACATTTGTAACCAAGAGAAACGTTCGAAATTTTTGTGGTCTTTCTTGAATCGACAGACCATCACCTTTCTTTCCACAATTCAAAGTCATGTTGTGATAGCTTTGCAAAGCTAAAAATATTCAAAGTGACTTTACAACATATCATCGCATCTATTTATCATAATAAAACATCGATTCAAGCCCCTAAATGCATCGAAATGCACCATTCAAAAAACTGGAAATGGCTGTCGAAACAAAGCTCATCTTTGATTGTAAATATCTCAGCGTGTGAAATTGCTCCTATTGGCTCACCCAGGTCATTAAAAAGTTCAGGGTATCTGCCTTCAAACGATACCAAGGGTTCTGGGCCAGGCTCTGGGGGATTTTTATGTTCCAGTATTTACGAAAGGACCCCTCTAAAAATGGAACTCTTTTCAAAATGGCAACGAGCTCAACAAGCCTCCCGCTTGAGTACAGCTATTTCCCTCCCTACAAACAGAAAGGCAATGAATCAAAACACTTGTTAACCATTTCAAAATGATGTGATACCTTATTTGTTTTACTTTAATCCAAATGTACAACACGGTTGATGTTTAAAACAACATAAAATTCACACACTATGACACAGTTTCATGTTTTGTTCTGATTTCATTTCTTGGAAGTCACAACATTTGGTGACGTAATCAATTAATTTTGCGTCACAGGTTCAGCGGGTATCGATTTCACGGTGCATAACCATACCGGACTCTATCTGCGAAATATGAATTCGGACCATACCTGTGTCAGATTGTAAAGGCGAATGTCCGCTCAAAATACGCATGAACAATAACTCAACTAGTCAATTACATGTAGCTATGTCCCTCACGTGCACGGGCACCTGCTAATTGACAAGTGGGTGTGTGCATGAGGGCAATAATGTTGAAAAATATGTTGGGGATACAGAGAAAAAAAATATGTACGTTTGTCAATTTATCTAAACAGAAAGGGATATGACATAAGTGGTCATAAGTAGCTCTTGAAGGGTATTTAGAAATACAAATGACACAAGAAGAAATTTTGGATTTTTCCAGAACATTTCAAGGAATTACCCCCCTAACCACACCCACCACCCCGGATTTCCAACACCTAAATCACTGACAAGAAGGAAATCGCCATTTGTACATACCCGGGGTACATACGTTTCGTTTGCTGAATGAAAAATCAAAGTCACCGCGTGGGCGTGGTTACAAATGACCAGTGCATTATCTACGAAATCATCAGACTGATTCACAGCACATTTATGCAAGCGATCTCTATTCTTTTGAGCTAATCAAACTGAGATGGAACGCCCTGCTACCAACAGACATATAAGACTGTGACAATATTTCAGCAGCATAAGGTAAAATAAATGATCAGGAACTGGTGCAATCAGAAGCAATTCAAGTTACATCCTCCTAAAACATAGGTGGGGACCAAAACGGCAATTATGTAATATAAGCAAAGAACATGTCGCAATCTGTTTTCCTAAGGTAGCTACTCTGTTACACTGAACTTTGGATTCATAAAAGGCGTAAACGTGAACATAAAAATCGACTTCAAAGTCTGAAAGTTAGAACCACAGTACTGCAACAAAAGTACCGCATTTGAACGGTCAGAAATACAAAATTTCTAGTGGGGGGGGGGGGAGGGGGCAGGCTTAAACCGGTTTTGTAGGCACCTAAACTCACCCTCAGCTTCTGCAGTGATTCGCTAATTACATTATGCCACCACCGCGATTAAATCTTATTCAAACGGGACAAGTTTCAGAAGCCAGCTTAACGTTGTCAATTTATTACACAACTTTGCGATATTCATTTTATGTGCTTTAATTGAATAAATAGATGTATACAATCTAAATAGACTGTTATCTACACAGTAAGTTAAGATTGGCCGTTTGTCTCTCACTAATGTGAAAGACTATCATTATTTCTTGAATAGGTTATGTGTTGGTGAGTTCTTTGATGGCTGACTAGGCCAATTCTAGCTCTAAACTGTCGGTTGCAAGTAGTCAGCTGGTGGCCCATTGGTATTGGCTTTGCGTTGTCTGCGCTTTCTTTCAGCTTCACAGATTCTCTTCTTTTCATAGAAAGCTGCTCCTTTGTTGACAAGACCCCGCCACTTAATTGATCGCTCTTGTGCAGTCTAGTAAGATTGCAATTCAGGGGAAACAACCGATACGAATTATGGTATGAGGATACATGTACTTTATAATCTTGACCGACCACATGCGCTCGACGACTGGATAGGTTTTTGCATATTCACCCATTTGAAGACCCTGGCGAAACATTTTTATTACAATCGCATATATATTATTACCCCTAACCCGAGGGTGGGTGTTGATAAATGTGATTGTAATAAAAACTAATGGCTTGTACGTTTTGCTAGGGTCTTCAAACGGGTAGAAATGAAGAAGAAGAAGAAGAAGAAGAAGAAGAAAAGAAAAGAAAACGGACAAGTGTGAAGAAAACTATATATATCACCACAACCGACCCAAACATTACGAGAACTTGCCCATGTAATGTACAGAGATTTTTAGGTTGTGAAAAAAAAGGAAATTTTTCAGCAGGAAATGTTTGTGATATTTTTCTTAATTTTGCTCAAAACATACATGTAGATTGTGGGTACACGTTACCCACGAGTACCCACAATCTATTTTTGGAGCAAAAATAAGAAAAATAGGTATACCCTTGTAAACCCCAGTTTTACTATATAAAAGTGGGGTTTAAGGGGGTATATATTACACGAATATGTATTCCTGATGATCTGACATTGAGTTCTCTCAACATTTTTTTTTTTCAATTTAGTTGAAATCAGTTACAGCAACAACATGTAGTGAACTCTAAATCTTCTATCATTAGTTTGGTCAAAATCCATCCATTTGTCAAGAAGATACTGCGGCGGATTTTCCCCCAGTTTTTAATGAACGTTGGCCTTGAAAATTAGGCCATGGTCACCAAAGTCTAATCAACTCTTTCCTCCTCCCAAGTCCCAACCATGTATCTGTGAAAGTTTGGTCAAAATCCAGTAACTGGTTCAAAGGATATCGCACCAGAAAGAAGCTATATGCGGACGCCGACAGGATCCGCATCCAAAACAATCAAAACAATATGTGTACACGTGTGTGTGTGTGTGTGTGTGTGTGTGTGTGTGTGTGTGTGTGTGTGTGTGTGTGTGTTAGGACGACTGGACAGTCTTTTTTTAAATCTATCGAAATTGCTAAAACAGCAGTCACACACTGTAGCGTATAACCCAAACGCGCGCCGGGCGTATGAAAACTCTCAATTTAACACGCTGAAGATTTTGGACGTATAAAAACTTAATTTGTTCCTTTAACTCGCTTTAGCCGAGTCACACAGTAGCGCGTGACTGGGGCGTGTGCCGGAGGTAAACTATCTCAAAGTTTTGGAGTACGTTTGTGTTACGTACCAAATACGCTATGCACGCGCTACAGGCGCGCAGAAAACGTTCAGCGCGCGTCTCACACACGCTTGGAGCACGCTACTGACTGAGCAATATGTCATAAAATCGGAACTTGCGCATGTAGCGTACACTGGCGTGCCTCAAACGTGCGCCGAATGCATTCGAAGCGTATTCAGCGCGCCTGTAACGCGCGTGGAGCTTATTCGAAACGTATCAGACATACGCCTGGGACACGCCGAGCTTCTAGAAAAAATTTAAGCATGTTTGAAAATTTTTTGAGCCCAAACCAGGGAGGCGCAGCGACCTTCAGCGACGTATATCAACGTGCACCAAGCCTGTACCGCGCTACTTACGTGTCTTCGACGTGTTTCTGGCGTATGTTGAATTTTACATTTTGTCAACACGCCCGGCGTGCGTTTGATTTATACGCTAATGTGTGACCGTTGTTTTAATTTCAAATCGTTCGGGAATTTTCGTGAATTTGTCTCTGCATAACTAAACTTATTGACTATTTGCAAAAACACAGGACTGAATAAACGATGGCATATTTAAAATAATTCGCGTCCCGGGCTACAGTTGTTTATCTCTGCGTACAACGCTCAATAAATCATACACAGTTAGTCCCCGTGAAATTCCGAGAAATTGAGATGTAAACAAATTAAACGTCATGGGGCGAGTTCGACTAGCACGCAAACTGTTAATACAGAACCGCGCATGTAGCGTACACTGGCGTGCCTCAAACGTGCGCCGAATGCATTCGAAGCGTATTCAGCGCGCCTGTAACGCGCGTGGAGCTTATTCGAAACGTATCAGACATACGCCTGGGACACGCCGAGCTTCTAGAAAAAATTTAAGCATGTTTGAAAATTTTTTGAGCCCAAACCAGGGAGGCGCAGCGACCTTCAGCGACGTATATCAACGTGCACCAAGCCTGTACCGCGCTACTTACGTGTCTTCGACGTGTTTCTGGCGTATGTTGAATTTTACATTTTGTCAACACGCCCGGCGTGCGTTTGATTTATACGCTAATGTGTGACCGTTGTTTTAATTTCAAATCGTTCGGGAATTTTCGTGAATTTGTCTCTGCATGACTAAACTTATTGACTATTTGCAAAAACACAGAACTGAATAAACGATGGCATATTTAAAATAATTCGCGTCCCGGGCTACAGTTGTTTATCTCTGCGTACAACGCTCAATAAATCATACACAGTTAGTCCCCGTGAAATTCCGAGAAATTGAGATGTAAACAAATTAAACGTCATGGGGCGAGTTCGACTAGCACGCAAACTGTTAATACAGAACCACGCATCGATCAATTGATTGATCATTGATTTGATATAGTGATTAATTGATTGATTGATTGATTGATTGATTGAATGATTGATTAATGGATTGATTGATTGATTGATTAATTACCGTTTCGTCCATGGTGGGCTGATTGGCAAGCCACCTTGATGTAACTATAGCACTCATTCCACATTCTTGCAACCATTGCAGGCTCAGGCTTGCAAGCAGGTGACGATATTTAACAGTCAGAGAGATGAAAATGACCACAGAAACAGTTTCATAACCAAATCACCATTGACACTATCACATTATCATTGTTTAAATCTATTTTTAATGGGCTTTTGTGTGTGTGTGTGGGGGGGGGGGGGTGCGTGGGTGGGGGGGGGGGGGGGGGTACCGACCGAAACCACGAATGATGTCGGGGTCAATTAAGCCTGGCAGATAGCAAGTGTCGAACCTCAGTATAGCAATCACGACAGAATTAACGAAAATAAATCAATGTGTACAGCTAAATAAAAAAATTTACACAGTCATCCCACGGTACGTAAGTAGGCTACTCCCGTTATGTAGAGGTTTTACATTATATTAGCTGCAGATACGGGTAAGTAACTTTGTCGGGATTTTATTTCAACCTGTACTGTTGTCTACGCAATATCTTTTTAGTAATTGATTTCTCAAAGTGTGCTGCAGAAGTACATTTGCATTCCATTCTGTTCAAGTACTTGTAGACTAGTGGTTGAAAATCGAACGCAACTGATGACGTTTCAATGATTACGTCACATTGAATTTGTAAAATCATAACAAACAGACATGACAGTAGCTTCCTTATGAAATAATTCTTGTAAGGTATGTCTTTGTGTGTTCATTTTATGAAAAATAACCCCAGAAACTTATGTTCGTATGCATGATTTGATCGTATTTAACGAGATACAAAGCTTCAACTTTGAAAGCGACTTGCTCAGCACAGGAAACTTCTCCCACGAAGGGGTTTAGCAGAAAGATGGCCAAGGGTTTCTTTGAGAGAATTTTGATACCAACATCGACTTTCCCTCTGGGGGATTTTTTTGTTCCATTATTTTCTGAGGCAGGTGTTTCACAAGAAGATTTTTTTGAGATTCTGATGCTTCAGTTTTCCGTGCATTTAAAAAGCAACACATGACCTAAAACTTGTATGAAAGTGACATAAAGCTGTAAAAAGGATGCCAAAACGTTATCAAATATCAAGAAAATGCTGTCAGTGCATGCGACGCACACGATAATAACATGAACTCTGCTGAAATTATGACGAATTTCGCGCCATTTTTATGACGCCATTTTTAAGGGATTATTTTGTGACGCGCTTGGTGACGTTTTGTAAATACTTTCACAACTTTTGACGTCGTTGCCGTTCGACTATATCACACGCGGCATATTATAATCACTATATAGCAATATTTTCTTTCTTTGAAACATTAATTTGTCAACATTTATAACACTTTGGAACTTTAATGTTCTCGAAGTGTTCTCGACGGCCAGATGAAAACACTTTGAAAGTATTTAGGGCCTACAGTTAACCAACCGATAATGTGTGGACTGGTGCATATAATAGGATAATTTATGTAAAATATTTCACAAACAACTTACGCAAACAGCACCACAAATGTTTCGAACCTAGGTTAGTCCGAACTGTACACACATATAGCTTCACCAACGTGTACACAAATGATATAGTTCCCGGACGATCGTAGTAGACTTAGTCACCGATTTACCGTTACACATATGAATGAAATAAATGTATTTGACCAATAGGAACAGGCGTGTCATTCATACTAGTGACGGTAAATCTGTGACGAAAGTCTACTACGATCGTCCGAGAACTATAGCATACTTAAGAAATAGATCAGCTCTAGCAGTGAATTGTTGAGTAATAATTCACTGTTTGGAGGTCATTTGTAAAGAAGATCAAATCACGAGCGCGTAGCGCGAGTGATTTATCTTCTTACAACTGACCGACAAACAGTGAATTATTACTCAACAATTCACGCACTTGAGCTGATCTATTTCGATTCTAACACACAATAAATGGAATAAATGTTGCTGAAACCGTCAATATCGTTCAGCTTTCCGCCATTCAACTGCAGATATCCCGCCAAATATTTGACTGTAATGCTGGTATTTACACACATTTATTACGTTTGTTGTGCGCTAAAACTACGTTTCACCGACTAACGCTGCTTTGTGGGATAGCTGACGTCACAAATGCCGCAAAGTAACGTCACGCTTATTCGCCCAGTGAAATTGTTGCACAATATAACACGATTTTTTACCATTGACCTTATAGGCAAGGCGTGTTAGAAACAGAGTTTGTTTCCCGACAGTGATGACAATGACGCGACGGAACATACTATGAGATAGGGGAAACAGGTTACGCCGTTATATACCTTTAAAAACGGCGAAGTAACAGACAAAGGAATAGACATCTACCTCGTATGTCATCGTTTTTACAACATACACTCATCAAAAGTAGTTTTGCACCAGTTAATAATTTTCTCATTTTAAAATAATGTTTATTTGTTTATTTGCTTAACGCTCCAGTCAACAATTTTTCAGTCATGTCGGGACTCTTCCTGGGTTTAACCAGTACAGTAGGAATTTAATGTGTCTTGCTCAAGGACACAACACGGTGACGCCTGTGAGGTTCGAACCCAGGACCTCTCGATTCGGAGTCCGACGCTCTACCACTACGCCACCGCGCTCCCTATAGTAAAGATATTTTACAAATAAACTTTTAAAAGTACTTAATACCATCTTAAAGGGCTGGACTTCGTGAATAACAAAGCAATAATTTGTACTGAAAAGATTTTAAGTAAAACTGTGCAAAAATGCATATTTTTGAAAACACCAAAATTTGGGATGCAGCAAAACGCCCACATCTTTATTTCTGGGTTTCCAAACCTGAATTCGTTTCACTTCCTCACTCGAGATACTGACTTGAAGCAATCATTTAAAGCAAAAAGTAAAAAATAAATAAAAATCGATGAATAAATAGATATTCTTTTGGACAAAAACACTGTTTTTCACACACACACACACACACACACACACACACACACACACACACACACACACACAAATCGATTTTTGAGATTTTGTTTAAATTCTCAGAAAAAGCTTAGTAATACTGATCTCTCAAATAAAATGGGTTGTTTTTCCATCAAACAGCATGCAGCATCCCTTAATGTTTAACTGCTTTTCAACACATACACATGCAATATCTATGACATGAGATCGCCTTTAACAAAAAGAAACACATGCACATGATGTGAAACTCATCTTCACAAACGGCTATGGGGGTGGGGCATATGTATTACGATTCATTGTGCCGTTTATTCAAGATGTTTTTCAAAACGTGTTTCTTATTAGCATGATGCAAGAACTTATTGTTTCTAAGCGACTGTAAAGAGAGTAGACTTACGTGCATACTTGTAAAGAAAGTATCATCGTCACTATCCTGGGGTTGGTAACTCAAAGCCATCTTAAGCTTAAAATCAACTTATGAGCAACTTAAGTATCTCTTAGCGATTATGGCGAATAACTGAAAATGATCTTAAGTTTCAGTGACAACTTAAAAACATCGAAATTTTACGGTAAGCTCAAGCCTACCTTAGCGTCGCCTTATCTTACCAAGTGGCCCCGTTCATTTCACAAAGAAACAATAGCCTTGAGTAATTGGAATAGCAAGGGCGAAAGTTTAAGGTGGTCAATTTAAGACAATCTTAAGTATGTCGTAAGTAGGGGAACTTACGATGCCTTCGAGTTACTAACCCCAGCACTATAAGTATCAATCAGAGTTAATATAGACCCCGGACGATCGTAGTAGACTTGCGTAACAGGTTTACCGTTATAAAATAAGAATGAAATGAATGAATACTCAACAAAAAGTTAAGGAAAATGTGTTTGAGTGCCTGTTACACAAGAACTGTTATATTTTATGAACTGTGAACCCACATTATTATGAAGTGTCTTTATATCTTTCAAATGAGGGCTTATTTGAGATGATTACACTTACAGGAGCTTTAAAAATCAATTTCGAAGTTGACTGGTCGCCCCTCCATGTTTCACAAAATTGCCATATTGTTTGATTTGTGTATCAATTGTCACCGAAGCTTTTTCACACAATAACCATATCTCCATAGACACATTTCTGATGAGCAGCTGTACAGTGCACACCCTGAGGTGAGCAGACCTCTTGTAAAGCATTTTCAGCACAAGCACCTTTGTTGGTACCAGAAGGATAATGTTAGATGAATCGCCCCAGTATCACCCAAGATCACCTATGTCGGAACAAGGTTGAGGTCAAAGACTAGGCAACCCACCCACCAGACATGCCTCCCTCTGAACAAGTGTTACACATTTTGGGCTCTAGGCTCTTGCTGTGGTGCTTCAGGAGGAAAGGAGGCTGATTTCTCAGCACCAAATTCAGCATGTTGTTGGTCAGATTAAAGAGCAGCCTGATATTGCCATCTAGGAAATGATGCTGATGCAGAAAAAGCAGTATGCCATGCCTCAACATCTTGTCTTGTGCACTGATCTGACTGGGTGCATTAATCGGTTTTACATGCGCATAACCTCACTCTCATCTTCTGCAGTGGTTCACAACACGGCCCTCGTGGTGAATCTCTAACTAGTCAATGAATCATCAAGGACAAACAAATAAATCATGATAACCACCCGAGCGCCGAATAACTTACTGAAACCCGGAGCAAAAGGAAAACACCAGTTGAACCCCGGTGGGTCAAGCAACAAACAAGAAGCTCTGGCCCTAACCAACTAAAATGAATAGCTTTATGTCGTGACCATCACCGAGTCTGACGACCGACCCAACGGCGTGCAATTAAACAAGGCAGCATAGTCATCAACCATGATTGGGTTAATAACTAAGCATGCAGACTGTCGCAAAACATTCAAGTTATAACCTATACGTCTGTAGCGAGTTATGATTTTTCTGAACTGAAAAGAAAAATCATTCCGACCTAGAAGTTTCCTAAAATTGTTAACCAAATCACCATAAAATTCTGGTTCCGAAAGGCCCCACATTAAATTTGGAAATCAACCCATAGTGTCTGCGATAAAGTTTAGAAAATGTTTTTCGAAGTTTATGATACCGATAGCCCTGCTTGAGAAGGTTGGCTGTTAAACTAACGGAAACATTTACTATATCAAAATCGAAGCCATCGCGTTTATCATAGATTTTAGAAGAAACAAATCCATTTCCAATAAAAAATGTAAATCCAAAAAGGGGGATATGGTATCTGTGTTGTTGACTTTATTCAACTGTAGTTCAGGTGGATAAATTTAATTGACCATTACTTCAAAATAAGGATTATCAATATTCAAAAGGTCATCGTCGAATTAAAAGCCTCGACAACAGCAGCTTGATTGTCATGGTTAAGAGAATCCATGGAATCTCTTTCGTAGCAGTATTAAATAAATCAGCTGCGAGAGGGGCGCAATTTGTACCCATTCGAATTCCAACAATTTGTCTGTATAACTTGGTTCCGAACCTAATATTATCCAGAAGATAGGATAAGGCATCGCATACATTTTTGACATGACCAAAGTGTATGTCGACTTTGGTCAGAGGAAGTGAAAAAGTTTTTCGGTCATTACAGGCCAACTAAAGTGAAACATAGTTTTTACTGCTCTTTCGAAAGTTAGAATTGCTAACTTTTGACTAGATTTGTTGTAATAAGCACCTGAACACATTTCCCTTAGCTTTTTTGTTGAGTATATATGGCCAATAGGAACAGGTGTGTCATTCATCTAACGAAAAATCTGTGACGAATGTCAACTACGATCATCATGTAAACATGCATACGTATCTTTTTTTTTATTAAAACACTTCTCGCACAGAAACTTCACCAAGATCAGCCGCGGATCAAATGGGTCTTTTAACACCTCGTTTATAAAGCGAATAGCTTATGATTACATGTATAACATCTGTCGTATTTTCGGGGTACGCATCTTGGCTGTATTAAATAGATCGTTCTACATTTTGAATCGGCAAATGAAATAGCTATCATTTGTAATGAATGAGGGTGCGAAAAAAAATAAAATCTGTTAAAATTTGGCTTGAGAAACCGTTAAAATAGCAGGTTTGACTGAGAGCGCTCAACGGCGGATCACCAATACAACGGATCACCACCTCTTGACCAAACTTTCTAACGGTATTTGAGAAGTGATCGGTATGCAAGTCGATGACCGTTGGGTCAGTTATCGCCCGATTAGAATAGGCGAGCAAGCGGTCATCATTCTTTACAAATGATAGCTATTTCTTTTGCCTGGTGCTATAATTCACTTTTAGATGGAAGATCATCGTCTGCTCAGCTAAACCTTTGTTGAATCGCACATGCGAAAGTCGTGGGATCCGGAGATCAACTCTGTATTATCGACGGATTAACTGATCCCCCGGTCAGGGGT
The DNA here is from genome assembly GCA_964017185.1 of Rugalucina vietnamica. Taxonomy (NCBI): domain Eukaryota; kingdom Metazoa; phylum Mollusca; class Bivalvia; order Lucinida; family Lucinidae; genus Rugalucina; species Rugalucina vietnamica. The sequence continues at coordinate 18,903,453 of OZ024873.1, forward strand.
GATCGGCGGATTATCCTCGGATCTAACGAGCAAGCGGTCATAACACACAATAAACGGAATAAAAGTTGCTGAATCCGCCGATATCTTGCAGCTTTTCGCCATTGCATTGTGTGTTAGAATCCCCGTTTCATAAGCGTTCATAACAGCCCTTATTTTCATCTAATCACAGGATAAATGCGCGTATGTATTCTTCAAAAAAAAAAAAAAAAATAAAATAAAATAAATAAATAAATAAAAAATAAGATGTATTTCTGTAAAACTGCTGAAATTTTTATTCTAACACGATGCTATCGTCTTTCTCATTAAACCTAATGGAAACGTCATCGTTTGCAAATGAGGACTAATTTACTGTAAACAAAATTACGCGAGTAATGTGGCTTTTTGTGACGTCGCACATAAACATTCATGTCCGTCGAGAATGAGTCCACTGGAAAACATTTTAAGCATTTATTTAATAGTCGTGAAATCGAAATAATTTTACTTTACGGTAAATTATCTTTGTTTAAAGCGTGTGATGTTGTCGGGTAGATGCGATATTTAATTCACTCCGGCTTCGCCGTCGTGAATTAATACATTCACATTAAAGAAAAAATATTTCTTAATTAAAATCTAAGAATTATAAGTGCCTAAAAAGTCATTTTTACGCGTTTCCTAATTAAGCGTTCGGAGTTCGGTTCGGTTCGGCGACACGGACACAGAATTTTGAAAGAGAAGTTTTTCTGGAGGGAAGCCATTAGCCGTAGTATTGACCTCTCCATATGTTTTCAGTATTATGTCAATCATTTGACGTAATGAGGCTCTTTAGGGGTTTATGAAGGTGCATTTTCATTTCTGTTTCTATACACGATATTGAATTCCCTTTCTTGGGCCTCACAGTTCGAGGCTAGACAAGGCTAGTGTTTGTTTTGTCGGCCATTTTTTGTCACTTTCACTTCGATAAATAAATCTATTTTCTTCACGCTAACAAGATCAGTACATACGATGCTTATGATTGAATTAAACTGGAGATGTATTGTTTAATGATATTAACTAGGGTTGCTTTGTTTCAAATGTTTTTAAATTATAAGACTTGGACGCACTCTCTCGTTGACCTATTTATCGGTCTTTATCGGAAAACGATCCATGTGAAATTATGTTGTTACCAATACAGTGCTCTCTTTCACGTCCGCTGTACATAGATGATTGACATGCGGTATTACGAATTAACGGATTGGACCGAAACTGTCCGAAACGAACCGATACTGTCCGGAACGGACATAGATAATATCAAAGCTACAAAGCTAATAATGGGTCACCACATAGTAGCCAGTGAAGAATTTTATGTACACAACAATATTGTGATTTACTTAGAACGCAAGAAAACCGTACCCGAAGAGTTATTGCACCCTGCATACATGTATCCGTCATGCAACCGAATTGTTTACAGTACGGATATGCTACATCACACGACGCCTCACAAAATGTATTGATATTGATCGAACTCTTAAAATGCAACCGTTTGTAATTTTAAGTGGTGACAAAATATCTAAATTGCTGTAGTGCAAAAGTTCACAAAAGATATATCAGATTTTAGGAAAATTTTGGGGGAATTCGAAAACTTTTGATTCATTTCTTTTCTGTTTCAACTATGTGACTTTGAAAGTATGTTCGCAGAAAACGTCAGCTTGAAATTATATTACATTTTTGTCACGGAAAAAAGAGCATATCTAGGTGAATGTCCGAGATATTTTGCCAGTGTTATTTAAAAAACAAACAGCTAAGGCAAAGTCTGGCTCACACTACCCCTAACCAAGACTAATGGGTGCAGATTTATGGAGTTTCAGTTTAACCTCATTTTTAAGATTATAACATTTGGGTCACGTGCTAGCAGATTTTGGCTTATGTCACACAACCTTAGATTTAAATTATATTTATAGCACAGGTTTATAAAATTCGAACCATACTGGATTCACACTGTCCTTCCAGTATTGCTTGATTATGTGGTAGTATTATTCTGATTGGCTCTAGCAAAATCAAACTTTCATCATGCATTTTAAATCTTTGTTTGGAGACTCAGAGAATCTAATCAGGTTAGGCACAAGCCCGCTATACAACTTTGGGTCACGCAGACAGCAAGAATATATGTTTGAAATTTTGAATAAAACTTACTTTGCTTATGGAATTTTACATATGTTTGTTTGTTTCTTTTAAGTTTTAAAGGTCAAGTCAACAATTTTTCAGACGTGGTGATGAAACCATTCACGGTTTAACACAGTATCTGTTTTATTTGGTATCAAAATGCACTATACGTTACTAAAGGAATCATTCTTCTTGTCAGTGTAGACTTCTATCACAATCTCATATTATTTTAAACTTCCCATTGTCGCCGACAGGTAGCGCTATAACACTGACCTGTCGCCTTTGGCTCGTTGCATGCTGGAAATGTCCGCCATGGAATCAATTTTGGAATCTATTTTAATATGTAGATTATATTAATATAATATTACATACATTTTATTTTTGTCTTTTTGTTACGTCCTGTGTTTTACCTATGCACAGCTCGAATGAAAGAAATACATTCTAGTCCAGCAAATTCAAGAAATCTATTAATTGATTCTCGCGAGAACTGAACGGGATTAGCCGATTTCGGCTAAATCCCATAATTCAAAGCGTCAAATGCGAGAGATCTAGATGAGATATCGTCAGATCTCGCGAGAATGTTAAACTTCCAAATTTCTATGAACCCTTCCATATAGCATGTTACTAAGAACATGCTATAATTTTCTTGTTTCTATTATTTTTCGAATTTCCCATTATTTTTGTTTGTAAAACTTCCCGACTTTAGGTCAAGAAGTTTGGGACCTGCAATTTCTCATTGTTGGTCGCTGTTTTCCCCCAAATTAAGAGTCTAAGCATCGATTTTCTTAGTCGTGCGATTCGCGCCAAAACGATTCGTACTTTACTTGAGAATTTCTTTTCTTGAAACTTTTTGGCCTGAGAGCTGACAAGCTTTTGGACCAGAATTTGTTCAAGCTTCATTGACAGTGACATTGAACGGCTCTAGCAGGGCTGCAACGATCTGTTATAAAATTTAAAGAATCTGAATAGTTTTTCTGGTTTGACCTTCCCCCACCCACTTTTTTCATCTAGTGATTGAAGGTCTTTTTGTTTAATCATTTGAATTGGAACTCATGGCTTCAGGTTTTGTCGGTCCAACTGTGGGGCGGTTGACTTGTCGGGGTGGAAAAGAGCTGGTATGTTGTTTCCATACACCGAAGCCTTGTCCGCTGCTCCTCAGGTTGGCTTTGTTGTTGGTTTTCGGGCTCTGTGTTTGGAAGTGGACAACATCAGGAGATAGTTTAGATGCGAACCAGGACTGTAGTATAGGATTTGGTAAATCAGTTGGTGGAATTTCTCAGAGCTTGGCTCTCACAAGGAAAATTGGTAACCGAAGAGGCTCCGAAGGGTTACGCAGTTTCAATCCTTCAAAGGGAACAAACTTGTTGATTCTTATTATTTTGGCTGGAGATATAGTAATGAACCCAGGCCCCAGGTTCCAGTGCCGCACGTGCAAGAAGTATTGTAAGGCGGCCGAGAAAGCAGTTAGAGCGGGTTCGGGTATTAGTGAACCATTAAGCCGAAAATTGCATAGAGTGTCTTTATGTTGTTATTTCACTCCGGCTATTAGACAAATCAAAAGAATGGCATCTGAGCATCGGTAGAAAGTGGACAGATGCATTCTACTTGGTATTATATAGCACGTTTGGTGCATGAAAGAACAACACTTCATGGAGGCAGTTAGTGAACCCATCGGGTATTAGTGGACAGTAATATAGGGTAAAAGTGAACCCCCTAGTATCTTAATAAAGTGTTTTAAAAGCCTTTTGCAAGCATATAACTAGTAGCATTTATATGTTAATCATTAATTACAAGCAATTCTAGAGAGCATAATGTTCTGTAATTGCACTTCTCGTCATTACAACACCAACTGTGAAAATTTTGATGGCCAGAGTCATTATTTTTTTCACTAAAACATTAACGTATTGTTATATATTGCTGGAATCATGTGATATCCAGTCATTCCTGTGTAATTTATTACAATTAACAATTAAATATAAAGAATACATACGTCTCAAGACAGTTACATCCAAAAATACCAGAAACTATTGAATAGACAGTAAGTTTTAAAAATACGGATTTTATTAGCCTTGAGACCCAAAACGAGAAAATGATCCGTAAGTTAACCGTGTTTGACGTGAATAATATACTATTAATGCCATCCATATACAAAACATTGGACCAAAACTGTCCGAAACGAACCGATACTGTCCGGAACGGACATAGATAATATCAAAGCTACAAAGCTAATAATGGGTCACCACATAGTAGCCAGTGAAGAATTTTATGTACACAACAATATTGTGATTTACTTAGAACGCAAGAAAACCGTACCCGAAGAGTTATTGCACCCTGCATACATGTATCCGTCATGCAACCGAATTGTTTACAGTACGGATATGCTACATCACACGACGCCTCACAAAATGTATTGATATTGATCGAACTCTTAAAATGCAACCGTTTGTAATTTTAAGTGGTGACAAAATATCTAAATTGCTGTAGTGCAAAAGTTCACAAAAGATATATCAGATTTTAGGAAAATTTTGGGGGAATTCGAAAACTTTTGATTCATTTCTTTTCTGTTTCAACTATGTGACTTTGAAAGTATGTTCGCAGAAAACGTCAGCTTGAAATTATATTACATTTTTGTCACGGAAAAAAGAGCATATCTAGGTGAATGTCCGAGATATTTTGCCAGTGTTATTTAAAAAACAAACAGCTAAGGCAAAGTCTGGCTCACACTACCCCTAACCAAGACTAATGGGTGCAGATTTATGGAGTTTCAGTTTAACCTCATTTTTAAGATTATAACATTTGGGTCACGTGCTAGCAGATTTTGGCTTATGTCACACAACCTTAGATTTAAATTATATTTATAGCACAGGTTTATAAAATTCGAACCATACTGGATTCACACTGTCCTTCCAGTATTGCTTGATTATGTGGTAGTATTATTCTGATTGGCTCTAGCAAAATCAAACTTTCATCATGTATTTTAAATCTTTGTTTGGAGACTCAGAGAATCTAATCAGGTTAGGCACAAGCCCGCTATACAACTTTGGGTCACGCAGACAGCAAGAATATATGTTTGAAATTTTGAATAAAACTTACTTTGCTTATGGAATTTTACATATGTTTGTTTGTTTCTTTTAAGTTTTAAAGGTCAAGTCAACAATTTTTCAGACGTGGTGATGAAACCATTCACGGTTTAACACAGTATCTGTTTTATTTGGTATCAAAATGCACTATACGTTACTAAAGGAATCATTCTTCTTGTCAGTGTAGACTTCTATCACAATCTCATATTATTTTAAACTTCCCATTGTCGCCGACAGGTAGCGCTATAACACTGACCTGTCGCCTTTGGCTCGTTGCATGCTGGAAATGTCCGCCATGGAATCAATTTTGGAATCCATTTTAATATGTAGATTATATTAATATAATATTACATACATTTTATTTTTGTCTTTTTGTTACGTCCTGTGTTTTACCTATGCACAGCTCGAATGAAAGAAATACATTCTAGTCCAGCAAATTCAAGAAATCTATTAATTGATTCTCGCGAGAACTGAACGGGATTAGCCGATTTCGGCTAAATCCCATAATTCAAAGCGTCAAATGCGAGAGATCTAGATGAGATATCGTCAGATCTCGCGAGAATGTTAAACTTCCAAATTTCTATGAACCCCTCCATATAGCATGTTACTAAGAACATGCTATAATTTTCTTGTTTCTATTATTTTTCGAATTTCCCATTATTTTTGTTTGTAAAACTTCCCGACTTTAGGTCAAGAAGTTTGGGACCTGCAATTTCTCATTGTTGGTCGCTGTTTTCCCCCAAATTAAGAGTCTAAGCATCGATTTTCTTAGTCGTGCGATTCGCGCCAAAACGATTCGTACTTTACTTGAGAATTTCTTTTCTTGAAACTTTTTGGCCTGAGAGCTGACAAGCTTTTGGACCAGAATTTGTTCAAGCTTCATTGACAGTGACATTGAACGGCTCTAGCAGGGCTGCAACGATCTGTTATAAAATTTAAAGAATCTGAATAGTTTTTCTGGTTTGACCTTCCCCCACCCACTTTTTTCATCTAGTGATTGAAGGTCTTTTTGTTTAATCATTTGAATTGGAACTCATGGCTTCAGGTTTTGTCGGTCCAACTGTGGGGCGGTTGACTTGTCGGGGTGGAAAAGAGCTGGTATGTTGTTTCCATACACCGAAGCCTTGTCCGCTGCTCCTCAGGTTGGCTTTGTTGTTGGTTTTCGGGCTCTGTGTTTGGAAGTGGACAACATCAGGAGATATTTTAGATGCGAACCAGGACTGTAGTATAGGATTTGGTAAATCAGTTGGTGGAATTTCTCAGAGCTTGGCTCTCACAAGGAAAATTGGTAACCGAAGAGGCTCCGAAGGGTTACGCAGTTTCAATCCTTCAAAGGGAACAAACTTGTTGATTCTTATTATTTTGGCTGGAGATATAGTAATGAACCAAGGCCCCAGGTTCCAGTGCCGCACGTGCAAGAAGTATTGTAAGGCGGCCGAGAAAGCAGTTAGAGCGGGTTCGGGTATTAGTGAACCATTAAGCCGAAAATTGCATAGAGTGTCTTTATGTTGTTATTTCACTCCGGCTATTAGACAAATCAAAAGAATGGCATCTGAGCATCGGTAGAAAGTGGACAGATGCATTCTACTTGGTATTATATAGCACGTTTGGTGCATGAAAGAACAACACTTCATGGAGGCAGTTAGTGAACCCATCGGGTATTAGTGGACAGTAATATAGGGTAAAAGTGAACCCCCTAGTATCTTAATAAAGTGTTTTAAAAGCCTTTTGCAAGCATATAACTAGTAGCATTTATATGTTAATCATTAATTACAAGCAATTCTAGAGAGCATAATGTTCTGTAATTGCACTTCTCGTCATTACAACACCAACTGTGAAAATTTTGATGGCCAGAGTCATTATTTTTTTCACTAAAACATTAACGTATTGTTATAGTTTGCTGGAATCATGTGATATCCAGTCATTCCTGTGTAATTTATTACAATTAACAATTAAATATAAAGAATACATACGTCTCAAGACAGTTACATCCAAAAATACCAGAAACTATTGAATAGACAGTAAGTTTTAAAAATACGGATTTTATTAGCCTTGAGACCCAAAACGAGAAAATGATCCGTAAGTTAACCGTGTTTGACGTGAATAATATACTATTAATGCCATCCATATACAAAACATGTCACAAAACATCTTTATAATTCAAAAATGTTATGTATTTTCCATGTTTATTCAGCTCAATTAGTTCATCTCGCAGCCGAGTAAGGTTCTTTTTTTGTATTCCCAGCAAATTATTTTAAATTTTGTAAAGTTTTGTTGTCAATTTCGTCTTTAACCACATGCAAATATTCAAAAACACTGAGGATGACATGTTCGTTGTTATTAAAATGATTAGAACTATGAAAATGGAATATTTGTGGTCACAAGCTTCCATGGTTCACTAATACCCACCGACAAAAAATTATGTCGGGTATTAGTGAACCCCATATACAATCTAAATGAGCACAGCTAGATATCACTTGTGATTAGAATCAGTTGCCAAATTCATTTGTATACCGTTTTTTATCAATTGCTTTTAAAAATGTGCACATTTTTGGGTGTGAACCCAAACGGCCAAAAGTCTGCTTTTTAAATGGTTATCTAAGAACGTACAAATTTGGAGGCTTCCAAGCAAATACTATAATTGTTGGTCTTGCATCATGACTGCGAGAGCTGTGCATCTGAGATAAGTGAGAATATGGGTTACCGCTCATATTTAGCACTTATTTATAAGCGATACAGCACATAAAGTATGCAATATAGCCATGGTTCACTAACTGTCTATGGTTCACTAATACCCTCACCCGCGTCTAAATGTGAAGATTGCGAGAAACGCTTCCATGCGTCTTGCGTAAATCTTGGTCCCGTTGAGTTACAAAAGATTGAGTCGGGTAATGATTCTTGGTATTGTTCAAACTGCAAAGCTGAGTGCAGCCTATGCAGTGGTGCTGTTTTGAATTACCATATAAGGCTGTCCAGTGTGACAAATGTGAAATGTGGGTGCACAATAACTGTTCTTTTATGTCAGACTCAGAGTTTGAAACGATGCAAAACTCAAACTGTACATGGATTTGCCCAAAATGTGACTTTTTCAATTTCTCAGACTCTTTTTTCAATGAACAGTTTAACTTGGAAAGTGAAAATAGGTTTGACCTACTTGCAAGAGGTCATGAAACCAAGTCCACTGAAACCTTGAATAGCAAAAACAGTTTTATTAGTGGTCTGAAATTTTCCAGTATCAACATAAACAGTATAAGAGGAAAAAAACTTGAGTTGTTGGCCTTCATTGATTTTCATCAATCTCAGATTTTGGCGATTCAGGAAACAAAAATTGACAATTCCATATTAACGTCTGAATTATTTCCGGAATCTTTTCCATACAGCGTGTACAGAAAAGATAGAACCTTAAATGGTGGTGGTGTTATGCTTCTTGTACACAAGGACATCCCACACATGCCCCTCACAGAATTGGCCAATGACTCAGAGTCAGTTTGGGTCAAACTTTTTGTAAATAAGAAAACTCACTTTGTGGCTAGCTGGTATCGACCACCTGTCGATGGTCATTTACCAGTATCGGACAATGGAAATGACTTATTGAATTCCCTGGAAAAGTTTGACAATTTATTTAGAGAACAGCTTGACAAAATCAAAAATATTAATAAAGGCAACAAACCCCCCTTAATTCACGTTCTAGGTGATTTTAACTTTAGAGATATTGTATGGCCGGACAGACTCAGCAAATCTGGGTCATCATTGAGTCAGACGGAGGGTCAGATTTTGATAGATATCATGAATGACCATGGTTTGGAACAATTAGTCAATTTCCCCACCAGAGAAAGAAATACTTTGGACTTAATTTTGACCTCTCTTCCTGGTCAGTTTGTAGACACTCATTCCCCGGATAAGCTCAGTGATCATGACATTGTTTCTGGCACATTGAAAATTGCTATCCCACCTATAAAGAAACCAAGGAGAAAAGTGTATCGTTATCAGAAAGGTGATTATGAATCTATGAGAGCAGAAACACTTAAATTTGCAAAGGAAAGATACTTCAACGGTTACTCAGATACTCGGTCGGTCCAGGAAAAATTCAGCCTCATTACATCGTTTATTCAGGAATCGGCAGATAAACATATCCCCTCAAAAACTAGTCGCTCAGTTTCCTCTGTCCCTTGGATAACACCTGAAATAAGAAGGAAGATTCGCAGAAAAAATGCAACTCATGCAAACGCTAAAAAGACTGGTAGTGCAAAATTTAGATCTGAATTTGAATCTTTACGGAAAGAGATCAAAGCTGATATCAGGAAGCAGCATGATCTTTATGTGAACAACTTGGTAGGAGATGTTAAGGCTAATCCTAGAGATTTTACAGGTACATAAACAGTCAGAAAAAAGATACCCAAGGTATTCCCCCGTTGAAAAAGAGAAATGGAAGTGGAATAGCTCAATCCGAATTTGAGAAGGCGGAAGAATTTAATGGTCAATTCTCGGATGTTTTCACTAAAAGTGAATACAAACAGGTCCCTCTTATGGATAGATCTGCCCCATTCATGCATAATATTGTGGTCACAAAGGAAGGGGTGACCAAACTTCTCAAAGGTCTAAACCCGTCTAAAGCCTTAGGGCCTGATGAGCTTCATCCCAGAGTCCTAAAGGAACTGGCTATGGAATTAGGGCCGGTATTCGCCCATCTCTTCCAGCAGTCAATTGATACAGGTGAAATTCCTAAAGAATGGTCTCTTGCTAATATTTGCCCCCTGTTTAAGAAGGGCGACAGGTCACTTGCCCGCAATTACCGCCCTGTTTCTTTGACATGCATTCCTTGTAAGCTTCTTGAACATATTGTATGCTCTAATATTATGGCCCATCTTGATGAACATGAACTCCTGTCGGACAGGCAACACGCATTTAGGAAATGGCATAGCTGTGAAACTCAGTTGACTACAGTGATAAATGACTGGGCCAAAATCTTAGACAAAAAAGGCCAGGTCGACACTTTTATACTCGATTTTGAAAAGGCTTTCGATACTCATCCCCATGAACTCCTTAAGAGCAAATTGTTCAGCTATGGAATAGGTGGAACAACACTGAATTGGATAAATGCTTTCCTTTGTTTCAGACAACAAAGGGTAGTGGTTAATGGTATTAAATCGGATTGGGCTCCAGTTGTGTCGGGTGTCCCTCAGGGCACCGTTCTCGGCCCCTTGCTGTTTTCCTTGTATATAAATGACATCTCAGCAGACATCGAGTCTGAAATAAGACTCTTTGCTGATGATTGTGTTTGCTATCGTGAAATCAAGAATGAAGAGGATACATTGAAACTTCAAAGAGACATTGATCGCTTAGGCAGTTGGGCTAGAAAATGGGGAATGAGATTTCAACCCGTCAAATGCAACATGATGCAGCTGACAAATAAACGGTCTAGTAAGATACAGGCTAATTACACTCTTGAGGGCACTTTACTGGAAAACGTTGAAAGCATAAAATACCTGGGTGTAACTATCACAAATGATTTGACATGGAATACTCATATTTCCAATGTTTGTACAAATGCTAACAGAACCCTCGGATTCTTGAGGAGAAATTTGTATTCTTGTCCCCCAGATGTGAAAGAAGCAGCTTATAAAGGACTGGTGCGGCCGGTCTTGGAATATGGAAGCTCAGTTTGGGACCCTCACACTCATGGCCTCCAGGAAGAACTGGAAAAGGTCCAAAATCGTGCGGCAAGGTTTGTGACGGGAAATTATGTTTTTGAAACTGGGAGCATGACTGGCATTTTAGGTCAACTGAAATGGGAATCTCTTAAGAAAAGGAGGAAGGATAGTAGACTTATATTGCTATACAAAGGTCTAAAGGGTAAAGCCAGAATACCCACAGATGACCGTATCCCAAAGAATAGGCGTTGTAGAAATCAACACCCTTTGGCTTTTCAGATACCTTCAGCTAGCAAAGAAGCGTACAAAAGTAGTTTCTTTCCACAGACTATCAGGGACTGGAATGACCTCCCTGATTCACTTGTCTCCTCTGCTGAAATGTCTGATGACTGTGTGTCCAAGTTCGCTTCACTCGTGCGTTCAAGGGATTTATTTCTCCCCCATCCGAACCTTCTGGTGAAATAATGTCATTTGGCGTGTCACCAGTAAACTATTCAGATTCAGAGTTACGCCAAAAGCTTGCTTAAGAAACGCAAAAAATTGACATTTTGTTCACTTATCAATCTTACGTTGAATTGAAATTTTCAATAGTTATACAAAAATAGTGTACTTAAGTTTTGATGAATATTTGAGAAAGACTCATATATGCACGCAATTATCCTCTGATTACACGAAAATAATACTTATCTCGATTGATAAAGGAAGGGGAAGGGGAGTGAAGTATTTTAACGGAACTGATACCAACTATTTTCAACTTTATTTGATCTTTCTCAGTTTACAAATTGTAAATACATGAGAGAAACACTTAAAGCAAATGATAATGTTAAGGAAGCATCAATTAAACAAACAATTCAACAAACACAATCAAACTTATGAGGGCGACACCTAGCAACCTGAGAATACATTCACCAAACACAAGGGAACAAACTATACGATCACAGTTACGTTAAATTGTGCATGATTACATCCCTTACATAAGGTACCTTTACATTGCATTGGGCTTTGCAAAAACAACCTCCTCTTGTCACCATCGGTCATATGTCATTTGTGCATATATTTAACTGCACAGCTGGCGGTTTGTATTGCATGGAACATGCCCTTTCAAAGACTTGGGACCAGTTGTTCAAAACCTCGTTAGCTTAACGCTATGGTTAAGCCCTCAGTTTGTTAAGTATATATCGACTTCAAAAGCAAATACAATGTTGCTTTTTGTTGGGAAAAAAATGTGAGAACACTTTGCAGTGCAAAGGATTCTCACATTTTTTCAACCAAAAATAACAGTGTATTTTGTAATATTGCCATTTGAAATTTTAACAAATCGTTAACTAACGACATTGTTAATTTTGAACAACTGTCCCCTGGGCAGACACTGCAATCTTTAACAGACATACTTCACTAAAACAGAAAACATAAGGAGCTGGTTTAAAATGTAGAACGATCTATTCAACATATACAGTCACTGGCAAAGATGCCTACCCAAAATATGACGGTTATAAATGTAACAATAAGCTATTCGCTTTATATTATGGTGTTACCCGTTTTACCGTTGCGGTTTATGTTGGAGTATAACGCTCATCAGTTTTCTTTTTCTTTGTACAGATGAGCCTTTATGCTCCCCTATCCCCACCCCCAGTAGAACGGTATGTTGTAGATCATTCTTCCTTTCAAAATTCAAATTTCAAATTTGAAATCCGACGACATTAATAATCAGTTATTGAAGCAATTTATTAAGCATCAGACATTATAATGTAAGAACTGCTTCCACTAAGATATTGAGTGTGACTGATGTAAACCTTTTTTTTAAATCATCTGTAATCTGTATGCACGGTGAAGATGGATGTATATCGATTGGATTCTGTCAAAACTGATATGTCAAAACTTGACAGATTGAAGACTAAACAGCGGCAACTTTCTTCTTGTTTAGAACGCAAGACATGTTAGTCTGTTTAGAATACAAGGCATGTTAGTCTGTTTAGAATACAAGACATGTTAGTCTGTTTAGAATACAAGACATATGTTAGCCACATCACATGTCAATTATATATATACGAGGGATTATCAAAATTACGTGGACTGATGATAATATGACTCGATTCCACTCAAACTTATAATCCACATGGATCCATGTAATATGCAGCAGTGTGCAAAATTTCATCACAACCCTTTCATCCGTTACAAAAGTATTGTGAAATGAAAACACCCACTTTCGCCATCATGGAGCACTCTGATGACGTCAGTGACGTCGACACAAAAACACTGTTTTTGAACCACAAAATGTGCGTTTTAGGGCTACTGATTTTTACATTTTTTACTGCTCAAAGTATGTTAAAAATTTGTCCACTATTGAAGCATGGTTTAAATTACCAATCTGAATAAAAATATTAATGTATTGCCTTGATTTGAGAATAGGGTAGGGTAAGTAAAACCATCATGAACTGCTAATAAAACACTTTAGATTAACTAAACTTTCAGAATCTGGTGGATTTAAGCAAGTTAATCGCCAGCTGAAATTTGAATTATGTTTGCCTGAACCGTTGTCAACTTATGGGAAAAGTCCACGTAATTTTTTATAACCCCTCGTATATACATATAATGTGTAAACATACAAATTCGATTGTTATAATGGTTGTTTAGACATTTTGTTATCTCCCATGTAAATGTTCAGCAAAAAGTACCCGAAATTCCTTGGAGGCTGACTGAGACACTGTACATATATCAGATAAAAGGTACAGGTAAGCAATTATCAGGAAAAGGCGCAATCAGAAAGAAATTCCCACTCCAAAAATCAAGGTGGGAAAAAACTAAATTGACAATTAGGTACTTATACTAAGAAAAATATCGTAAGACGAGTGAGCAGCTATTTTCCAATAGGCGGCCACTCAGTTAACCGAACTTAACTAAAATATTTTAACTTACATAAGGTTGAAACAGCACACAGATTCGACTCCAAAACATAAAACAAATAGAACCAGAGTTTTGGTTTCTAACATGTACGCACATGCTTCAAGTCTATTCCAAATATGACGTCAAAACATCAAATACCAAGAATTTTATCTAAGATTTTTGCGTTTCATACTTAAGCGTTTGCATGCCCGGTAAATTGCATGTCCACCATCAGTGGTCAACGTAAAAAAAGTTGATTTATTTCCGGTGGAGCGTTTCCCGTTATTAATTATCGGAGTTTCATGGATGTGAAAGGTAAGATGGTTTTTAATCAAATGCCAGGCTACCAGTTTTTTGCCGTTGAATGTCTACCTGAAGTGGTACATGTAGTTGAAACAAACAAACAAACAAACAAAAAAAATGTTTCACTGAAATCGTTTGTGTCCCGTTTGACCTGGTGGTGAGAAGATAGAATCTGGACAAACACAGGTTAGAATGCCCTTTTAGTGCCCTATGTTCACTGAAGTAAGTTACATGAACTCTAAATGAGCTTTACAGACATAATTTTAAAATTATTCGAGCTTTTCTTTCAATTCTTTCGATTCTTTTTAGATCGATCTTGTACCGGTAGTCAATTGGAAATTGTGATGGTCGAATTGATTAATGGGGTATTCATCGTGAGAAAAAACACCAAAATACAACTTGATGTCGTTTTCTGTTTGGGCACAGGGCACCATTAATGGAGATGCATTCTAGACACAGCCACATGAAAGTAAAAATCGTCGGTGCCCTCAGATTTGCTAGCCCTTCAGAAACATAGTTTAGCAAGATCGTATGCATTGTTGGTAAAGGCAACAATACAAATACTATCTCGTACAAGTAATCTTAAATTTATATACTAATTCGGCATGTAAAATTGCACATGCATGTACCTCTTTATCACATTATCACGAGCTGTAAAGAGAATGGACAATCACGTGATCTTGACTCTTTTGAATTGAGCCGCATCGTGAGAAACCCGGATTTTTGCCTAGGCGAAAACAAAGGCGCAGATCAGCTTCGCGGTAACCGCGAAGCTGATCAGCGCCTTTGTTTTCGCTACACGGGTAGTACAATTTCTCTTCTTCTTAAATCCGAAATTTCAAGCTTCTAGCCTGCTTCTGTGACTGTACAGGCCGATTTATGTCGGACCTGGTCGGAAACCCCGAAGACCGGTTTTCTCGCGTCTAGGCTCAATTAGAGTTCAGGCTTAATCAGTGAGCCAATCGACTACTGATAAAAATCCATATACATTATAAATTGAGCCGCGACGCGAGAAAACCGGTCTTCGGGGTTTCCGACAAGGTCCGACACAAACCGGCCTGTACAAGCTCAGAAAATAGCTAGAAGCTTGAAATTTCGGATATAAGAAGAAGAGGAAATGTACTATCCGTGTAGCGAAAACAAAGGCGCTGATCAGCTTCGCGGTTACCGCGAAGCTGATCTGCGTCTTTGTTTTCGCATAGGCAGATTGTTGGTTTTCTCACGCACAGGCTCATATACATTATAAATTTATTATTCCAACCGATCGTGACAGTGTGATAAAGTGGTACATGCATGTGCAATTTTACATGCCGATTCACTTGCGATTAGCATTGGCGATTTTATTTATGACCCATGCGTCTATAAATTTCGTCTGAAATTGATATAAACCAGGAGATGGATTTCATCTGCTATGAACAACACAATGAACGTTTTGTTTATAACTTCTTAGAGTCTCGTAAACGTAAATCTAGATCTCATGGTATAAGGAAAAAGGCTAATGACAAGCGAAAACGGTGCGCTGAAATGATTTTTTGAACACTTCCCTTAATGATTTTGTGGTTAAACTAAGGTACACGGTCGACATTCTATGCTTTCTTATCCTTATCTTAGTTCTCTACCTATTGCTGGACACTGAGGCTAACAGATTTTACGATAGAGTCAACAAATGTACGATGCTGCACTGCTGACTAGATGCTATACTCAGATTTTCTCTTCGTCCATTTATCGATTTCGAATCAAATCATATTAGACATTTTATTAAAATTCCTTTCATTAATAAATGAATTGACGTTATTGATTTACCCAGCATATTCCAGGATAAATCAGGGACACAGTCTATACCTACGTATAATTCGGCAAATAGGTTACTGTATGGGCGTTACCTCATGAATACGTTATTGGGTATAGTCTACTTTTGACCAAGGTAAACTCTAAAGGTATACAGTTACAGAATTCAACTCACATGTTTTCCGTTATAAAATAAGAATGAATACAAGTTTGTCTAATTCATTGGATTGGACAAAATACAGGTAGCTGATCTCTAACGGTAAATATGTGACAGCACTCAAGGCTGACTGAGTTCGACTTCTCTATAATTTCCCTACTTGAATAGATGGACTAGCTGACCACGCCCAGATATGAATATTAAAGTTGCCGCCTATACAGTGACCTATTTGCCCAATTATACTTCCAAAATTCAGAACCTCCTATTATTTGTTACAAATATAATAAACCAATCAGAAACACTATTTTTAATTTCAATAAACTTGTTTCTGATCTTGTTATTACTGCTAAGTCTTGAGATTTTAAAGATTCAAATAATCTTTATCAACCCGCCGGACAAATAGTAACTGGAAATTTAAAAATAATTTCTGATTGTAGAAATCGCCATATTGGTCCGAAATATAGATTCCCTTCCTATATTAATTTCGACAATTGTAGGGAGGAGATTGCATCTGTACTGATTGATTTCGGTAATCGATGGTGTAAACGAGAGGGTGGTGAGGATGGTGCTCTTAAAGCATGGAAAAGAAGTATCTTCACTATTGTGGATAAACGTATAAATAAAGATAAAAGCAGTAAAAGTTTTATTCACAAAATACTAATCTTTTATCACCTGAACCCAAATCGTTCTTTAGGCATTTGAAGCAGGGTGTCCAATAATTTTATAGAAAGTATGTCTTGGTTCCAGCAGACAAGGCCGCAAACAATGTAGTTGTTGTTTGTAAGCTTCATTATATTAAGACCTTAAAACTGGAGCTTGATGGTTCAAGGGCTTATCAGGAGACAGACAGTGATGAAATGTCTGTAGTTTAATGCTCACTTAAACGAATTGCCTGTTAAGTTTACTGTTTGTGTCAATGAAGGCCAAGACAAACTTCCTACGATGTATTGGTTACCTAAGCTTCACAAAAGACCATATACACGTAAAGCTAGATTTATTGCAAATTCTAGTTCTTGTACTACCACTGAACTTTCTAAATTATTAACTTCCTGTCTTACTGCTATCAAATCTCATGTCATACAATACTGTGAGACGGCGTATGAAACTTCAAATAAAAATTGGTTTTGGTCAATAAAAAATTCTGGCGAGGTACCGGTACTCTGTAAACTGAAGTGTAGGGGTTTCTGTGCGACGAGCTTGTCCACAAACGATGTTTCTACTCTGTATACCACATTGCCACATAATCTGATTAAAGAAAAAAAAACTTCTGAATTTGATAGAATGGACCTTCAAAAGAGCATAAACTCTGGTTCACTTAATTTGTCCTGTATGACAGAAAAAAGCTTTTTTTTCACTTCCTCTGACCAAAGTCGATATACACTTTGGTCATGTCAGAATATATACGACACCTTATTCTACATCTGGATAATATCTATATTAGATTCGGAACCAAATTATACAGACAAATTGTTGGAATTGTGCCCCTCACGTAGCTGATTTATTTTATACTGCTACGAAAGAGATTTCATGGATTCTCTTATCCATGGCAATCAAGCTGGTGATATCGAGGCTTTTAATTCCACTTCTAGGTACCGCGATGACCATTTGAACATTGACAATCCTTATTTTGAAGACATGGACAATCAAATTTACCCACCTGAACTACAGTTGGATAAAGCCTACACCACAGATACCGAAGCTCCCGTTTTGGATTTACGTCTTTCTATTGCAAATGGATTTGTTTCTTCTAGGTTTGCTAGAGTCTGCAATCATGTAGCGGAACGCGCAAAATAAATGTCTAACAGCCAAACATCTCCTGCAGGGCTATCAGTATCATGAACTTCGAGAAACATTTTCTAAATTTTATCGCAGACACTATGAGTTGTTTTCCAACTTTAATGTTGGGCTTAAGACGCTTTTACGCGAGGGCCCTTCGGAACCAGAATGTTATGGTGACTTGGTTTACAGATTTAAGAAACTTATAGGAAGGAATGATTTTTCTTTTCTTTTTAGTTCAGAAAAATCATAACATGTTATAGTTCGGCAAATGGGTCACTGTATGGGCGGCAACTTTAATAGTCATATCTGGGCGTGGTCGGCTAGTCCATCTGTTCAAGTAGGGAGATAATAGAAAAGTCGAATTCAGTCAGCCTAGAGCGCTGTCACATATTTTACCGTTAAAGATCAGCTACCTATTTTGTCCAATCCAGTAAACTAGACAAACTCGGATTTTCATTCTAACGGACAACATGTGAGTTGAGTCTTTCAACTGTATACCTTTAGCTTTTACCTAGGTCAAAAGTAGACCATACCCAATAACGTATTCATAAGGTAACGCCCATACAGTGACCTATTTGCCGAGCTATACAGACGTATAGAATATAACTTGAATGTTATGCGACAGTCTGCATGCTTAGTCGTTGACCCAATCATGGTTGCGCAGTGAAAAGAAGTTTTAGTACCTCAGAACCAGGTCTAAATATACATGTAGAAATGCACTTCTTTTCGGTCGGTCGTCTTTCAGCTGAATATGGTTGGTATTCGAGTTCATGTATTATCTCGAGGATTTCGTAAAAATGGTGAATTGTGAGTGAGCATTTCTCAGTAGCCTGTATATAAGGATTTTAGAAATTTGAAAAGTCATCGACGCTCGTTGCTTCGCAAGTTTGGTACCGTTTCGTTTGTTCGTCAAATTTTCCCATATAATTGAGAGTAAAAATGTTCAAATATGTTTGGTCATAATAGCTGGATTGACACAATTACACTTAATGTTAGATTACATTTGTAGATATTTTGCAAACAAGATCGGAAAAATGAACTAAACAATCACATGTTGCAAATAAGATCGGCTAAATGAACAAAACAATTACATGCACGCTTGCTTAAAGAAATTATAGTAAAATGGTATTTGGCGTTGTCTTCAGTAAAAATGGTAAGCGACGTCCCAGGGAAGTGGTTTTATGTTCATGATACGACTGTTTATTGTGGCTGTCCTTTTTCGTGCCAGTTTTCCATACTTTTGGTTGAAACTTAGCCTACTTGTTACTTTGACGAGAGAGAACAAGTCATTCTGCTCCTCGAATTTGTTGCCGGGAAAAATGTTTTGTTATGTATTATGTATTTTTCCCCGACCCGGTGTCTACGTTGGGACTTCAAATTTACTTGCATTGATTTCTGGTTCCTATATTCTTACTCTATAACGCAAACCACGAAATTACGGGCTTTATGGGTAATTTAGAATATTGTCGTACATTTATTTGACAAATGTCGGTTCAAGTTTGAGATTTTACGGTAATTGTAACTTCGTTTTAAGTAGAACTTTGTTTTTTTAAAAATAGTAAGTTTGATTTATATATGTATTCAGTTTTGCTGTTTTAAAATGCAATGTTGTTGTGCTGTGTTTAATAAAGTATTCTAAGTTTCAGGCTGTTGAGAGATTAGAGATGTGTTACAGAGATGGCTGGCTATAATCCGAAACTGTAGCTGTGAAATGGGATGGAAACAGGATGCGTTTTTGTGGAATAATAAACATATATGTAGACAGTTTTAAACTGCTGAAATTGAGTGTGGTTGTTATTGAGTCGAAAAATGAAGCAACAGCGGCATTTCAAAATATTGTGTTATGTTCTTTATTACTCTGCAGAAGGGTTCTTGAATTGCGATTAGTTTTGCAAGGCAAGACCTTATATTAAGACCGATAGAGAAAAGACTTTATTTATTTGCGGACGAACGAAGTGAGGGAGAAAATAAAGGAACCGTACTGTGTAGGTAAAAATCCTTACAAAGGCCTGTTGATAACTATGCAGCTTTCTTTAATTGTACGCCGGTGGCCCCGACATAAAGCTATTCATTTTAGTTGGTTGGGGCCGGAGCTTCTTATTTGTTGCTTGGTCCAACGGGTTTAACTGGTGTTTTCTTTTGCTCAGGTTTTCAGTAAGTTATTCGGCGCCCAGGGATCTCCATCGTCGGACAGCTTACTGAATCTGTTGAGTCCTCGTTTTTAGCTCACCTGAGCCGAAGGCTCACAGGTGAGCTTATAGGATAGGCAGGCATCCGTCGTCCGTCGTCGTCGTCCGTCGTCCGTCGTCGTCGTCCGTCGTCGTCGTCCGTCCACAATTTCAAAGAAGAATATTTCTGAAGCTAGTAGGCCGATCTTGATCAAATTTAATGTGAACCATAATTGGGTTGGGGGATTGATGGCATTAGGTTTTGGAGCAGATTGTATCAAAATTGTGGTTTCCATGGCAACAGATAGGTCCCATAGACTTACAATGGGAAAAACTAAAAAAATCTTCTTCTCTGAAACCACTAGGCCCACAGCTTTGATATTTGGTATGTAGCAATGGCTAATGGTCCTCTACATAAATTGTGCCATTCATGCCCCTGGGGTCAAATTTGGCCACGCCCCGGGGGTCGATAGTCTCCATAGACTTACAATTGGAAAAACTAAAAAAAATCTTTTTCTCTGAAATCACTAGGCCCACAGCTTTGATATTTGGTATGTAGCAATGGCTAATGGTCCTCTACATAAATTGTGCCATTCATGCCCCTGGGGTCAAATTTGGCCACGCCCCGGGGGTTGATAGTCTCCATAGACTTACTATGGGAAAAAAATAAAAAAATCTTATTCTCTGAAACCACAGGGCACACAGCTTTGATATTTTGTACGTGGCAATGGCTAATGGTCCTCTACATAAATTGTGCCAATCATGCCCCTGGGGTCAAATTTGGCCACGCCCCGGAGGTCGATAGTCTCCATAGACCTACAATAGGAAAAAAACTAAAAAAATCTTCTTCTCTGAAACCACTAGGCCAACAGCTTTGATATTTGGTATGTAGCAATGGCTAATGGTCCTCTACATAAATTGTGCCATTCATGCCCCTGGGGTCAAATTTGACCACGCCCCGGGGGTTGATAGTCTCCATAGACTGACTATGGGAAAAAAATTAAAAAATCTTCTTCTCTGAAACCACAGGGCCCACAGCTTTGATATTTTGTACGTGGCAATGGCTAATGGTCCTCTACATAAATTGTGCCAATCATGCCCCTGGGGTCAAATTTGGCCACGCCCCGGAGGTTGATACTCTCAATAGACTTGCTATGGGAAAAAAAATCAAAAATCTTCTTCTCTGAAACCACAGGGCACACAGCTTTGATATTTTGTATGTGGCAATGGCTAATGGTCCTCTACATAAATTGTGCCAGCCATGCCCCTGGGGTCAAATTTGGCCACGCCCCGGGGGTAGATAGTCTCCATAGACTTACAATGGAAAAAACTAAAAAAAACTTCTTCTCTGAAACCACAGGGCCCACAGCTTTGATAGTTTGTATGTGGCAATGGCTAATGGTCCTCTACATAAATTGTGCCAATCATGTCCCCTGGGTCAAATTTGGCCACGCCGCGGGGGCCGATAGTCTCCATAGACCTACAATAGGAAAAACTAAAAAAATCTTCTTCTCTGAAACCACTAGGCCCACAGCTTTGATATTTGGTATGTAGCAATGGCTAATGGTCCTCTACATAAATTATGCCATTCATGCCCCTGGGGTCAAATTTGGCCAGGTCCCGGAGGTTGATAGTCTCAATAGACTTGCTATGGGAAAAAAATTCAAAAATCTTCTTCTCTGAAACCACAGGGCACACAGCTTTGATATTTTGTATGTGGCAATGGCTAATGGACCTCTACATAAATTGTGCCAGCCATGCCCCTGGGGTCAAATTTGGCCACGCCCCGGGGGTAGATAGTCTCCATAGAAACTAAAAAAAACTTCTTCTCTGAAACCAAAAGGCCCAGAGCTTCTATATTTTGTATGTAGCAATGTTTGGTAGTCCCCATTATAAATTGTGCCAGTCATGCCCCTGGGTCAAATTTGGCCATGCCCCGGGGGTCAATAGTGTCCATGCATAGACTTTCATTGGTCGATTCTCAATTAATTTAAATCTCATGAGCTTACAATGTGATAATCTCTCAGGTGAGCTACAGGACCAATGGTCCTCTAGTTTGTTTTTTATTCATCAGGGTGGTTATCATGATTTATTTGTTTGTACTTGATTCATTGACTAGTTAGAGATTCACCACGAGGACCGAACAATTAACTAAATGTGAACCACTGCAGAAGCTGAGGGTGAGGTTAGGTGCCTGTAAAATCGTTTTGACACCCCCCCCCCTCCCCCCAAATCCAGTAATTTTATATTACTGATCGTTTTAAGGCGATACTTCTATTGTGGTTCCATTTGATTTATGTTTTGGAGTCGAATGTTGTGCTGTTTGAACCTTATGTACGTTTTCATATTCTTATATTTAAGTTCGGGTAACTGAGTGGCCGCATAATGGGAAATAGCTGCTCACGCGGCGTATGATATGTTTTTAAGTATAAGTACCTAATTGTCAATGTAGGTTTTCCCACCTCGGTTTTTGGAGTGGGATTTTTTTTTGATTGCGCCTGATCGTTGCCCACTTGTACATTTTCATGCGCGTCAAAAATCAGGTGAGTCTATGTGAAATGGTATTCAGATTGTAACGTTAGACTACAAATACTTTACGGCTTACGATATGTTTTCTAGTATACGTACCTATTTCCCACCTCGGTTTTTGGAGTGGGAATTTCTTTCTGATTGCGCCTTTTCGTGATCATTGCCTACATGTACCTTTTTATGAGCTTGCAACCGAAGTGCAACGGGAAACGGCTGTCACATCACGTGCGATTTCTTGGATTCGCGTAACATGTGACGCACCAGAAGTCGAAATTGAGGTGTTGTATTATGGTAAAATTTCTGGTGAACATACATGTACAAGTATGCATTTGTATCCACGGCCCCCAGGGGCCGGGAAATAGTGGGGTGTTTAACTTTTCAGTTTGTAAAGCCCTGTTAAAAGCCCGGCACTGCTGGGTCAGATTTTGTGGTAAAATCCCTGCTAAAAGCCCCGGCTCCACGAAGGCTGACAACAATGTGGAACAACAGCTGGGAGTTGTTCTAATGAAAAAAAAAATATGAGTGACTTGAATACATACATGTACATGTACAGATACATTTGTAAAGTAAATGACGACCATAAAGGCAAATAAATGTTAAAAACACAACTAATACCTAATTTGTAGTAATGTGACTGAGTATTGGCGACAAACACATCCACTGCACTACCGGGATTTATTAGAAGTTAAATCCTGGAACTTTAGCCCCGCTGTGTCCCCGCTATCCCCCTAGGGGGGCGGGGATACAAATGACTGACCAATGCATTAATACGTACATTTCAAAGTCTTTGGGATATACGATGTTGTGGAGATTCTTTTGACCTTGTACTGTATAATTGCCAAATATGGCCCACATTAGCTCCCTTTGAATGTTTTCGCTGTTTTTAAAGGAACTATCTTTTATATATATTTAATTCAATAGAATTCAACTTTATATTTTATTTGCTTTACTGCAGCTGGTGTTGTGTCGTGTGGTAGCCCTAAATAGTCTTCCCGTACATTATCCATGGTGCAGATTATCCTTTGAGATCAGTTTAAATATTCAGAGTATAAACATTGTACGTTTAGATCCATCTTCTAAACAATGTTTAAATTATTTGACCCCGTTTAGACACACGTCTTTGAATTAAACTTCCACTGCGTAATAAAGTTTTGGAATTGCAGTATATTTATCTGGCTGTCGTCGCCGGTTTATAAAGGGTCACTGATGAGGGTTCATTATTCGAAATTGTACTGTCTCCCTTTGAATGTTTTCACGGCATCCATAGGATCAGACTTTAATATTTTATTTGTTACTACTGTAGCTGGTGTTGTGACGTATGGCGGCATATTCAGAGAATATAAAGTTGTACGTTTAATGCCATCTTCTAAACAATGCCTGAGCTAAATATGTCGCCCTCTTGAAATAAATAAATAAATAAATAAATAAATATTTAAATTGATTGACCCCCATAGACTTCCACTCTGTAAATATTTGAAATTGCAGTATATTACCTGGCTATCTTCGCCGGTTTATAAAGGGTCGCTGATTAGGGTTCATTACTTGAAATTGCGCAATATGGACATACTGTCTCAGTTTGAATGCTTTCACTGCTTCCATGGGATTTAACATTTATATTTTATTTGAGCTGCCGTATGTGAAAACCAACAATCTGTATAGGCGAAAACAAAGGTGCAGATCAGCTTCGCAGTTACAGCGAAGCTGATCAAAGCCTTTGTTTTCGCTACACGGATAGTACAATTCCTCTTCTAACTAAATCCAAAATTTCCATCCTCTAAGCATCTTCTGTGACTGTACAGCCCGGTTTGTGTCAGACCTGTTCGGAAACCACATTGTTAGTTTTCCCACGAGGTGGCTCATTTGTCATATGATTCTGAGTTTTGTTCCATTCTTTCATTACATTCATTGGGCCGCCACCCATTGGGGCCTCATGGAATATATGGGCTGCTTGTACCTCCAGGCAAAGTTTATACACTACTGACTGACCATCTAACTGGTAAACCGCTCCGGTTTGAGCCTGTCCAGGAAAAGTGGTTCAAAATCCATACCAATTAGCCTTTGTGACTTAGTTGGATGGTTACATTCCAAGCACTTGTTGGAGGTCATGGCATCCTCATTTTGGGAATGGGGGCAACGTCCCGACTGCTGCTGACTGGGACGTTTAAGCATCAATTCAAACAAACTAACAAACAAACAATTGCATTCATTAAATTTGACACATTTTTAAGCTAATTTCATTTAACATATTTGTTCAAGGAACTTTGTAATCAGTTGTAGTTCATGCGCGTCGACGTGACAAATAAGCCACCACACCGGAAAACCAACAATTTGCATATGCGAAAACAAAGACGCAGATCAGCTGTGCAGTAACTGCATAGCTGATCAGCGCCCTTGTTTTCGCTACACGGATAGTACAATTCATATTCTACTTATATTCGAAGTTTCAAGCTTCTAGTTTTTTTTCTTTGACTATACAGGCCGATTTGTGTCGGACCTGGTCGGAAGCCCAAATTGTTGATTTTCTCGTGCGAAGGCTCAAGTGTCAATCATATAAAAGTACATATAAAACGTTAACCGATTCGGGCCAACATATCATACTTATCTTTCAAAGCAACTTCATCTTCTCCCAGTTATAATTGTCATTTTGATGTTCGGAATAGAACATTATATGAGCCTTTGCATGAGAAAAAAAAACAATCTGGGTCTCCAACAAGGTCCGACAAAAACCAGCCCGTACAGTCACAGAAGCGGGCTAGAAGCTTGAAATTTCAGAAGAGGGATTGTACTATCCGTGTAGCGAAAACAAAGGCGCTGATGAGCTGTGCAGTTTCAGCTGTGCAGTTACTGCCTTTGTTTTTGCTAATGCATGTTATTTGATTTCTCATGCGACCGCACATATTATATCCAGGAAATGAGTTCGTATGTTCCAACACTACACCCTATTGTGACACTTACTGAATATGATTCCATAGGCAATACTGGTTGTGTGGAGCGATTTTCAAACTTCACCGACCAATGTCCGCGAGGATTTAACAATAGATCGGCATGGTACCATATGGGCCAAAATCTGATAGATGCTTATGGGGTGGAAACACAACAAGATCTATCTTCCGTTTATGCAAACAATAACATGCAAAATGTCGAAGACAAGGAAAACGCGCAAAGGAAAAATGGCATAAATGATCCAGTACACTCCGTTACAGAACCAGGGTCGTACCATGGAAGCCGGAGAGAAGAACAGATGTACTATCTATGGATGTCAATTGTCGGTAAGTTTTATGATATGATTATTAGTATTATTATCTCTTCTTCTGCTTCGTCTTTGTCTTCTCCTTCTGGCTGTTATTGTAATTATGATAATAATTAGGGGTTTTATTATCTATAGATGTCAATGGTCAGTAATTATTATTATTATTATTATTATTATTATTATTATTATTATTATCATCATCATCATCATTATCATTGAAGATGGTCTGTGTAAGTATAGCTACGTGCCAAATTAACGTCCACAATGTCGAAATTTCCATAGACTTCAATGTATTTTCATGTCCACTAGAAAATTTATCCTGTCTCTCCTGCTCAACATATTTTCATGATTTTGATGTCATTTGAAAGGTACATGGATACAGCAATAAACAAGGTATTTTCGTTCAATTCTATTCACAAGTTTTAAAGCTGCAATTTTTTTAAAGAAAATGTGTAAGAATTTTTGGCAATTTTTGGGCAACGACACCATTGACGTCAATGGGAAAATCGCTTTTTCTAATTTTTATAAAATTTTAAACGGTTGCATATGAAAAGTGCAATAACGAAACTTCATCAAAAAATCTTGTTTATTGCTTTTATTATTTACCTTTCACATGACACCAAAAGCATCAGAATATGTTGTCAGGGAGCGGCAGAATATTTTTTTTCTTTTCCGAACATGAAAATACATTGATTGAGAGAAGTCTATGGAGTTTCCGACGTTGTGGACATTAATTTGGAACGTAACTGTACTTACACCGATAATCCTAATTCTAATCGGAATAATGGTGATAATAATTATCATCATCATCATTATTATTAAAGATGTTCGGTGTAACTGAATCAGGCTA
The DNA here is from genome assembly GCA_964017185.1 of Rugalucina vietnamica. NCBI lineage: Eukaryota > Metazoa > Mollusca > Bivalvia > Lucinida > Lucinidae > Rugalucina > Rugalucina vietnamica. The sequence continues at coordinate 18,930,009 of OZ024873.1, forward strand.
AGAATAATCCTAATCCTAATCGGAATAATGTTTCCCTTTGATGGTTAAAGTCGATTGTGAAAACCAGATGCAGTCTGTTTAAATAAAAATAAAACCGAGTTCTTTTAAGAGCAGCGAGTATATTAATGAGAAAAGAGGGATGGGCCATACCACGGCCTCGGCCACCCAAGCCCCCTCAGTGACCGCCAGACCCTGCAAAACAAAGCCAAAGAGAAATACTGTAATTTTGCACAAGATATTCGATAGAAAGACCAGTACCGCCCAAACAGAGCCAAATATATAAAACATAGGTTAGAAAAAGAATCTAAAAAAAAAAAAAAAAGAATCGAAACCGAAAATGAATTTGATTTCTCAGAATACCCTGGCACAATGGTAGGCTCTCTAAAAAGGTACAAGTAGGCAATTATCAGGAAATGGCGCAATTAGAATAAAATCCCACTCCAAAAACCGAGGTGGGAAGAAACTAAATTGAAAATTTAAAGGACATTAAATTGAAAATTAGGTACTTTTATTAAGAAAACATATCGTAAGCCGAGTGAGCAGCTTTTTCCCAATAGGCGGCCACTCAGTTACCCGAAAATATGAAAACATGCATAAGGTTCAGACAAAACAAAATTCGACTCCAAAAATATAACAAATAAAACCACAATAGAAGTATCGCCTTGGAACGATCAGTAATATATAATTACTTGGGGTGGGGTGGGGGTGGGGGTGGGGGTACAGACGCCTATTCTCACCCTCATCTTCTGCAGTGGTTCACAACATTTAGTTAGTTGTTCGGTCCTCGTGGTAAATTTCTAACTAGTCCCTGAATCATCAAAACAAAAAAAAATCAAGGACAAACAAATAAGTCATGATAACCACCATGATAAATAAAAAACGAAGACTCACAGATTTAGTTAAGCTGCACGACGATGGAGATAACTTACTAAACCACTCAGGCGTTTTATTTTTATTTATTTATTTTTTTTTTTTTTTTATCATCATATCGTACAGTTCGCGTTTTCGATGTTAAAAAGTCTAAAAGACTTGCTTCATTTAATGAATCATCATCATGAGTAAGTTTATTGCTTATTGCAAGCAGTAACACTTGGATGATATAAATAAAACAAAACTGAAATCCTCAAGAGCGGCTCGGATCCGAGAGAGCGACGAACATACAGGGTGATTCATAATATTTGTCCCACTTTCAATCTTTAGCAGCACATACATTGTTATAATTTATATTAAAATTCTACAATAATTAATGTTTTGTTTGGCACACTGTGTTAAATTTAAGAAATAATTTTACTTTACGGTGAATTATTGTTATTAACGCGGGATGTTGAAGGGCATATTGCGATGTATAATTAAAGCCAGATGTACGTTAAAGCTACATTATTATTATTACGTAATTGGCCTCGCGGTAGAATGGTTTTTTATTTTTTGCATGTGAGTGTATTTTGATGTCCTCCATACGAAAATGAAAATAAATCGATGCCGTTCCTAGCTTGTTTTCGAGATATCGGCCTTCAAAATTGTCAAATTTGAGAGCGAAAATACATTGACGTCAACGTAAAATGCGATTTTAGACCCCCTTTTTGTTTAAATTTTCTTAATATATTTAAAAAAATCCACGGTAAGATTTAAAAAACAAACAAACTGATATGTATTAGCAGTAGCTTAATTAGTCAGCGTATTTGCGTAATTACGCAATTCAATTAGTAAAAAACCCAATACAAGACGACCCGATTGCGTACAAAAACGCAAAAGAAATCGGCGATACGCAATCCCGGGAAAATTCAATGCGTACCGGTTTTTATCAGTACCGGCGTTTATAACGTTTCCGGTTTGCCAGTGCGTAAGCGACCTGGTGGCGCGAATGGTTTCCAGCGCACGCCAAAGTATTTCATTACAATATCCGATAATGACGAGATACAGTATTGGGGGAAAATCTCAAAAATGACAAATATGGCGTCAATCTTCCACAAAGCAATTAAATTACGATAAAATAACAGGTAGTCTATGGCGATTTGATATCTACACTCATCCTTTCATCACTGGAACTGTAAACGAACGTTCTGACATGTGTCCGGTAGGGAATGTACGCTTGAAATCACTTTCGATGGAGGGTAAACATGACGTAATGAAAAACGAAAGTAGCGAGTTGGAACTTTGGCTTTTCAAAGTACCTTGGCTGCTATCAAATCATTAAGAAAGTTGGCAAATCAGTAATGATCCAGGTTTGTACCTTGTAGCACATGCAAATCAGCTAAATACCATTGACAATGAGTGGTGCCCTTTCTTACTTGTCCCTTCAGTTCAATACAACAGTGATGCAGGCAATTCTTAAAAATAAACTTAATTAAATAAATGATAAAAAAATAATTAAACACTAAATACCCAAATAATCTGTTTTCGTGACCATTTACCCAATTGATTTTCCATTTTACCCAATTGATTGAAAACAGAGGGGGTAAAAAATATGAACATACCCAATTAAAATTTCAGATACCCAATTGAATAAAAAAGGGGTGGGTAATTACCCAATGGTCTAAAAAATTAATTAAGGTACTGCTGTATTAGAGAAATTCCTGAACTACATGTACATGTAGATAACGAGAAAGTCCTTAGTTACCGGATTCGTATTCCTGTTATAAGCGTGCGAAGAGAGGTAGTCGTTGCCGAATTCAGTACGTTTTATACGCGACGTCGATTTTGCGCCAAAATCTCCGACGCTATTTAGCATTCAATATTGCTAACTGTCGCGCAAATAATGTTTTCCTCGGGATAACATGTCCACAATCTATATTTTGAGCAAAAATAATAAATAATATCAAACTTTTTACATTTTTGAAGTCCTCTGCATAACTTTACGTACATAGTTTCGTATTCCGAACGTAAACTGACGATAGAAATGACGTTTCGAGCGAAAACTGACGTTACGAATGCGGCGGCGTAAAATGACGTTTCGACCCTTAGATAGCACGTTCCTTTGAGCGCCTTCAATGACGTAAATCTGGCTTTAATTCACGACGGCGCTGCCGGAGTGAATTAAATATCGCATCTGCCCGACATCATCATGCATTAATCAAAGATAATTCACCGTAAAGTAAATTATTTCGATTCTAACACGACTAATAAATAAATGCTTACATTTTAAAACGTTTTCCAGTGGACTCATTCGCGGCGGACATGAATGTTTATGTGCGACGTCACAAAACGCCACCTTAATCGTGCAATTTTGTTTACAATGAATATAGGGATCAACCATGGTTTTCAGTGTTCAAACATTCGATTGATCACGATGAATGCGTTTGAATACAAGGCCGTAGGCCGCTTGTCCAAACCCCTTCGGAGTGATCCAGCGAATGTTTGAACACTGAAACAAAACATGGTTGATCGCTTTTCTTACATTTTCACACTAATTCACTTAAAATTTCTTGAAATTAACATTAGCAACGTCAAAACTCACCAAAAACCGCGGAGCTTCTTCAACGTCGGCCATTTTATTTCTATGAATCACAGTGACGTCACGTCGCATTGACCAATGACGTCGACCAAAACCCATGTTCAAACGGCACCTGAATTTCATGATTTGAACATGGGTTTTTCTGTTTGAACACGGCTTTCGACCAATCAAACAGCTATGAGTATAGATATCTATGCAAGAATTATTGTTAATTTGTAAACGGTGGCGTTTCCATTAGGTTCAATTGGAAAAACGATAACGTCGTGTTGGAATTATCAATCACTTACATATTTTAAAAACAGAACTGGTCAAACAGTTTCACAATATTTAGATATGAGCCGTTTATGTCGTCTGTGCTGGGCTATGACAACGCTTAGCTTCTTTCGATAGTTTGCATTTTCTTTTGAGATCTCTTGAATAAAAATGCATATTCACTCTAGCCAAACGTCTCTTAAGAGTATAAACATTCATTGGCGCGTATGAAATTTTATGCCACACATCCATGTTTTTGGCACCATCGCTTCGAAATTTCCGACGCTCAACTGATTAAAGCTGCATGTTTAATAAGCAAGTACATGAGACATTAAATTACACATTCTGGTTAATCTTTAACATGTATATAAAACCTACAGTGGCAATTCAAACACGTTTTCCACGAAAAATCTAAGCACAATCAAAGAGGGTGTGGTAACATAATAGTATTATTGTCTGTAGTATTTTTTCGTTCTGGTGACCCATCAAATTACTTATAGGAGGGCCTGTCACTGAAAACTTTTGAGGAAATTTATCAAAGACTTCTTGAATTATATTAGATTTGCTATGCTAAAAAAGGATTAAAACAAAATAACTATAAAATACAAATTTATCAATTATCTGTTAGTAATACCACTTTTAGGTAAAGCTCTCACATGATGATGGTCATATGTATGTACCCAACAACGTCTAATGAAAAGTCGTGTATGGTATTTGTATAGTACTGCTCGTACATTTAGATTTTTTCGTTGTTAAAGTGTAGTAGCAAAGTTGCTATATCGACACACGCAATGGGTGTTCTTTCAATCGGTGTAAATCAAAATAAAGCATGAAGACTCGCATGATGACTCAGCGCAAAGAAAACATGCTACTTACTTACATTCAAGCCGTCTGTACTTGGCAAGATGTATTCTCATTTTTTGTGTAATGGTCAAAGCATTATGATTATGGAGATGTTCTCGTAATGTTGTCTTCTTAAATGATTGAGCCACGACATGACCTTACCTGTTTTTGCTAACATGAAAAACAAAATGCTGTCTATGCCATTACTATTATATTAGCATCAATATCTCATTTTTTGTTTCTCACTCAGAACAGGTTTTTTCATGACGTGACTTATTTGATTATGTGCATTTGATATGGTTTTATTGTGTAATGATATATGTTCTATATGCTTTGAGGGCCTCGGGGAAGATTGGCATAGCCAACCGAGTTACCCTCGTTAAATAAAGTACTTACTTACTTACATACTGCTAAAGTATCGTTTAAATAAAAATAAGAAAAAAATTAAGGCCGTTAAATCCGAAATTGCACAATATGGCACATGCCATCCCATTTTGAACGTTTTCACTGCTTCCAAAAAAGATAGGCCTACAAGCAGGCAACGATCAGGAAAAGGCGCACTCAGAAAAACGATTCCCACTCGAAAAACCGAGGTGGGGAAAATTAACAATCAGGTACTTATACCATGAAAACATATCGTAAGCCGAATGAGCAGCTATTTTCCCATAGGATCTGACATATTTTATTTGTTATTACTGCAGCTGGCGTTGTGCCGTGTGACAACCCTTAAAAAGGTCCCCGTACGCCATCCATAGTGCAGATTATATTTTTCGTTTGGTCCTTTGAGATCACTAAGAATATTCAGAGTATTAAATAATTGTACACTTAAAGCCATCTTCAAAATAATGCTTTAATTATTTGACTCAGATTAGGCATGTGTTTGTGATTTAGACTTCCATTCTGTATTATTTTTAGATTGCAGTATTCTATCTGTCTATCGTCGCAGGTTATAAAGGGTCACTGATGAGGGTTCAGAAACAATGTTTTGATTACTTGACCCCATTTAGGCATGTATCTTTGATTTAGACTTGATTTGATCTTCATTACAACTGTCTTCCAAACAGTGTACTTGTAATTACTCTACAATTCACTGCTAGAGCTGATCTATTTCTTAATTATCAGAGGGCAGTCAACTTATATACTATTGGCATAAAGTTAAGCATATTTTTATCCGACGTCGAATTTCAAAGTCATAAAATAAAATTTCAGATTCGATTTTAATCCTGTATGTGAATCAATATTAATTTTTAGGGATGGAACTTCGGTAAAATCGATTCACTTATTGCAACATTGATCACGAGCGAAAAGCTCGAGTGACAGCACTGTTCACGAGTTGTTTAACGAGCATGATTCTTCTTCTTTGCATTTAGGAAATTTACAAGTCTTCAAAACATTTTTTATGAAAAACATGCACGAAGAAAGAAATGTGAAGGTGAAAATTACGAATTGTCGGCATGAGAGAGGCTGTTGAGAAGCGACTGCGTAACTGACAGAAAGCACTTTGGGCAGACGAGAGGCGTATCTATCTGTATCATACAGATGGTCGTGTCCATGTTCGATGCCTCCCTGGTCAACGCTTTATTGGGCCCTGTATGCAAGGAACTATGGCTGGTGGAGGTGGTGTGGGGTGCGTTCTCTTCCAACGGCATTTTTTTATTCAACAGTGTTGAACGGTACTTTGAATTCCCAAAAGTGACAGAACAAGGATGCTTGAACCCGTCGTTAGGCCCTTCATATACTCCCCTAACGACCAGCATATGGTACTGCAAGATGAAAATGCAAGGCTACACCATACCATGCAGACACCACAGAGGAATACAAAAATCAGCACCACATCGCTAGTCTTCCATGGCCGAGCTCGTATACATTAAACCCCATCTAACACTTTTGGGACTAGCTCGGTCGAAGAGTTTGAAACCGGGAACCAGCCGTGTCCATCATTGAGAAGTGGGACAGGATACCAAGCGAAATGTTCATAAAACTAGTGATTAACATGATCAGCAGGAACCAATTTGTTATTCGAGAGAGGGGATGATACACGCATTGTTAACCGGAAGTGGTCGAGTTTTCTGTAGTGCTATTTTAAATTTTTAAGCTTATTCTGAAACTGGATGCTCAAAACTAAATGTTTGGAAAAAAATCTTCACTGTCTTGGTGTTTTCTGAGAAGTTGTGCTCACCTGTGGCCTCCGGAATTTCTCTATTGAATTTTCACAATTTTATGGGTAATTTTCTTTGTGCAGTTACAACCCTTTGCTAACTTGTGCATTGATTATCTTTTCTTCATTAAATTGCTTGTATATTGTTTTTGTCAAAATTTATAACAAAATTTTGAAATGTTTCATACGATTTTATTCTAAGCGTTCCAAAATCCCAAGTGAAATTCACAAATGGAATATGCTTAACTTTATGCCAATAGTATATAATAATTATACCAATCAGGAAGCAGTAATGACCAATAATCATAATTATTATATACCCATGACATTGTCCCGTTCACTTTTCATTGCTGAAAACGTTTGATATTTTTTCCACATTCGATAGTTTAGAACGCTTTCATGGAATCTTTTGCCATATTCAACGGTTTAGAACGTTTCCATGTCCTATTGAACGGGTGCTACTTTCACTAGTTGGTCGCCATTGAAAAATATCTAGCCCATTTTCCTTTTTATGACTCAAAGCTCTTCACTCCATAAACAATTATAGATGTCATTATGTATTGCAAAACTTACTATAGATATTCGTCCGAGGGACAAAATAGTCCATTTTTGAAAGACTGTTTATTTGTCAAAATTATTATTTTTTGGAAATAAAATTATAACCCTATAAATGAAAATCAATTGTTTGGTCAATTGTGCTACTTAACAATTTGAATGGTATTGAAGTTTAGAATTGAAAAGTAAGATTATTGGCTATAATGCGTAAATTGTCCAGCCATTTCAGTTCACGGTCTGTGGGAGACTTATATTTTTCGCCCCCATCTATTTCGATACAGATTGTTGTTTTTGCTTTCTAAAGTATAATTACAGAATGTCCAAAACATTATTTTTAGCTATTTTATAATGTTTACATTGACTGTCTATTCGTGAGAATAATTATTCATAATGGTTGTTTTTCGTGATGCACTGTTGGCTTCATTAATTTGTCCTTTTGTGATATTCTTTATTTTATATTGGGTCGAAACGACTCAATACTCTGCTTGAGTACAGATTCGCGGATTAGTCGATATCTATTTTTAAGACGAGGAATCATGCGTTCATATCTATTTTTAGAACATTACGTCACGGTTATCGATAAAAACCATAACCGGGCCGGGAAGCGACAAAATTTGCGGAAATTTCCTAACATATTAGCGGCATCTGGATTGCTAGTGAAATCACACATAGCGTGTAAGTGAAACGCGCGCCGAGCGTGTTGAAAAAATTGCAAGATTCCAAATACGCCTGTCGACGCCCGCCGGTGACACGTTCAAAACGCGATACGAGTACGCTGGGTACCCTTGGTGTACGTCCGGTGCGCGACGCTGTACGTCGCTAAAAACGGTGTGTGTTTCGTGCGCGTTTAGGATAAAAAATAAACATGCTTAAAAATTTTCTAGAAACTCTGCGTGTTTCGGACGTCTGACATATACGTTTCGAATAAGTTCCCTGCGCGTTCCAGGCACGTTGAACATGCTTGTTTGGCGTAAAAATGCAAAAAATAATTGTTTTAAATAAAAAATTGGATAAAGCACAACATTTATTGAAATTAGGAACGGGTGTCATCAAAGGGGCCCTTGCGGCTTGGAAAAGCACCCAAAATTCGAATTTTCTCTACTGGTAGATGTTTGATGCATTTTTAAAAATCGCTATTTTTGAGATTTTTTGGAAAATTCATCAATGTGCCTCTTAAACATGTTAATCCCTGTTAAATTCACTTGATGAGGCCTGGAAATGAGAGCTATAACTAGAATGAGTTGTTTAAGACTATTTTTGAGGACAAACAAGTCACGGCTGCCGCACACTTCCGGTTTCAATGCCAATATTTAACGAACAAAATAACAAAATTTGTGGACGATTTTTTAAATTTTCAAAGTTAATCAGAGTCTAGTATTAGACTTTAATAATAGCTGAAAATTTCAATAGCATGCTGCTGATAATAACGCAACCGTAGAAGGACAAAGTTCGTATGCAAATTGCATGCAAAAGCTGAATTCCTGTTATTCATGTTGCTGTCTACTTGCATGTATAAAACGAAGATTCTTAATTATTGCAGCAACAAATCTGACTTAATTTTATCTGGCATCATGGCAGCCGTCAGTAGCACTTTCAAGTAAATTCAAATGTAAAAAATATCGTCATAATATGACATTTAATTTGATGTTAATAAAGTGTGACTTTATGAAAAGAGGGTACCTTTACTCATGCTTCGTCTGTGTGAGATATATTACGCATTTTTGAATGCAGAAACTCACAGAGCCACTGTTAGATATTGAATTATTCATATGATCATGAATTTTAATTGAACGTATTTTAATTTCCGAACTAGAAGAAAAAATAAGAGGCGGCCTCTTATATTTTTTTTTCAGTGTAGTATACGTCGTCCGTCGTCGTCGTCGTTGTCGTCGTCCACACTTTTCATCCTCTCCTCAGAAACGCCTTGGCCCAAACCAAACTTCATGTGGCGCATCCTTAGGAAGGTGGAGCGAAAGTGTGTATAAATGGTCCAGGTCACGTGACCAAGATGGCCGCCGTGGCTATGAATAGCAAAAACCAATACCAAGTATAGACTACTACAAATTATCACATTTGAACAAAAAAGAGGCCTTTTTTATTTGAGCCATGATGAGGGGAGGTTAAAACAGATGAGGGAGGGGCATTTTTTGAGAAAATGTTTCGGCCTTGTAGAAGAGTAACTGCAGCAACAACTTCTTCATAATTGAGTCAAATGATATGACACTTTGTGTCATATCTTTTCTTGTTGCACTTCAACTAAACGAATGGCAAAACTAGAAAACGTACAGAATGCGTCGCACAATAAATACACAAACTTTTATCCAAAGACAAATACCTTAAATTTTGGACGTAAAATAAAGCCCATACTATCTCTCTTTGAATGTTTTACTGCTTCTAAAGGATCTAATATTTATATTTTAATTGCTATTACTACAGCTGGTGCTATGTCGTGAATTCTCCCCGTACATCATTTATAGTACAGATTATATTTTTCCTTCAGTCCTTTGAGGACAGTAAAGATATTCAGAGTGTTCAAAATATTTACGTTTAGAAACATATTCTAAGCAATCTTAAATTATTTGACCCCGTTTAGGAATGTGTCTTTGATTTAGACTTCTCATGTGCAAATTTTCAAAATTGCAGTGCAATAGTCTGGCTTGCATTGCCGGATTAAAAAGGGCTACTGTTTTAGGCTTAAAACAAAGGCAATAAAATCAGGTAAAATTCCGATTGGAAATCATATGAAAAGTAAGAAATACAGTCAATAATAAAAAAAAGTTTGCCAAAGAATTATTTTATAATAATCTAGAGTTGTCTATATAGGCTTTTAGAAAAACGACAGACGTAAAGTTTGGCAAGTGGTGAGACATGTTGTTAAAAAATGAGAATTCGTCTTCTACGACCCCCCCCCCCCACTCCCCACACACACACACTGTGTTCTACACTCCCCTCTGGAGACAAACAATTTCATTTTTCTGCCGAAGAGAAGACCTAATGCTTAAATGCTTATTTACATGGCACAATTCTGAAATATACATGTAGCAACTGTGCTGTATTATTGAGATTCTATACATTTAATAATGATGATTATTATATGTACTTGAAATGGGCCGGTGGCATATATCAATAAAGCCATGTTATGTTAAAAATGCGTATTTTTCTTCGATTTCAAACGCTCAGGACCGTAATACGACCTTGCCGCCTTTCCTTTGTAAATCGTCAAGTCTCTTGTACTGGAAACGAACGGAATTGTTGATACAATCTCTGAACTCCAATAAAGCAAATGGGCTACTAGTAGATTAAATCAGTAATCGACTTTTAAAATCGGTTTCTAAAAGCGTATCTAAATTGCTCGCAATTTTGTTAAATCGCACTTTTTCTGACGGTATATTTCCGGACATTTGGACAACTTCCGGCGGTTTGGTCCCAATTTCATAAAGGAGAAACAAATCTTACCTAATTTTGGGTACAAGTCCCATAAAATGTAGGCAACGTCCCGACATGTCCATAGTTGTTCTCTGGGACGGGGGTCATATTGCTACAGGGTCATATTGCCTGGTGCTATGCGTTGACTAATCGTCTGACTGGGCGTAACCCCTATGTGTCTCGGTTGCTCGGCTACTTTAAAACATAATTTAGTCGGACTGGGCGTGTTGTGAGGTGGATGAAAGAAGGCCGATGTGGAATTCAATTTCATGGACATGCACCAGAACATGCATTCTGTCCTGACATGCACCAGATTATCGTAGATATGTAAATCTGATTTTATAGATCTTTACTGGACATTAAACACTTTATTTATTTTTGGTACTAGTTTCTTTACAGGGTCGCTTGGAGGACCTACAAATCTACAAGGAGACGAAGAGTTACCAAGCCTCGTTGTCGATTTGTGTGCTGAGGTTCTTGGATCGATCCATGCTTCGTTATAAACTGCTTATTTAAACCTGTAAATGGTTCTTTGTTTTGAAAGAATACCAGCATATTGTATTTTTTTACATGTTGGTGTGTCTGAAATGGTGATACAGGTGATACACATGTACTCGTGCCTGAAACTTTAACAGAAGCGAGCACGATTAGGATAACAATTATTTAAATGTTTAAAAGATAATTTATGTTTCTAAAGTATGATTCGTGCATAGGAGTCGCTTCGCGCGAGACTGTATTCTAGCTTGTGGAAACGAAGACGTGGATCGCAGGCACCACTGTGAAATCCGATCAGCGTCTTTATCCTCGTAAAGCCTAAGTTTTTAACCGCTCTTGAAAGTGATCATGCTTAAGAGTTCGAGGCCTGGCTTTCTCTCGCGTTTCGACTCCAAGAGTGGCGACCAACGAACATATGCAGATGTGTGTGTGTGTGTGTGTGTGTGTGTGTGTGTGTGTGGTATTTGTGGTATTTGTAACATATAAAGTGCATGTAGTGTAATTCCATATGGAACTTACCATAAAAGTACATATCCAACACCATTAGATGTAAGAATATATTATCCAGAGAAAACACGCAACATCAGCAGCTACACGAGATATTCATTGGGAAAATATATCCATGAAAAGTATGCCCCCTCAAGCTCTACGTTTTTATAGAATAACTGGGGTGTGTCTTTCTTGTTCGATCCAAGCACTGGTTGTGGGTGCGCGCTAGAGCCGCCTCACCGAGGCGGTTCTAGCGTGCGTCCATGGTCGGTGTTTTGAGCGAATATATTATCAAAACATTTCCAATGTTATTTTCACTTTTTTTACAGCTAAAACAATCTCTGTATATTGCATGGGCATGTTTTCGTAATGTTAGCAGTCGCACGAGGGCGTGGCTACATAACACTGATGATGGCGCAATTTTTAATACTAGCACCAGCATCAGTGCGATGATTTTAGTCAGCCCCACATATTGTACGACCACCATACAACACGTTCATTGAATACAAATCCTTTAACTGAGTGTACTATGAATGAAAAAGTCAATGGAACTTTAGCCGCACGAGAAAAGCAAGCCTGTCATTCGGATGCGTGATCTTATTTTAGTTTTAGAATGCGGCCAGCGCAAGAAAAATACCGACTTGAAAGATAGCAGGTCGACGACATGTTCTGTGCTATGCAAACCGCCTGTGCAGTAAAAATATGTGCACAAATGACATATACATGTACACGTTTTTTTTTTTTTTTTTTTTTTTTTTTTCAATGTCAAGTGAAGTATAAACATTAATTATGTAAGGGATGTAATCATGCAAAATTTAACGTAACTGTGATCGTATAGTTTGTTCCCTTGTATTGAGTGAATGCATTTTCAGGTTGCTAGGTGTCGCCCTCATAAGATTGTTTGTGTATGTTAATTCGTTTGTTTGATTGATGCTGCCGTAACATTATTGTTTGCTTTATATGTTTATCTCATGTATTTACACTTTGTAAACTGAGAGAGAACAAATAAAGTTGAAGTTGAAGTTAAAAAATGTTGGCCAGTTATAAAACTCCCATACAAAATGCAAAGCGATAAGCATTTTGCGTTCATATGCACAAAATACACCCGGGTGCAAAAATACACGCGGGTGCAATTTTAATTTGCACCACCTCAAAAGTAGGGGCAAATTTGCACCCGGTTGTATTTTCTTATAACACCGTTCACATGGCATAAAATACATTGGGGTGCAAAAATTTGCACCCGGGTTGCAAAAATACACCCGGTGCAAATGTTGCACATAACCAGACAACAAAGTTATTTTAGGCTGTCCAAACTTTTATTCAGACATCATCACGCTTTGATGTCACATAAATCAACAGTATAATCCTTGCATTGTTAATTGTCACCTACCCGTGACCAGCTTTGTCAGAAACATTACTTAGAAGCAAAATAATGGCGAACAATAGTACGATGCTTGAAGCATGCGTCACATTATCGCGGTTCATATAAAGCGGTGTTTACATGTAGGTTGGGTATGTCGTATGTATTATGGGGCTAGGTGTGTAGAATGGTGAGGGCAGTCTTTCAGCTCATTTAGCGGTGTATGCATTTGTATTTCTCGTCTTTCCGTGGCGACCCCAAGGACAGGGCCATATAGCATCTAAAATTCTTCAAACAAAACAAAAGTATTGGTGCCTTCTGGAGCCCAATTGCAACTACATTTCCACCCACAACATCCAATCATTTAGACTATAAGGTTTAGTCTAAGCTGGTGCCCACAAAATTCCTCGTTTAAAACACTCGACTTAATGGGTCATATTGCCTGGTGCTCTCCGTTGACCAAACTTATCCCAGCCGTCGGATCGTGGATAGCCCCATGTGATTCGGATACTCGGCAACCTTAACACATCTTTAGTCAGTTGGGGCATGTTGAGGGGTGGGTGAAAATGAAACTCAATTTTATTGCCATTCATCCTAAAAAGTTTATTCGAATTTTAGTATCGTTGATTTATGCAAATCTGATCATTACTAGACATTAAACAGTTAGTTTTATTTGTATATTTCTTTTCTACATATAGAAAAACAACCAGTTATATAAAATATCTGAGATTTTTGTATCACAATGATAGTACTGCAGTCATGTTGGAACACATGTTGAAGGACATAGATATCACATGTTTCGCACCAAACTTTTACCAATGTCCGGCAAAACTACGAACTTCTAGGCTTTTGTACGAAACGGTTTTAAACTGCAATTAAAATTGGTAAAGAACACGTTATCGTAGTACTGGTTTTGTCCAAAGAACGAATAATAATAATAATAATAATAATAATAATAATAATAATAATAAATAAATAAATAAATAAATAAATAAATAAATAAATAAACAATTAAATAAATAAATACAATTTTAATAAATAATAATATAAAGATAACAACTACATGTATAACGTGATACAGGGTAGGTTCATAGAACTTTGAGGGTTCAAAATAAGATTTAAGAGCGCCATCCTCAACATTGTGATTGAAACATTTTCCATTTCAGTTCATCAACACGTGGCCAGATAATTCGAACATCCAAACTAAAACACAATACTCGTACACTCATATATTCATGGGCCCAGACTTACAATACTCTCTTTAAGTTAAGGACAACTTTAATTAAGGTGAGGAATTTTGACTTGATATTTTACCATTATTTTTTTTTAAATAAACAAATGTATAAAATAAAATGTCATTGACATAATAACCCCGATAAGTTTGATTTTAGTACTTTTTCTACGAATCTTTTTGGATGCTGAAATTCATCATCCTAACTAAGGTCTTCCTTAACTGACAGCTGGATCGACCGTCTGGGCATCAATGTACAGAGAGGCATTATCGATTCGGCAACAATCTACAGCGAAAAAAATCAAAGTCTCAATATAGGTTGTTACCCAATCGATCTGGCAATGCATTTTATGTTGCGAAGTGTGATGTTGCAAAAACTTGCGTTGTTAAACATTTGGTTGCATCAGGGTTATACAGAGTGCAATAACTTTCGGGTAAAATAAAAGTCTTTATATCCTAATACATGTGTATGTTGTGATTTATAATTAGACACTCATTCTATTATTTTCTAGTTTCGGTATTATATATGCCCGTTCCGGTCAGTTTCGGTCCGTTCCGGTCAATCGCAATACCGCGGTGTGAGAACTGTGAAAATAAAAATATTGGAGACCCATTGCACGCTATAGGACCCTGACCTTATGGGACGATTTTTTCGAGCAAAAAATGGCGGACAATCTAAAGATGTTTGGATTACCTGTCCCGAACGAAGGTAAATTCAAAGACTTTTAACCATATTTCACTGTTCCTACACAGCCATTTTGGAAGAAAATGTTCATTTTATCAGCCTGTAGTCTTAAATAGAACAATGATGGTTAAATTGTTCAAATCTAGTTTCCAGATGCATTAGAAAGTAGTGTGCTCACCTAGTTTAGCGATGTCATACATAAGGAAAAGGACTAAAACAGAACGAAGAAAGTATCGGTCAGCTTTCTTTAAATTAGTGAATGTGATATTTGAGACAACAGATGCTCTGGATAACTTTCGGATGCGAAAACAATATTAATTTATGGGAAAAACAACATTTTATTCCACTGTACACATACCCTTTGTTCCCACACCAGTACAGTATTTTTCGAGCAATGTTGTATTCCTCTGAACGGGTTTTTCGAGTGATTTTATGCTGGGGATTCCCCTAAAATTCTGGACGGGTAGTCCGAGCGATATAATCACAGCGAATTTAACATCACACTGTGGACAAATAAACAGACCAGCATAATTTAGCAAAGTGTGATGCGCTACTCTACATATACCGCTTCAGAAAACTAGCTATCAATATATAAACCGCTTGTTAAATCATGTCAGATAAATAGATATTTGGTCACAAGTCTCTCTCTCTCTCTCTCTCTCTCTCTCTCTCTCTCTCTCTCTCTCTAGGATATAGGGAAGGTGCTAAAAACCTAATACGACACGTGCTAGGCATGGTCATAACTATGTCAGGTGTTAACAGACTATAACCTATTGGTGTTGGATTGTGTTTGGTAGACGTGTTATATTCTGTATGACATTGTGTCATAAAAACCCTGATGGACCCTTAAATCAGACTGCTTCCTGGCAGAACCATACTTACTAGTCTACAACATCCTAATATCAAATCCGTTGTCGTTATATAGTAATTTGTGTCAGGCAGTTGTTACATGTACTCGGTTGCATAGGCTTCAGTGCAACATGATTTAACAAATCGGAGAGCATTTATATCGTACAGGATAATGCCGCTGGTAGTGAATCTTTACCATTTGTCGCACGAATGGATAATTAGTACCAATGTAATCTGGCACCTGGGATAGCGTTGCCCATTGAACTATACAACTGAATTTAAAACTTTGTAGAAAATATACCCCACCTATAAACCATAAATGCGGATGGTCAAGGGTCGCCGATGTGAGTACTTAACCCGAAATTGTGCAATGTGGCCCATACTATCTCCCTTTGAATGTTTTTACTGCTTCCAAATGATCTTACATTTTTTTTATTTTATCTATTTGTTTATAACGGTGTTCTAGTCAGTTTTTACGATTTATAGTAACGGGCATGTGCAGTTGTATAAGCCTTTCAACGTAATACCAAAGATTCAGGTCATATGTTGTGGTAAATGGAACACTACAATTGTGAATAATGAGTGTTCGCAATAAAAGCGGAAAGGAAGTCAGAAACATATATTCTAATAACGACTGCTGACATGCCTGGTCGTTCGTCTCTCACTAATGAGAAAGAATAGGGAATAGGGAATGAGAAAGAATAAAGAAAAATATTTCTTGAATAGGTTTGTGTGGTTCTTTGATGGCTGACTAGGCCAATTATAGCTCTGAACTGTCTGTTGTTAGTAGAGCAAGTCAGGGATTCTTATAACATGGCCAGTCCACCTTAGCTGTGCTAGCTTTAAGACACTATGCATGCTTTGCACCCCTGCTTTCTTCAGGACCTCCGGGTCTGGAATCTTGCCTTGCCGCTTGATTTATAACAGCTTTCTCAAACGGTGAAGTCTCTTTACATAACGCTGGTATACTACAGATCTCACATGCATACAAGAGGGCTGGCAGTACCACAGCCTTATAGACTTTCAGCTTGGTGTCAAGCTTGACTCCATTACGCTTCCAGACATTTGCACAGAATCTTCCGAAATTCACACTGACATTTGTCATTCTGGCGGTCATCATCAATGTGCACTGCTCTGGAGTGAGTGCTTCCCAGGTAGGCGAATTTATCAACAACTTTTCAGTTTTTGTCCATTGCTATGAATCTGGGTAGACAGCTAAACTTGGCCATGATTTTCAATTGTCCATCATGACAAACTGTGTCAAAAGCTTTGGTGAGGTCGACAAACGTCATGTACATATCCACATTCTGTTCTTGGCATTTCTTCTGAAACCGTCTTGCTGTGAAGATCATGTCTATTGTCCCTCTGTCTGTTCTGAATCCACATTGACTTAAAAGAGCATTCAGGCGATTCAACAGAATTTTTGTCTGTATCTCCCCAACAATGGATAGGAGGGAGATGCCTCTGTGGTTGTCACAGACTTGATGATTTCTTTTCTGTTTGTATAGGCGGATTGTGGATGCATCCTTAATTTTTTGTGGGATAGCCTACTTCCTCCACATACAGTGAAACAACTCTTGTCAGTTTCTCTGCCAATGCCTGGATAAATCGCACATCTCACGCAATTTAAATTTGCGTTACATATAAAGAGTCAGGACAAAGATTTTGATGAGTCAATGCTTAAACTACACTCTTTAAATACTCGAAACACCCGTACAGAAAGTTACTCAGAATACCCGTTCAATGTAAAATATGTGCTCGAAATACCCGTTCAGTACTGCTCGAAAAATACTGAACTGTTTTGCACGCGACTTGGGAACTTTATATGTCTGTACAGTGATGAAAACCAGTAGTTTTTCAGTTTAATTTTGCAGTGTAGCCTTCATGTGAGTTTGTGGGTTCTTAGTGTGATGGAATATTCATATCTTGACACATAAAGTATACTTAATTGAATTTTAGGATGAGTTTTGTCTTTCGAATTTCATACATAATACATGAGCAAAGCCACCCGAACACCTTTGTGTGTCATTTATTTTCTGCATACTACTCCAGTGAACAAAAACTGCTTGCACTAACATACACTAGATACAGACCGAGCTGCACATGTATTCAAGTTTGCCCTAGGTGAAAATAAACTCAATTTACGTAAAGAAAAATGTCTGCATCTTCATTATTTATCCTCCTGTCCGCCATTTTGGTTTGCTCGAAAAAATCACCCCATAAGGTGAGGGTCCTATAGCGTGCATTGAAGAACTTTAAATCTTACAAAAAGCAAAGATAAACAAAACAAATAATACGAAAGTGAATTATTGGCTTTATTACATTTCAAGCAGACTTCAATTGGCGTCTATATAAGGCTACCAATGCAAAATCCATCAATCTTTCACTGTCTATCGATTTATCTTCTGATGGTTAAATGTAGGTTACCGTAACAATTAAGCCGTAATTAACATACCTTAAGCAAAATTAAGTTAAATTCTGAGCACCGAAAAGCCATATTAGATAACAGAAAAAAAAAAGTTAACAAATGTAGTATCCCACTGTTAAACAAAATGGTATCTTAAACTAAGCAAACAAAATTTATACTTTTCAATTGATAACCTTCACTCCGCTCAACTTCGGTAACTCGTTCCACTTCCATGACAGCTTAGCATTAGTTGCAGTCAAACTAATGTCGAACTGATTACAGGGTGTTAAGAAAGTTCGAAGACAGCATTCAAAAGGACACAAAATGTTTAATTAAGCATTTAGATTTCATAAAACTTTATTTTAATATTGAAAGAGTGTCAAACAAGATACAATGGACAAAACATAGTTTTCTACGAAACTGATAAGAAATTATGTGTGACAATAAGCGACCCATCTTCTGAGCTGAGTGTCATAAAAATGAAAAATTTGGGTTTATCCAGTGACTGCCTGCGAAACTGCTTAAATTTCCAATACCAGTGTATTCACGGTCGAATACATTGATTACAAATATTGTCAAGAATGTTTTTATGCCAATTTGAGTCATCATTTCATATTGTCTCATAACTCTTTGGAATGGCTGAGCAAAGTCTTGGGGTACCCCCATTCTTGAAATAGGCCACAAAAAGTAGGGGGTACAGGTAGGTATTTAATAAATATTCAAATCTGCGTGGTTATTGTCATTTCGTTTTCCAATATAATGCTATTATATACCATAATTCATTTTTGATGAAGTTCTTTCGTTATTTTTGAACAAAACTTAATTAATTGTCACATGTTATACATTAGCCTGTCCCTCACATTCGTCAACACGAAATTTTGCGATAAAAACATCATTATTTTGAATATAACATGCACATACAATAGTTTATTAAGTGTTTCGTGGTAATATTTGATACAGGGGTGCATATTGTTGTGATTTACAGTGCCGATACAAGAAAATAATGTTATGCTGTTAATGGAATTCTCAATTTTCCGTCATTTATCCTGTTTTGGTACTTTTTTTTGGGTCAAACGTAATGAATAAATTTTAACGACACAATCAACAAAATGGACATTTGTAACAGTTCTGTTCACTTCACGGACACTTAACACATAATATGAACTAATTTATTTAAGTTATTTGCTTCATATTTTGTTTCTGTTAAGTCTTGATTACCCCTATCCCCTATCAAAATATCCACAGCTTTTCCGTTAATAAATCATATGTTTTCATCTGATGAAAATTAATAGGTCCTGAACGATCTGAAAATAACTGTCATGTTCATGGTGATGTTTAGACCAGTGACTATCACTCAAAGTAATTCTATTTTCCCTGATTTTTTTATATTGTGAATGTTTTAAATTATGTTTAATATGATCACCCCTTTTACACAGTTTCTCTTGCGGAATGCGACAAGTTGTGGCACCCTGGCTTAGAAATTGTAATTTGAACCAGTCAAAACAGAAGTTGTAGAAGTTCTAGTATACTGTGCAAACTGTTATTGAAATGGGCTTTAAGTGTGTAGAATTTTGAGATTGTATGAGTACAGTATTCATTGTGAAGTTATAGGGTATATTGTAATGTCTTCGAACTTTCTTAACATCCTGTATGGATTTTGTAATTAACTTGTAGCTGCATTTTTAAATCGTGTGATTTTGTTAAATTAAATATAGTTGTAGCAGTAGCAAAGATATTCTAGTAAAATATAAAATGCCCACAAAATAAGATTGACGTAGAAAAAACGTACGATTTTCGAGTTTGAGTCGCTATTTAGCCTGAGTTACATTTGCCCCGATCATCGTACGATTTTACGGTCTGCGATTTTCCCTACGATTTTTTAGAAATCGTAGGTGATCGTGGGCTACGACGTATGTGTTTACAATTCATACGGGCATCGTACGATTTCTTGATCTGCCTTTTGTCGACGTTCTGATTCAAGGCGATCGTACGATAGTCGTAGGTCTCCGCAGATTGTAAGTGGATGTCGTACGAAGCCCGTGCGATATCCGTACGGAGTCCCTATACGTTCTGATAAAAACGCAAGGCGGTCGTACGGCAGTCGTAGGGTCTCCGCAGACTTAAAGTGGATATCGTACTGAGTCCCTTGGGTTTCTGACTGATGCCTTGGTTACATTTGGCCTACGATTAGCTTGCGATGATCGTACAATGCCAATTTTTGCATTTTCGTGCGGTCTCCGCAGGGTGACCCTACGATGTCCTTACGATTCTACGACTTTCTACGATCTCCGTAGCCTCTACGATTTTGTAATAGTCAGCAACATTTCCAAATTTTAAAAATCGTAAGACCGTAGCCCGCAGACACTTCGTACGTCATCATACGGGCGCCGCACGGAGACCCTGCGATGTTCGTACGGTTACCTCACGATTTTTGTACGATAGTTTTGGGACAAAAATCGTACAGCGATCGTAGGGAGTCCGCAAGGGGTCATGCCCAGTAGGTTACATTTGCCCCAATGATTACACTACTTTTCGGTCTGCTATTTTTCCTACGATATTTAATACATCGTAGCCGTAATAATGGGCTACGACGTAGGTGTTTACAATTCATGCGGGCATCGTACGATTTCTTGTTCTGGGTTTTCTTCGATGTTCCGAGTCAGAATCGTACGGAGATCGTAGGGAAATCGTAGGGTCTCCGCACACTTTAAGTGGACATCGTAAGGAGCCCGTGCGATGTCCGTGAGAGTCCCTACGATTTCTGACTGGTCTCCATACGATAGTCGTGCGATGTTAGGTGTCTGTCCGTCTTTCGTGTACTACCAAACGTGTACAACCTCACAGTGCACCATGGCTCCCCCGAAAGGAAAAGGCAAGCGGTCCGATTGAAACCTAATGGAGAAATGCAACCATATCCCATCAAAAATGCAGTCACATGGCGGCCGCATGATAAACGTGCGGACGCCGTAGTATGTCCGTATAATGACCGCACGGCATCCGCACGATTTTAATAACCTTGCGATATAGCCGTACGGATGTCGTACGATCACCCTAAATGTCTACGATCATCTTACGATTTTAGTCCCAAAATTATCATAAAAACCTTGCGGTGACCGCACGATCATCGCAGGGTTTCCGTACGGCGCCCGTACGGCGCCAGTACGATGCTACCTACGACATGTCTATGGACTACGGTCTTACGATTTTTAAAAATTTGTAAAAGTGCAGACTACTTCAAAATCGTAGAGGCTACGGAGATCGTAGGAAGTCGTAGGAAGCCGTAGAATCGTAGGGACATCGTAGGGTCACCCTGAGGAGATGGCGCGAAAATGCAAAGAATGGCATCGTACGATCATCGCAAGCTAATCGTAGGACAAATGTAACTTAGGCTTAATTCTACAGTTCAAGTGTTTACCTGATCTATTTATGGGTGGGTATCTGTCATATTGTCAACTGAAAAAATGAGCTATTTTACTAATCTTCATACTTTTACAAGTGATTTATTTATGTTTTTAGTCATGTGTCGGAAAAGATCTAAGTAAACATAACTATTTTTTCATTAATTTGCTGAACCCGCCGATTTTTTTTTATTTTCGACCAAGGCCTCAATGCATATCATTCCCGTCGGTGTGAAGAGGTATCACGGAACACCGACAGGAACATCATGTTTAAAAGACTAGAAGGCAAAGTAAACATATAAATATACTGAAAATCTAAAATCTTGCACCACCCTGTTTTTGCATATCGGTGATTTTTGTGATTAGCTTGAATTTTGTTATTTTAACAAGGTACAAGTAGGCAAAGATCAGGAAAAGGCGCAATCAGAAAAAGATTCCCACTCCAAAAACCGAGGTGGGAAAAAACCAAACTAACAACCAGGTACTTATACCATGAAACAATCGTAAGCCGAATGGGCAGCTATTTTCCCAATAGGTGGCCACTCAGTTACCTTAACTTAACTAAAAATATGAAAACATACATAAGGCGCCAACAGCACAAAACAAATTTTTAAACACCAAGACATAAAACAAAAAGAACCACCACAGAAGTATCGACTTGGAACGATCAGTAACACAAAGTTACTGGCGGGCTTAAACCGGTTTTACATGGCCATAACCTCACCCTCAGCTTCTAACATTATTTTTGGTAACTACCAATATCAAGTTTTTGACTTTGCGGGAAATTCAAGAGCCTTGATGATAATGCAAATTTTTGGGACAAAAAGTGTAAAATAGCATATCTTTTTTTTAAATTACCAATGAAAATTTTCAATATGATTTTGTTGTACATGTGATCTGCATAATGTCAGTGTCAGAAAAAAAAAAAAAAAAAAAAAAAAAAAAAAAAAAAAAAAAAAAAAAAAAATATGAAATTTCGTGACATTTTAGGTTTTACAAAATTTCGAAAATTAGAATTTTCGGAAAATTAATCGGTAGTTTTGAATTTCATTTAAAAAAGCGAAGGATACAACGAAAATGCATTGCCGGTAAGATTATGGCAGATAAGCACATGCCCTACATCACTGGTTTGGCAAGTTTCATAAACAAAATTCAAATCCGTTTGCTGTACTTCCGGCTTGTATGCAAGAATTTTTAATTTTGATTTGCCAGGTACTGTTTTCTTATTTGTTTGATCTTTTAAGTATTTTGATGAGTGCGCATTGATTAGTATGTCCAAAACAATAAATTGATAGGAAAAGAGCAAGTTGTCCCAGCAAAGTAGCGTAAAGTTGGTGCTTTATTTGGTCCACTTAGATTCTGTATTAAAACTCTACGAAATAATTCACCAACTTAACGTTGCTTCGTTGGGTCAGTTCGCTTTGTTCCTAATAAATTAATGTATGGAACAAGTTGTTCAATCTCAAATCAGTACAATGGCACATAAAAACCGAAAAAAAAAATACTGAATGGTAGTTGTAAAATCAAAATTAAATATTCTGCCATACAAACCGGAAGTACAGAAAACGGATTTGACTTAATGTTTATGAAACTCACAAAAACAGTAAGGCGGGACATGCGCTTATCTGCCATAATCTTAGAATGCATGGGTTTTTGTAACCTTTTATGTTTAAAGACCATTTTCAAGACCACTGGTTAATTTTCCGAAAATGCCATTTTTTTAAATTTTGTAAAAACTACAAATTCTCTAAAACTCAAAATGTTTCGTTGTTTTTCTGATACTGACATTATACAGATCACATACACAATCAAAACTTTGCTGAAAATTTCATCGGTAATCAATTTTTCAAAAAATGTGCAATTTTACACTTTTTGACCTAAACATATGGCATTATCATCAACACTCTTGAATTTGCTGCAGAGTCAAAGATTTGATATTGGAATTGACCAAAAATAATGTTAGAAATAAAGATAATTCCAGTTGATAATAGAAAAATACAAAAAACTGTGTGGTGCAAGATTTTTGATTTTCAGTACATAAAATGAAGTTGGCATAAATTTTGAACTATGACACCAACTCTAACTAAAGCTAGCAGCGCTATTCAAATAAACTATTTTCTACAAAAAAGTGTTAAATCTAATCGTTCTGGTGACGTATTGAAAACATACGGGTCTGTTAATCTCTGTCTATATATCCAATTTCTATTATTTATTATAACAGTTAACTTCTATTTTTGAAATAGAATCTGGTACTAATTAATTCCTTCGCAGCGGCCCCCGTGGCCGAGCGGTTAAGAGCGCTGTTTCTTAATCACTCGATCATCTCACTGCCGTGTCTGGTGTGGGTTCGAACCCCGATCTGGCCACATGTGAGACAAACAAAGTTCTGCAGTCAGGTGTTTTTTCTCGGGGTTCTCCCGCTTTTGCCCACCTACTGATTGGCCGTCTCATATATGCTGAAACAGTCTTGAAAGGGACGTAAAGCTGAATTTAAAAAAAAAAAATAATAATGATAAAAATTAATTCGCCCCAGAAAAAATAAAGAATCAATAACAATCCACAATGAAGACTGAACCAGAGTAGATAAATTAGAAATGATGTAACACTACCACAACGCTAGTAAATTCTTAGTCATGGCCTGAAATTTAAACAGCGTTATTGCTTGGTCTATCGGTTTCACGATATTGCAGATCTAGATATTCATTCTTGGAAGCACACCTTAAAAAACCCACAATTTCGTCTGAAATATACTTTGATACAACGTCACGGTTCTCGCGTGAACGTCGTTTACACTTTCCCGCCAAAGGCGGAGCTCTGCGTGTGTACTAATATGGTGATAAGTCGTTAGAAACGATACTTTTTACATAAATTGTGGCCAAATGAAATGTCTATCAGGCCTGGAGATGCCAAGAAGAAGCATTACAAACCTTCCATTGCGTATTTAAGGGTATACATGTATAATAAAAAGGTTATTGACAATCTCGTGCGTCCTCGCCATATGAACTCGTTCTGAATATTTTATGATATTCATTCAATAACCTGTAATTATTTCATGATTATTGTACGGTATATAAAATCAAGAAGTCTAAATTGAATAAAATGTTCGAACCTTTGGAAGCAATGAAAACGTCCAAATGGAGGAAGTATGGGCCATACTCCGCAATTTCGGGTACTGAACTCTCATCAGTGACCCTTTAAAAACCCGCGACGATAGCCAGGTTAATATATCATATACTGCATATATATCATATATATCATATATAATATATCATATACTGCAATTTCATAAATTAATATAAGAGAAGTCTGAATCAAAGACACAAGCTTACACGGGATAAAATAATTTTAAAAATGTTTAGAAAATGGCTCTAAACGTACAATTTTTAATACTCTAAATATTCTTACTGATCTTAAAGGACCGAAATAAATAATATAATCTGCACTATGGATGATGTACGGAGAGACTTTTTAAGGCCGGCACAACGCAAGCCACAGTAATAGCAAATAAAACATAAATGTTTGATCCTTTGGAAGCAGTGAAAACGTTCAAAGGGAGGTAGCCATATTGCGCAATTTCGGGTATTGAACCTTCATCGCACGGGAACAAGAACGCACACGACCGAGGTGACTACAATAGCTCTATGCAGCTAAAATTGCTTTTCAGGATAGGTCAGGGTGACATGCTACTTCCAACAGACGAGTTCATTAACACCTACTGGCAACCTTTAAATTAGCATGCATCACACGTTTGTATATAAATCCAGAATGTGAATCAGTAATTAGATGTTCTTTGAATACATCTATTCAGGAGTGAAAATACTTTACTATCTTACCATTTTTAATACCTTGCTTTAAAGAAAATAATAAGTGGCGCATATTTAGAGAAAGAAAAATGTGTTACAAAACAATCCCAAGTTGATAATTTTTCTTGCAAGTCTGAAGTGTCTTCAGTGTTTCTAATCAGAAGAAATACAGACAGCATTGATGATTCACAAGGTAAACTCTAAAGACTGCAAATATACAGACTTATTGTTGTCTTCTGCTTTAGATGTTTTTCTGTATGGATCAATTTAAACGAATGCAAAACAGTGTGTCGTCTATTATGCGCCTTTGAAGTTGGTGTAACGTGAGCCGGCCACAGTTACAGCAAAACCCCATCAGTGGGAAAGCATGCTCATCCACCAAGGGTGCTTTACTGCGCTATATACTCTACACGTACGCGTTTTTACAAAATTGCGAGTTTGAAATTTGCATATCTATTTATAGCACACCGTTACATTACTTCCCCCTCCGAGAAGACTCGCCCCGAGTCTTGGCATGGGAACTACATGAGTAAGGCAATACCGGTCTGGCAGTTTTCATTATCCCACCGCTGCAACCATATGAAGCCGTCCACAGCATCAGCCAAATCCCGTCAGTGGAAAAGCATGCTCATACACCAAGGGTGGTTTACTGCGCTATTTACTCTACACTTACTCGTTTCATGACGTTTCGAGTTTGAAATTTGCACTTCTACATGTATTTAAAGCACACCGTTACATTGATTTATTTCAAAAGCCATGGCTTCTCACGACAGAGCCCCTAGTCCTTTCGTACAGTATGGAAATTGTTAGCTAGGATGCCGAACCACAAAAGGAACCAAAAAGTACTATCCAAATTTGTTAAAAGTTTTATACAACAGTCAACCAAGTTCTTTTAACGTCATTCGTGAAATTAAAGTCTTGTCTGAAACACACACACACACACACACACACACACACACACACACACACAGTGTTTAACATGTACCTTTGTATATTGTTAAACTCGGTCCGCAACTCACTTGATGAGCTGTATGTCTATAATCACTCTGTATGCCAGTAATGCAACTAACAGCGAAAAGTTCATTGCATGAATTTGCATCACTATAGGTATTTGCGGCATCTATATTGTTTCGCTGTGGATTGAATTTCGATTGATAAGCAATCCAATCACCGCGCTGCATTTTGTCATGTGTCGTGCGATGTTGCATCAATCTGCAATGTAAGAAATTTAGTTGCATCACAGGTATACAGGATGATACTCGGGCATGCATAGTAACCAATTTCGACCAGAAGACCAATGGTCGCTCATCTGAAACTTGAGTTGAACTAAATGTCATGTGCTATTCATATGTCAGTTGCATACTGATGCATCATACGTGGTTCCAAGAGAAAATATATGGCTCACCTGAGTCATTGAATTAGACTCGCAAAGTCAGCTGAACTATACCGATGCTGTATCGTTAAAACATTACTCTCTTGTTGTCCATCTACTTTTTTAAACCTTTGGCAAAATTATGCCAAATTTATATATATGACAGTAAAACAAGGGTAACAATTTTTACGTCATGTGTTTAAGAAACATTATATGCTCAAGAATTTTGCCAAACTCAGTTAGCCAATCAAATGCAAGCAAGCAATAACAGCTAATTTCGTGAAAAATCTTCAATAATACACCTAAGTCTTTTAGTTCAGCAGGTATACCTTTATATTTCCTTAAAAAGAACGATAAATCTGGCAGTCGACAATAAGGGGGTATAACGGTCGGTTTATGGAACGTTGGCGGATGGTCCCTCATAAATACAGACACTAATAGTTTTAATTCTACGATTCTGAGTGAACTAAATTTCGATATCATAGGAATATGTGAAAGCTTTTTAAAGAATAACGAAACATTAAACCTGAACGGGTATCGTTGGTACGGGAATAATAGAAACAATTTACATAAAAATGCGAGGCGTGGCTCTGGCGGGGTTGGCGCCTTCGTTAAGAACAGTATATTAGAACAATATTCGTGCATAACAGACTTATCTATGGAAGATGTCATATGGTTGAAATTTGAACATAGGGTAACGGGGCATAAGTTAACCATGTGTTTCTGCTATCTTCCTCCTGAAGGCTCGTCACGGAGGTGTGACGGTGAGGCGTTTTTTAGCGAGCTGATGCTGAAATTTTATGAATACCAAAACGAAGGGGATGTCATCATTTGCGGGGACTTTAACTCTAGGTGTGGCGATGAACCCGATCATATACAAGGAGTGGATAATGTACCCCCACGCGAAGTCATCGATGGCAAAATAAACCCTTATGGACAATTGTTTATAGATTTTCTTACCGATTGCAATTTGTGTATGATAAACGGTAGAGTCGGCGAGAACGATTTCACGAATATTAATGGAAACGGAAGCTCTGTAGTAGACTACATTATAGTACCATATGAGCAACTAGATAAGTACAAAAACTTTAAAGTGCACACCATGACATCGTTAATAAATCGCTTTAACATGCAAGGTCATTCTAGAAGCTCCGAACACTCTGTGCTTCAAGTAACGCTACATACCGAAAGTTATGTGAACTCTGT
Organism: Rugalucina vietnamica; assembly: GCA_964017185.1. Classification (NCBI taxonomy): domain Eukaryota; kingdom Metazoa; phylum Mollusca; class Bivalvia; order Lucinida; family Lucinidae; genus Rugalucina; species Rugalucina vietnamica. Next base: position 18,957,989 of record OZ024873.1, read on the forward strand.
TTCTGCTACGGATACTCCGAAAGCTAGATGTCAGTATAAGCTTAATGATATACCTGCATCCTTTCTGAATTGTGAAACGTCGTTCCAACGTCTAATGGACACTATACAGCGAATAGAGAAATGTCTACTCGATGAACGTGATGTTCAGCGCGCATATTCTGAATTCGTTGAACTTTTAAAATGCGAAATGGACGCAAAATTACCGAAACGTGGGCAAGTTAAATCGGGTGCATCACACCATCCCCACAAATCAAGGGCCAAGCCCTATTGGTCGTCGGAGTTGCAAGAGTTATGGGATGCTACATGCAAGTATGAACGTATGTGGCTAAATAACAAACGTGGTGTAAACAGTGGTATGCTAAAGGAAATATTTCGAGCATCTCGAAAGAAATTCGATAAGCTTAATAGACAATGTAAGCGGAGATATCTCCTTGATCAACAGAAGCAACTGCATGAGGAGTTTGAAAATTATGATAATCCCCGGAACTTTTGGTCAAAAATAGGAAAACTTGGGTTAGCTAATGACAGGAAAACTACAATTCCATGGGAAGTCAAAGATGGCGATGGCCAAATATGTACTGATAGATATAGTGTCTTAAATAAGTGGAAAACAGATTATGAGTGCCTATTTAATGCTGGACAAGATAACCCGTATTACAATAATTCACATTTAGAGAATGTGAGAGAGATGAATCGTGATCCTGGCAGCGCACATTTTCCGTCTTTAGATTGCTCTTTATTAAACGCGCCAATTAGTAGAGATGAAGTCAGAATGTCGGTGTATAAGGCACGGGCCAGGAAGGCACCGGGGGCTGATGAAATACCGTCAGAAGTGTTACGTAATGACAGTTGTGTTGATATACTTTTTAGAATAATTAGATATTGCTTTGATGATGGAAGGGTACCAAATGAATGGACTAAGGGTATAATAAATCCTATATTCAAAGGCGGGGATTCTAGTAACCCACTTAATTATAGGCCCATAACCTTACTTTCTGTCCCCTGCAAAATATACACCGATATTCTAAACCGTCGTTTAACGCAGTGGTTAGAAGATAATGATGTACTTTACGATGGCCAAAATGGCTTCAGGAAGGGTAGGAGCTGCCTCGATCATATTTACACTCTCTATACAATAATAAACAATAGAAAGTTAGAAAAGAAAGACACATTTGTGTGCTTCGTTGATGCAAAAAAAGCGTTCGATACGGTAAATAGAGACTGTCTTTGGTATAAACTTATGTGTATAGGCATAAACGGCAAATTTCTTAACGCAGTGCAGTCATTATATGATAATTTATCTTGTACTGTCAGAATAAACAATTTTGAAACTGATTGGTTTAACGTCACTCAAGGTGTCAAGCAAGGTTGCGTCATCTCTCCGACGTTATTTTCCATTTATGTGAATGACTTAGCTGTGGAACTGAACAGTCTGAACTGTGGTGTATCACTTCACGAGACTCTGAATATTTCGATTTTGTTATATGCTGACGATATCGCTATTCTCTCGGAAACTGAGGCTGGAATGCAAACAATGTTAAATAAGTTAGATGATTGGTGTCGTAAATGGCGTATAATGGTAAATGAATCTAAAACCAAAGTTTTGCATTTCAGACCAAAATCTATGAATATAACAGATTATTCTTTCAAATGTGGTAATCAAGCCATAGATGTTGACAGTAGTTATAAATATCTAGGCTTTTGGATGAATGAGTTTTTAGATATGAAATTTTCTATCCGAGAAATAGCGAAATCAGCCAGTAGAGCTCTTGGTGCAATCTATTCGAAGTTTTTGTGCGCTGGTGGTATGAACATTTCTGTTTACACTAAGTTGGTAGAGACCATGGTGGAACCGGTGTTGTTCTTTTGTTCGGGTATATGGGGTCACACGAACTTTTCAGAGATTGAGTCTGTCCTGAATAAAGCAGGGAGATATTTCCTGGGTGTTACAAAACATTGTTCAAATATTTCATCGAGGGGTGATTTAGGGTGGAGCTCATGTGATGTTAAACAGAAGATAGAAACAGTACGCTTGTGGTGTCGTTTAAGAAATATGCCTGGTCACAGGATTATACGGCGTGTTCACGAATGGTCTCTACCTAAAAGTAGAACATGGGAGAGAAAAATGCAAAAATTTAGTGATACACATAACATTGAGAATATTATGATGGTAGAAAATCCCTGTAAATCTGTGTGTATTTCCACTGTTCGCGATAGGCTAACAGAAATAGACAATGCGAAATGGTATCAAAAGCTGATGTGGAACGGTAATGCTGAAAACGGAAATAAACTGAGAACTTATAGACAGTACAAAAGCGCTATTAAAACAGAACATTATGTTAAGTGTAATATGGATAGGGGTCATAGACGCGTTCTTGCCAAATTCCGCAGTTGCAACTTACCACTTGCAATTGAAACAGGCAGATATAACCGACCTAAAACTCCCGTAATTGAACGACTATGTAAATATTGCCATATGGATGCAATTGAGGATGAAACCCACTTTTTAATTGATTGCGAATTTTACAGCGATATAAGATTTGATTTATTACAATCTGCTCAGAATATTAATGATAGATTTAAATACTATGAATCCATTGATAAATTGATTTGGCTTATGGATTGTAATGATGTACAATATCAATTAGCAAAAGTTTTATTCAAAATGAATAAGAGAAGATTTTTGGCATCATGAGATCTATTATTGATGGTCTGAGCAACACTTAAGTGTAAATATGATTTTGTTTTATTATGTTCCATGTACATGTATATCACCTGTAAACTATCACTTCATTTTTGTACTGATTGTATCTTTTAGTATGTACAGTGTCTCATTTGCCTATACAGGCAGGGTCTTGAATATTTTATAGTTGTATTGAATGTTTTATATGTATATATTCGAGATGTGACACTTTAATAAACTATTACTTACTTACTTACTTACTTACTTCAAAGTGGCAACAATATTGAAGGAAGACTGCCATTTGTAATATTTTTAGTGACAATCAGACGCTTGTTTTCAAGAAATAAGATATAAAAAAAACGCATTATTTTGCAAGAAAATGATGGGAGTATTATTTTCATTAACGAATGTCAAATATACTGAACAAAAAAAAAATAATAAAAGAAAAAGAAAGAAAAGAAACACAACACCACACACGGCTTTTCTCATCGTTTGGTTCGAACATTAGTGAGAACATTAGATATTTTAAAAAATCACCAAAATAATGGGACTATACCAACGAAATCGCTTATACCTCATTAAGCAAAAGTCTTGGAGTACTTAAATGGTACCGAAAGATTTCTAAGGCAATAAACTATTGTCCTGTTGACTGATATATTAACCATTTGAGATAATGTAAACAAAACCTGATAACAAAAAATATAAGGTTGTGCTCCAACAAAATCATTTGTTAATTTGTTTTTAAATAGTTGTTGTAAATCTGGTCATATAGCACTGACTGGTTGTCGTAGAAATCACTTAAAGCAATTTTGAATATGGCTATTTGCAACTGAGATACATGTGATTTTGTTGGTTTACCCGTTTAATTTTCCCTTTTCTAATTAATATGCTCACTGCTCTTAAAGGATCTCAGTTTTATTTTTATTTGCTATTACTGCAGCTGGTGTTGTGGCGGCCCTAAATAGTCTCCCCGTACATCATCCATAGTGCAGATTTTATTTTGCTTTTGGTCCTTTGAGATCAGAGAGGGTATTCTGAGAAATCAGAAATTCATTATCGGTTTAGATTTATTTTCTAACAAACGTTTTATGTATTTCGCACGAACGAACGAACGAACATACACTTTATTCACTCAGGTGTTTACAACACATATGAGGATAAGACATAAGAAATAAACATAGGACATGGAATAGCAACTACTATACAAAGACAAATGCTAGGCCCGAAATCAGAAATGTACACTATTAAATGTAGCCAATAAATTGCGGTGGGGAGGGGTGGGGTTTTTAGAATTTTCAGATTTAGTGTTTTCTGTTTGTTCTGAGGAAGACAAGGCTACAGACCCGCATCGAGACACAGGCGAATTCCATAGCATCATCTCCGCTATAAATGACAATTATAACATCATGTACCAAGTTAGCATATTGTCTGTAATGATGACGATATGGCAAACCAAAGGCACACTCATTATTTGGATTGATCTCTGTATGCACAATGCTGTCCTTAAAAATATAGCATATCAACGGCACACTCGCTTACGTGAAATCTTTTCCCATGACGGCGAAAACGAAATCTCATGGGAAAAGATGACCGACGAGGTGCATTCAAGGGCGCGTCATATCAAAATTCTATCGATAAAAAACGTTATATGTAGATCTATATAATATGAAAAAAAAAAATCAAAACTCGAATGCTTTAGGAGAAACAAATTATCAGTACTATCTATGTACATAAAATACAGTTTCAAGTGACATGTTGCAATACGGGGTAAATCGGTCAAGCGGCACTTGTAGTCAAAATAGCACGTGCAAGACATGACAAAACTGAGGGGCGTTTTCAATGTGTGTCATTGTGACTAGACTGGCGATACCATAACATTGTAATGGATACTATTAGTCGGTAAGGATGCACGAAACGCCGCCCCAAAGATGGCATGCTTGGTCGAGTCGTTTATATATGGGTCATTATCAAAAAATGGAGCAATCCTTGTCCTTGATGATTTTCTCGCAAGCGCGATGTCCGAGGTTTGCTTTTTCCATGTATAATATTAGTTTCCGCGGTGCTTTACTAGAACCACACGTGATTTCACGTTTCCGAGTACGTTATTTGCAAAAAAGAGATGCTAGAAGTGCTATTTTATCGATTTTTACCGTGTCCCTGGGTCAGGGTAAGTAGTTTTATTTGTTTCCATTGCAAAAGAAGCTTGACAGAAATCACATTTTCTGTGACCATCTATTGCATAGAATGTTATTGAAGTCAAATTCAAAAATCTTATGATATATAAAGTGCTATTTAAGGGTGGGGGCACATATATAGTGTTGTCCCTGGAAAACGTATCAGTGCTGTCACAGTTATTGAAAATCGATTTTGACCAGAGTTACAAATCATTTTCCCGGATCAAAACAATCGCGTTTTGTAGACGACACCAAGCTGAAGAAGTTACGGTAAAAAACTTTTGAACAAATCGCATTACTCCGTTGCTATACCATAAAGACATGTCAGAATTGGAGTGGGAATTTTACAAGCATCAGTCCTATCACGCGCATTTTGCCGCTTATTGTAAATATCACATACATTTTAAAACCATGACTGAATTTCAACGTAGGAGCAGTAAGAATAGACATGCAAAGTTTTCATCCTGCATTCTGTTGTTAGTCACTAGAATTAAATTTCTGTGTGAAACTCAGTACTATCACGGATCAGTGCTGTCACGGTCGTGACAGTAATGATGTGACAGCACTGAGTTGACTTCTGTCAGCAGGTGTGGATTCAGGTAATTTCCTAGGCTGACAAGAGTTAGGTCGCCTTTCACCAGAGGGTCTCAGCTACTAACGCCAGCAGCAGCCAGAAGTGGCCAATTCATATCGCTTTGAAAATCGTTTGAGGTGTGTGACTGTGTGTAGGTGATACAAAACTACAAATTCAAAATGCTTCGTTGACCACGGTAAACAAATAGCCCCGGGGGTGGTACTCCCATAATGATATTTAGACAGTTTGTGTATGTCGCGCGATAAATGCCCTTTTTGGCGGTCCATTCCAAATTAGATTACCCCTTTTCAGTAAAAAAAAAAAAGACATTTTAAGCCCCAACTTTATACGGAAAAATCGCCTTTTTTGTTTAAAACGCCATCCCTTTCCTCGAGGGGTGGGAGGGGCAACTCGGGGTAATGCAAGTACGGGTGTGCCGTAAAACCTACCAAATGCATACACCTTGAAAAAAGGGACCCGGTAATATACACACTAGGGGTCTATGGTACATGAAAATACGAAAATTTTAACCTTTTCTGACGCATGTGTCTTTCAGTGTGTTTGTATGTTGCATACCATTACGAAAATGTGTTACCCATGCAATATACAGAGATTTTTTTAGCTTTAAAAATTGAAGAAAAAAATATATCTGATTGTCAAATTTTAGAAACAAAAAGCAGTAACATTGTATACCTCATTTTACCCTGTCTAGTATACGTCACTACATAAAAGTGGGATTTAATGGGATATATGTGAAAGCAAATGTGCAGCTCAGCTGCAAGTTAACCTAAAGTTGAGGCCTATCCAAGGAGGTATTAGATCCAAGCTCACTAAAAGAAAAATGACCTTTCTCCCTAGCTCCCTAAAATTTTTTCCTTGCTCCCAGCTTCCTTAAACAAAGAGTGTTCTCTTCTAGTAATCCTCAATTCCCTTCAATTGTTTTCCAGTTTTCCCAAGCTCCCTGAAAACAATATGGCCGTGGGGAGCGCGGTGGCGTAGTGGTATAGCGTCGGACTCCGAATCGAGAGGTCCTGGGTACGATCACCACAGGCGTCACCATGATGTGTCCTTGGGCAAGACACATTAATTCCCTACAGTACTGGTTAAACCCAGGAAGCGTTGGCTCCGTCCCGACATGACTAAAAAATTGTTGACTGGGATGTTAAGCCCCAACAGAAACACAAACAAACAAAATGGCCCTGCTACCCAGCTCCCTAAAATCCGTGATAGGGTCCTAAATTTAATGCGGTCTTTTGTCGTGAACTATCCTGGTTGTCTCAGACCTGGTCGAAAGCCCCAAAGACACATTTTCTCATGCTGCTGCTTAAGATGCATAGCGCTTCTACTGCGCTTTACGTGTTACATCGCGTTTGGTTTGCGTGAAGCGAACATGTTTTTTGTTGTTTTTTTTAGCATTGGATCTACGCAAAAGGTGTCCCTGGTTAGAGCAACAGCAAAGGCTTCGTTGGTTGCTACCTTAAGTGAGTCACTGCCCCTAAGCTCATCGGTAAATGGTCAGAAATTAATCATTTCCGCACACATTGGAATGAAAAAGGCGAGATCGGATAATTATCAGTGCTGTCACGACAACATCAGTGCTGTCACGATATCAGTGCTGTCACGGTCATAATTATTTAAAATACTTAAAACGCATCATATAAAAGTAATTGCTTTTGGTATGTTATGATACTATACTGAAATAGTAAACGTTTAGCAGAACTTATTTTTGGTTTAATCCCACAAGATAATGTCTACAAAAATAAAGCGTTTCAGAAAGAGAACAAATCACAGTATGTGCATTTTCATTAAAGATCTCTTCCCCGTTAATTCATTGAAAGTATTTAAGGTTTGTGTGAACTATTGTTCGTGACAAGTTATATATGCCCCCACTTACAGATTGGGGAAGTCTTATCAAATGAGCGTTTTACGCAAGAAAGTTTGTTCGTGACAGCACTGATATTTTTTCAAGGGTACCATACAATTAATTGATGCTGGTGCAGTATTTGTTCAGTTAAACACGGCATATTTTATTTCTATATTCTATATGCTCCTGTTAATAAAACTATCCCATTAAAAAGAAAAAATGGACAATTATTTTTTTTCGTTTTGCCTTTCTGGATTGCTCCATTTTTTGATAATGACCCATATAGATTGTTAAGATATTTGAAACATGTTTTAAGTTCTGTTACGAGAAAATCTGTGTCTGTCCTGTCAGGTGTGGCACAAACCAGGATGCACATGGCTTAAATTCGTAGTTTAACTTTTGCTATTTACAGAGCGTACAAATAGCTGTGAAAGCTCAATATTGGTTGCTTAAAAAGAATAACCAGTACTCTGATGAGCGTCTATTGCAACATGCAAAGAGACATTTTCCCGGCGACTCTCCGATTGAATATGTAGATATACTATAGGTTTTTTGACATTTGCGTAATGCTTTCATTAGATTGATTTATAATTTGATTAACATAGTTTTCTTGTTCAGTACTACCACTGCTGGGAACTTATCATGTACAGGGGTAACAACATACGTCATAGCAGAGATCTCGGAACCACTTAGGTAGCCGCCATCTTAATGCAAACAAGGTAAATAAATTCCTCAAAACAAAGAATTTTAGTAAATGTTTTATTAATGCGGACTTGCAGTTGGTGACGATAACTTTTTTCCGCTCAATCGGTGGAAGAAAAATACCGGAAAACAATTTCAGTGCCTTAATTGCCTCCACACAATTATTCATATCGGTACCATCAACGCATATTTTGCACAGATCTCGGACACACTCTTTGACAAAACTACACTTTGTAGCTGTTTTAACGGAAATCCAGTTGTTATTTACAAATTCTGTACTATTTTCGAAATCATTGTAAAAATGCAATGTCTCTATACCCGATGTATTGAAGGATGCGATGTGAAATAAAAGTGTATAGCTAAATGATGTTGGAATCACTTTGCAAAAGCACAGATCACAAATCTGACATAAATAATTTCTCAAGTCTGTAATTAGACTTGACACAGTTAGACAGTGCAGGGTAATCCGACGTAGGTAAGACCCTCTTGTGCTGTAGATAGTGCTGAATCATTGTGAAGCTCTGCTATTAATTATCTTTCAGGCCAAAGACCATCATGTTTTCCAAATGCCGATTGACTGGACATCTACACATGCACCACACCCTGTTTTGAGATCGTATTCAAAGGAGAGCTGACAACTTCGTGTTCACTCATGCATTTGTGCACACGAGATCTGTGCTTTTGCAAAGTGTTTCCAACATCATTTAGCTATACACGTCTATTTTACATCGCATCCTTCAATAAATCGGGTATAGAGACATTGTATTTTTACAATGATTATGAAAATAGTACAGAATTTGTAAATAACAACTAGATGTCCGTTAAAACAGCTACAAAGTGTAGTTTTGTCAAAGAGTGTGTCCGAGATCTGTGCAAAATATGCGTTGATGGTACCGATATGAATAATTGTGTGGAGGCAATGAAGACACTGAGATTGTTTTCCGGTGTTTTTCTCTCACCGATTGAGCGGGAAAAGTTATCGTCACCAACTGTAAGTCCGCATTAGTAAAACATTTTCTAAACTTCTTTGTTTTGAGGAATTTATTTACCTTGTTTGCATCAAGATGGCGGCTACCTAAGTGGTTCCGAGATCTCTGATATGACGTAGGTTGTCACCCTTGATGTAGTAGTTTTAGTTTTATAGTTTATAGTAAGCGTCATGAGAGAACTGCTCATTTAGATCTATATACTAGCGACAACAAAGGTGCATGTTGGCTATAAGATAACTATTCGTGAAAACATCGTTTTATGTATATAGTGTTTGATTTGGTCAACCTGGTCAAAGTCCGGGTTGGAGTCCCTCTCATGGCGCAGTTCATATTTTACAACAGAAGAAAAAATATAAAAAGATAAAAAGTGAGCAGCTGTACACATTTTTTTTATTTATTTACTTATTTGTTTATTGAATCGCCTACAGTGTTATTATTATTGTTATTGTTATTATTATTATTATTATTATTATTATTATTATTATTATTATTGTGTAACTAGCTTACTTAAAAGTGTCCATATTGCTTTTAGTAAATTTGCTTAATTTAGATAGTATTGACAAGTTCTCACTTTTTAAAAGTTCTTCAAATTTTAACATGTTTGGGTGACGTATATAATACTGCTTTAAATGTGACTGGCACTGGGCTTGAAAAAACGGACATTTTAACAGGTAATGATATTCATCCCCAATATCATCTGCATTACACAGTACACATTGCCTATCATTCAGATCAGTGTCGTCCCATCTACCTACCTCTACAGGGAGCTTATGATTGCCAGTTCTGAATTTATATAAATTTAAGTATTGATTCCTGGGAAGAGAAATGAGATATTTTTCTAATTTATGTTCGGATTTGAAGCTGAAATAATTTAATGCTTTAGAGGAGTCTGAATCTTCACCACGCCATTCTTGCAAATATTGGTCGCGTAGAATTGACTTAACATGAGAACTTAGGTTAGTCATATTAAAGTCTTGTAATTTCCAAATGTCAGGCCTGCCAATGCTTGAGAAAATATTTTTGATACAAGCTAGCCATTTTGATCCAATGTTAGAAAGCCGAAGACATTTATATAAGAGCAGTGACAAATTTGTATTTTTTCGGTGAATAAGTCTATTCCAATAACTATTGTAATGTGTAAAGGTAGCCGTCCTAGCTCACCAAGAAGCATGTACAATCGGGTACTTTTCTTTGACCTAGTAATTTTCCGTAATAAGTCATTATGAACCGTTTCGATCATGTCTAAATTTTCGTATCCCCAAACTTCTGATCCATATGTTAAGATGGGTACGACCGTGCTATCGAATAGCTTAAGTTGAAGATCTAGAGGGATATCAAGGTTGTTAATTCTAGTAAAAAGAAGATACATTGCTTGCTGCACGACATGTTTTCTGGCCGATAGAAAGGTACCATTCTGTGATAATAATATGCCTAGATATTTATAAAGCAAAGCAAAACTTTTTCACCACCTATCGTAAAATTTAAGTTTGGTATACCGAGAGACCCGAAGATAATTATTTTTGTTTTTCCAACATTAATATTAAGTTTCCATTCGGTACAATATTCAGAAAAGGCTTGCAAACATTGTTGGAAGTCTGAAGGATTTTCTGCCATTATAATTGTATCATCTGCATAAAGGAGTGAAAAATGTTTCAGATAAAGTTGAATGTCACCATCAGGAATGCCGATGGTGACTCCAGATAGGTTTTTGTGCAAAAGGTATGTTTCAAGATCATTAAGATAAATTGCAAAGAGGACAGGTGATAAATTCTCTCCTTGTCGGACTCCGCAGTCGCAAGCAAAAAAGGGCGAATCTTTGCCATTTATTGAAATACCCGATTTTATGCCATTGTATAAATTATTTATCACTTTGAAAAATTTACCGTTTATACTACTTTAAAGCAATTTCCTCCAAAGCCTACGCGCCAAACGGAGTCAAACGCCTTGGAAAAATCTATAAATGCGCAATATAACTTTTGTTTCTTTGCTTTATGTAATTCTATAAGAATATTTAAACTAAAAGTATGGTCTATGGTAGAGTATCCTTTTCGGGACCCAGCTTGGTTTTCATTAAGTCCTCAAGTAGAATCAAAAATTTTTGTTAATCTATTATTTCACCTATAGGACATACGGCTTATCAGTTACTAGCATCTAGTAAAAATACAACATGAAGTATAGGGAAAATCCCACCCATTTTTGCAAACTTACGGCGTGAGTCTCTATGGTATATTTAGAACAGAGGTAAAAACTTTGCTCAAACAACTTACTACAGTTATTGGACGGTAATTTTCTGGGTCAGATTGGTCTCCTTTATTCTTAAATATACGTAGGTCTTATTTTGCCTTCGAGCCAAGAGTCAGGTAAAATTCCAATGTCAAACATTGTATTAAAAAGTTTAGTATAAAGTGGCAAAGTAAACTGCATTGTAGCTTTAATATACTCATTGACTATTCCATCTAGGCCTGCAGAATTACCATATTTCTGATTACGGATAGCTAAGTTAGTCTCATTTTCTGTAATAGGGGTGTTTAATATTTGGTTATTATCATTTTCATTAAAGCCCATTTGACTAGGGTCATAATTATCTGTGTTTTGTGAAGAGTTTATTTTCTTAAAATAGTCAGAAAAAATCATGGAGTGGTGGGCCTTTACTAGTCTGACTTTTGTTTCAAAGAATTCTTTTAGGTTATTCGATTGCATATTTCGTAAACGCATAGCATTCTTTTGCTTTTGCTTGTTAATAAAAATTCATTGTCCTCTTATATTTTCTACTAAATGCGAGAAGTTTTGTGTGGTTTGCATTAGTTTTGGATTTATTGTACGTTTTTCTAGCAATGTGATAATGTTTTCTAGCCGCGCGACATTTTGAGCCAAAATATGCATTCGCCGATTTCGAGACTTTATATGGCTTTATAGGGGGAAATGTTTGTTTAGCCGCCCTAGTAAAGATATCCGCTATTTGAGAAGTTGTATGATTTATGCTATATTTAGAGTTTTCTAAACTTAAATACAAGTCATTAAGTTTATTTAACGATACGTTATTCAAAAACTTATCCGCCAATTTGGGATCCCATTTTTTTATATTTTGTGGCTCTGTTTGGGTAATACTAGAAGAGTTGTCAATTTAGTTCAACAGGGGTATTTCAATAACTGAACGCAGCTGTATAAGGTATGAAATAATATTTTACAAATTAAATATACATCTACAACATGTAAACAATTTCGTACACAAATGTGTTGCTCAAACTATCAACAATAGGTCTGATAGATCTTATGTTGCCCCAAAACTTCTCTTTTTCATATTGTATAAATCTTTTGCTAATTCATGTATAATTATATATTCTTGCATAGATACCTATGTGCATAGCTGTTTGAGGCCGATTTCGATTGGTCGAAAGCCGTGTTCAAACAGCAAAACCCATGTTCAAAACATGAAATTCACGTGCCGTTTGAACATGGGTTTTGGGCGACGTCATTGGTCAATGCGACATGACGTCATGTGTTTCGTAGAAACAAAATGGCCGACGTTGAAGAAGCTCCGCTGTTTTCGGTGAGTTTTTACGTTGCTAATGTTATTTTCAAGAGATTGTAAGTGGATTACTGTGAAAATGCAAGAATAGCGATCAACCATGGTTTGTTTCAGTGTTCAAACATTCGCTGGATCACTCGGAAGGTGTTTGAACACGCGGCCTGCGGCCTTGTGTTCAAACACCTTCCTCGTGATCCATCGAATGTTTAAACACTGAAAACCATGGTTGAACCCTATATTAAAGATAATTACAATGAATAATTCAAATAAATCTACAATGTATCTATGGATTCATACACTTGGCAATATTGCCAACGCACCGGTTTAAAAAAATAATAAATTTCGTTTCATTAATTTTGCTTTTAAATTTTGCACACTCTTCCTTGACGAGCATTTACGCCTAACGGTTAAATTATTTCAAATAAATTTAATCACGTGACCACGCCACAAGTTAATCGTGCAAAAACAGGTTTTCTGCACGTGCTGTTTGTGGTGATTGTCTTTTGGTGATCTTTAGATCGAATTAGAAAGCCTGTTGTTCGTCGAGTGGAAGTCGAAAAAAATAATTCACCACTTTATCGAAAAAATCGCTAGAGCGGCCGTCTAAGTAGAGGGGGTAGCTCGTTCGGGGTAGATACGTTTCAAGGGAAAGGCAAGATTGGTTGAAATACAATGCATGTTAAATGAAAGAACTCGCCTTGCTTAACAATATGGTACATGTTTTATTAAAATCGGATGCAAAATAAGAAAGTTATGTTGTTCTGAATATTCATCAATGTTTGTTTATGGAGGCGGCCATCTTGGATATTCATGAGGCTTTATGACGTCATAAAGCCCTAGTTAAATATGCATAATAAATATAAATGAAACATTATTAATATTTTTCTATTAATGTTTGTTTGAATGTTTTCTACTATTAGTCTTCTAGCTTGCCATACCCCACCCCCCCAGGGGGAATTTTCTACACTATTATTTTCTTAAAGTACATTAAAAAAGTTATCAAACCCTGTTTTCTGCCATCTGGAAGTGGAAGCGTTTGCGTTTTATGCTATGCTTTATTATATTACCCTAAATATTCAATTTTTGCGTTTTAATAATGGGGGTACACATAGAAAACTGAAGATATCTCATTGTTTCTTATCCTAGACCATTGAACTTGGTCTCATTTAAATGCTTACACATAGCCAATAATAAGTAATGGAAAATATCTAATTTGCTTATTCACGAATTTTCATTAAAACATTAAAATGAAAAACGAAACATATAAAAATTAATTATGCCTGTAAAAACTAATTTCAGGCCTAAACTATCATTGTGGCTCATTGTTATTGTACCAATAATGCTATTTGACAAATGTTTTGACGCCATGGACCTTAATGAAAATTTTCTCATTTGCATTTTCATGAATATTAATGAAAATGACGAAAATCAAAATTTACTCTATTGCCATTTAAGGGGTTGAGTGGGTTGTAGGATGTACCTTGCAACCTTAGACCATATGCTCATGGGTGCCAATTTCGTCAGAGGGACACTTTAATGTCCATTTGAGTGATCACCCCACCCCTCATAAGCAGAGGAATTAATGTGGTACACCTCTATTACCACATGTATCTTGGCTACTGATAGACATAAAGAGCTGAAATAGGTATCAAATGATTGCTTTGGCGATGATTTATAATCATGTAATAAGATATATAAACAACTGGCTATCTTAATGCTCAAATAAAGTCAATTAAAAAGTTCAGATATTAGAAAAGAAACAGATAAAGGAAGGGGGTATACCAAACAAAATTGCTAATATCTCACTGACCAAAAACTCTAAGAGAGCTAAAGTGTGTATCAAATGATTGTTGTGATAATGTTCTATAATCATGTGATAAGATACAGAAAGAATCTGACTTTCTTGATGTTCAAATATTGATAAGAACTTTCAATAGAAGAGAAAACCCACAGAACAATGGAGGGGGTATACCTAGAGATATGTTTATATCTCGGCAACCAAAAGCCATAGAGAGCTGAAACTTATATCAAATGATTGCTATGATAACATTCTAAAACCCTGAAATAAGATACATTTAAAATCAGACTTTTCTGCTGTTTGACTATTGATGAAATCAATAAATATAGTAGAAAACTCATAGAAATTGGAGGGGGTATACCTATGGAAATGTTTATATCTCAGCAACCAAAAGCCATAGAGAGCAGAAATTGAGTGATCAACCCCACCCTTCATAAGCAGAGATTGCGTTGACAATATTCTATAACCTTGTAATAAGATAATAAACAAGCTGACCTTTTTGTTGCTCAAATATTTAAGAAAACTTAAGATATAAGAGAAAAAATCACTGTCAAAGGAAGGGGGTATACCAATGAAATTGCTAATATCTCAGTGACCAATCGCTCTAGAGAGTTGAAATTGGTATCAAATGATTGGTATGATAATGTTCTATATTTGTGTGATTAGACATATAAATAATCTAACTTTCTTGTTGTTCGAATATTGATGAGAACTTTAAATATTAGATAAAAATCAAAGAAAAATGGAGGGGTATACCAATATAAACGTTTATATCTCAGCAACCAAATGTCCTAGAGTGCTGAAATGGGTATCAAATGATTTCTTTGACAATATCAAAACAAGCATTCTTTCTTGTTGCTCAAATATTTAAGAACACATAAGATATAGCAGAAAAAACCACTGCCAAAGGAAGGAGGTATGCCAATAAAATTGCTAATATCTCAGTGACCAATAGCTTTAGAGAGCTGAAATTGGTATCAAATGATTAGCATGATAATGTTCTATAATCATGTGATAAGACATAAAAATAATCAAACTTTTTTGTTGTTCAAATATTGATGAGAACTTTTAATATTAGATAAAACTCAAAGAAAAACGGAGGGGGTATACCAATGTAAACGTTTATATCTCGGCAACCTAATGTCCTAGAGAGCTGAAATTGGTATCAAATAATTGCTATGACAATATTCTACAATCATGTAATAAAATATATAAACAAGCTTACTTTCTTGTTGCTCAAATATTTAACAAAACATAAGTTATAGCAGAAAAATCACTGCCAAAGGAAGGAGGTATAAAGTAAAATTGCTAATATCTCGGTGACCAAGAGCTCTAGAGAGCTGAAATTGGTATCAAATCATTGCTAGGATTATGTTCTGTAACCATGTGATAAGACACACAAACATTCTGACTTTCTTGATTTTCGAATATTGATAAAACTTTAAAGTTAAGGGAAAAATCACAGAAAAATGGAGGGGGTATAGCAATGAAAAGGTTAATAACTCAGCAACTAAAAGCTCTAGAGAGCTGAAATTGGTATCAAATGATTGCTATGATAATGTTTAACAATCATATAATATGATTAATGAATAATTAGACTTTCTTATTGTTCGAATATTGACAAGAACTTTAAAAAATAGATAAAAAACACAGAAAAATAAAGGGGGTATACCAACGGAAACGTTATATCTCAACAACAAAAAAACCTAGAGAGCTGAAATTGGTATCAAATGATAGATATGACAATAATTTATAATTGTATAATAAGATATAGGAAAAAGTTAAATATCTTGTGGCCAATTTAAGAAAACTTTAGATATAAGAGAAAAACATAGACAAATGAAGGGAATATACCAATAGGATTGACAGTATCTCAGCAACCAAAAGCTCTAGAGAACTGAAATTGGTTCAATTGATTGATAGGATCATATTCTATAAACAAAAAGTATGAAAATAACAGAAATAATCAGATATAAGTCATTCTGTAGGCATACCTGTTCATTTTTTCATTATTTCTCTGTGATTTCTAGTTTTCATTAATATTCATGAAAAAATAGACGAGCCTTATATCCTTAAATGCATGTATTATATGTATAAGGGTGATAAAACATGACCATAGCATTCATTTGATTCCACATTAGTGTTCCATGTTTATCAACAGCCCAGGTACAAATGATACTATATGTATACACCCTATTTTTCCAGGATTTTCTACGGCCTTAGTGTATTATTGAAACAAGAATCTCTTTCTATTTATTCTTGAGTTAATACCTTTATAGGCCTATACTTAAAACCAGTTTTGAAATGGACTATTCCGAAGTGGGTGTGCTCACTTCTGAATTATTGCAAAAAAGTGTATTTATTGAATTTTGACGAGTTTCAAAAGCTGATGTTTTGATATTATGTGGTCTCTGTAAAAATTAAAAGGTACTCATTTGTCTATACAGTGAGTTTTTGCTTTTCGAAATTTGGTTAAGAAGTACCTGAATCACCCTTGGACTACCAACTTCGAAATACGTCATAAGTCAGGAAGCAGTTCCATTAATTTAATAATGGCGTCCTTTCATGAAGCAGTTTCATTCATAGATTTATATTTAGTGATTATATTTCAGGAGTTATTCATGCTGTATCCTAATAATCATTGTATTAGGATGAAACGTATTCTATTATCAAAGCAT
This sequence comes from Rugalucina vietnamica, assembly GCA_964017185.1. Classification (NCBI taxonomy): domain Eukaryota; kingdom Metazoa; phylum Mollusca; class Bivalvia; order Lucinida; family Lucinidae; genus Rugalucina; species Rugalucina vietnamica. Next base: position 18,974,980 of record OZ024873.1, read on the forward strand.
TGCTACATAGAATATAGTGTCAAAGCAACTAGTTTTATTATTTTGGTTGACATTAAATCAATATGGGCTGGTCCATGTGAGACCGTTACAACATTGCCTTCAATCGAAACGGGGTGTAAAGAAAAGAATGAACATGATTCACTGCTTTCTGTTTCATAACTGTGTATAATAAATTTTGCAAGGAAGGTCCAAATTGGTCATTTTGAAATTATAATGAACAAAATCTAGTACTTAGAATGTAGAAATTGAATGATTAATTGTTTTATTCACTTGACATACCTGTAAAACGTGTTATTCACTATGATAGACTAATCCAAACTTCCAGCACACTTACTACCAATTATCAATGAAGGGTTGTCCCATTTGCTGCACAGGGGTGTAAACAAATGCTTTCGCATGCTTCCGTTGCTTTCTATTTTATAACTCATGTTCATTAATCTCCAATCACGAGAAAATGTCTTTTCAAAGACAACTTGTGAAAAAAATCTAGCATTTAGTATGTAGAACTATATGTAATTTAGTTTGTTTTTTCTTATTATACCTGTAAGTCAATAGAATGGGCAAATCCAATATTCCAAAAATAGATTGTCTTCCTAGCAATTTGGGTAAAATACATCACCAAGTATGGTGTACTGGAAGGGTCAAAATGACCGAAGTGGTAAACCGAACTGTCCATGCCTATTTCGAAATAGACATGCACCCGCAAATATAGGGGTGCACCCACATATTTAGAGGTTCACCCCTATTTTAAGATAGAGGTTAACCCCTAGAATGCCGGTACACCGTCATAGATTGTGACTTTGTCTGGTAGTCCGTTTGATTGTGACTGCTTGGTGGCACTGTTGAGTGTGACTCTTCCAGGTAGTCGTGTCTGTATTGTTGTACGTTGGTATTATGTTTCATATGTTTTGTTACAAATGTTACATTGCTACAACATGTCGAGATTATGTCGAGAGTATATCGAGAAGCATGGCGGCTTCGAGTACAATCCACTTCTTCAAACGTAAATGCATGAAAAGGCATGTTTGATCGGCCACTCAATATTAGCATTAACTAAAATGAAACAAGGCCGTATATAACATGTAGCACATGTTATAGTTTTTCTTGTTTACTTTTTAATTAATATTAATGAATATACAAATGAGATAATTTTCACATAGGCTCATGACAACAATAAATTTATGAAATATGTCTAAATGGTGCAATATAAATGTGTCACAACTATAGTTTAGGCCTGAAATGAGTTAATTTATGGGGTTTTAATGATTTTCTACCATTTTCATGTTTTCATTAATATTCATGAATATGCAAAGAAGATATTTTGCATTACTTATCATAGAATGAAAGATCTATGTCTAAGCTTTAAAAAAAGACCAAGTTCAATGGTCTAAGATTAGTAACAGCAGAGGTATGATCGATTTTCCACGCCTACCCCCCATTATTTCTATACAAAAGATGGTATCAGGTCATATAATAAAAGATAGCGTAAAACGCAAACGCTTCCACTTCAAGAGGGCAGAAAACAGGATTTGATAGCTTTTTCACTATACTTTCAGAAAATCATGGTGCAGAAAATTCCCCCTGAGGGGGAGGGTTTGCCCTACTGGCCATTAGCCTATATTGATTTACTATCACTTCTAGCTATATTTCACCATGGATCATGTATGTTTTGAAATATGAATTTTATTCAAAGTTTCAGATTTTACAGTTTTCTTATTAAAGATTCAAAATGGCCGCCAAAAGTCACTTCGTTCCAAAATTTCAATAGTCAACTTCTCACTTTGTCCTTGACCGATCTGATCAGTGATCAGTGCTTTGACCAGTTCTTTAGTTTAAAAGGTATTGTTGTTGAATATTGCGTTCTCCTTTAAAGTACGTTAAAGATCAATGGAACAATGCTGCTTTTCTTTCGCCGTTTTACTCCCACTAGTCGAATGGTTTCAGATGCTCTAGTTTAGATGTCGACCGATTCTACTTACATGTATCTTAGCATTTCCGTCACCTTTACATCTGGCTTTCGTCCTTAGACGTCGCCGCACTTTACGTACAAATATTCAAATGCATAAACGGTTTGTTTCGAATCTGCGTTTGCTGAGTGGGCTAACATTATAAAAAATTTGACTGAACCACATTCTGTCAATGCAAAATCGCCTTTAGCGATAGTATGAGCAAATAAGGAATGACAGCCCACCAGGTAAGATAAATTAAGAAATCAAATGGTTGATTACAAGTCTTTTTAGATGCTTACTTTCGATAAAAACTGACTTTCATGTTAATGTGTGTGGTACTTTGTACTCAAATTCAATACAATTAGTGTACAGATGATGATTTTGTGTTTAATTTGCGATTTTTACCGGCCTATCAATACTGTATTTTTTTATTTTAGCATCTTCCGATTTTTCGAATGAATGGTATGGATGGTTAAAAAAAGTTCAATTATTTTCCACAGAAATCACCGATTGCAATAAAATATCAGCATTCGGCTTTAAATTGGTTATTTTCAGCATGCTGAACACTTGAAGTCTTTCGGTTGTTTCGTTTTAAAATATTTAATAAAATATTACTAGCTGCGTTAGGAATTTGGTTAAGTATATATTTAAACTTGTCAATCATTGATGACAATAAAATCGAATTCGGCTGTTTTTGACTTTCTTAATGTCTCAAAGTACCAGCTTTACGATAGTTTCGCAACATGTGGTCTACTCGTATTTTTTAATTTTAATATGTTTGTATTTGAGTAAACTATTATTTAAGTATCGGTAATTCAGGCCACACATTTACATATTTAGTGAGAATTGGAAACAGTTAAATGTTTTGTAGAACATTGGATATTGATAAATGTAGAAGCATTACTCATTATAACGTAAGTAGAATGCATTTGATATTATCGATCAGTTGCTAAGCAAAATAATTATTAATAATTTAATGTATAAGGAAAGGCTTACACCATACCTGCTTTACAGTAATTCTCTTTGGCTGCATGTTGACAAATCTAAAGGGTCACTGACGTGGCTTAAGTAGCTAAAATCACGGTATGGCCTATTCCCTTTCTCATTCATATGTTTACTCGAACTGCTATTAGAAGATCTCAGTTTTAATTCTAATTTACTATTACTGCAGCTGGTGTTGTGCCGTGTGGTGGCCCTAAAAGTTTCCCCTTACATCACCTCTAGTGCGGATTATGTTTTCCTTTTGGTCCTTTGAGATCAGCGAAGATATTCTGAGAAATCAAAAAATGATATTGGTTTAGATACATTTTCTAAGCAACATTTAACATATTCGGCCCCATTTGGATAAAGCCTTGTTGACTACCCTGTTGAAATATTTCTTTTTGGCTCTATGTTGTCAAATCTAAAGGGTCACTGACGAGGCTTAAGTAGCCGAAACCGTGGTACGGTCCATCCCCTTTCCCATTAATAATTATGTTCACGACTTAAAGGACCTCAGTTTTACTTTTTATTTATCGACCTTTTTGATAAGAACTTTTAAGGATATTAGCGTGCGTTTTCCCTAAACCACAGACTTGGGGGAGCGTGGCGAAATCTGTTGATGATAAATATGGCTTACATTAAGCACTTATGGGACGCACGGTGGATTAGAGTACTTGCTTCTACACTCATTCTAAAATAAGGTGCGAATCCTGGAGAAAAAAATGAAGAAAAATAAACTTTTAGAATTACACTTTTTCGGTATACTATCACTATTTTTGATCATTCTGACTTCATCCTGTGAACTTTCACCACCCTCCCGATATTCTTGCACTTTGTACAGCATTTTGAAACTTGATGGGTACATTCCAATCCGGTAATCAACGTGATGGACTACATATGAAAGAAATATAACCATGCCACAAACTCAATGGGTATCTCTAACTAACAGGCTTCATTTTCTCAAATAAAGAACAATATTAAGTAGATTGAATCAAACAATAAACGTCGTTTGATATCTACTATCGAAAAATGTTAGATAGTATGTACATGATGCAGGCGTCTTAATTCAGAATTTTCAGTGTTGTTAACTTGCAACTATAATAAGATCTGGACTGTACATCAGAATTATATCAAAATATGTAATTATAATTTCATTTGTCCTACATGACTGGTGGAGCTTATAATCACTTTTCTAAATACATTTTGTTTTATGACAGGTCTTGATTTATTTAGCGTCACGTAAATTACTTGCTGACGGCAACATAAATTATTTTTGCAATACAGACACACAATAGCATTAAAATTTAACTGAAAGGCTTTATCTGGATACGTTTATTCGTAACAGTCAATCTAGTGTGTTCTGTTTCATTTCTGAACATTGTTTTGCAGTTTGCACAGCATTTTATAAAAATGTAATATACGTGACGGAATATTGTAATTTACGTGACGGTGATATTAAAGTCACCTACAGTATTTTTGGACTTGGATAAGTTTGCGTTTTTGCTAACTTATAATGAAGCATGGAAATTGAACCAGTCTGCACAAGAAGTATATCTTTGGATGCTTATAACCACATAATTATTTAGTAGACCATAACTGTTTTATATGGATAAAACTTTATATTAATCCCACGGCTGATATTTTACTGTTGGTCAGTATTTTGGAATAGATAAATGCGAATAACAAATGTAGTATTGCTATGTATTTGATTGAAGGATGTGTGAGCCTTCTAGACTCCACTGTTTTCAACTACAATCGATAAATAGACTTAAATTACCTTTGTATTTTACGTGACAAATGCGTAATTTACGTGACACTGCTTGAGAAAAAACATTATATTCTGTAAACTTAACTAATGAAAAGTACTTAGTGGACATTAAAACATTTATAGACACTGATTCAAAGCACAATCTTAGCTCTATAATATGTCATATTGGCATTTTGAAAGTAAGTAGTGTCACGTAAATTACTGTCACAAAATTACATTTTCAACTTAAGCATCTGAAAATACCAACTAAGGGTCGTTTCATATTAATTTTGCTTTTTGTTAGAAGTATTCAGCCTCCATACTTTCATATTCAGATAACGTTGTTTCAAATACCATGTTGGATTTGTAGAAAAACAGTGTCACGTATGATTACATCTTAAAAGGGACGCAATGGATAAGCAGGGGAAATAGATTTATTTGACAAAAGTAGTAAGGCAAAATGAAAAATCTATATGTTATCCATATAAAGGACATATTCAACTGGCACAGTTCGGTCTGCAATAAGAGAAATCACTATAAAGATTTGGACAATCTTCTATTGTGTCACTTAAATTACAGAAACTCTTTGACATGTTTTTTTTTTTTTTTTTTTTTTTTTTTTTTTTTTTTTTTTTTTCGACTTTTGATGTTTGATATTTTTGTTTGTTTACCAAATATAAAATAGCCATTTATTTTACCATAAGATAATGCCATATTAAGTAAATCAAACGATGTTGCTTCGTGTAAAAATAGAATTTGTTCATTCTGTCACCTTCTGAATTTTTGCATATACGGTTTGTGACATGCCGTTTTTGATGGGGTCATGCATCATTCACTACTACCAGGAATCTTTAAAATCATAATTGGGTATGACACTTTAGTTGGTCTTACATGAGATAGTGCCAAATTTTGAAAATAAAGCCAACCCTGGTGATATATTGAACAGTGTCACTCCAATTTTTATTTAACACCCTGAGACAGGGTGCGCGCTCTTTATTTTAGAATGAGTGATATAATATATATAGTACGTTTAGTAGTTTCTAGTATATTTACTGTCATTACCTTCCTTTCGATGATACAAGCGGATAATGGTTATCAGCATTTATTGCAGGAACCTGTACCTGGAAGGCTCGCCTGAAAACGAGGTGGTAAGCTTGGCTGACCGTTCCGAGATGAACACCGACGTTTACTTTGTTAGTAAATCATCAAGTTGACATTAAACTCTGAACGAAAATATAACACATTCTTCACATGTATGCAGAAGCAACACAAACAACTGCAATGTTATCTACGTTTGTTTTGCAGGTCCAAATTCACTTCAGCGGAGACGAGGAAGGCAGACATACACGCGGTTACAGACACTGGAACTAGAGAAAGAGTTTAAATTCAATCACTACATCGATCGGAGGCGGAGGATTGAGATGTCCTATCTACTGGGCTTGACTGAACGACAGATACATCTCTGGTTCCAGAACAGGAGACAAAAGGAAAAGAAAGAGATAAAAGCCATAAAAGACTTAAATGAGCATATCGATGAATAAAAGAAAACCACAACTAAACAGACGTGCCTCTGAGAAATAGGGGCCACATATATTGATTGCTTATCAAGCAAACATTAACTAAAGTATAGCTAAATGAGACACTAAGTTCGATAATCTAAAACCTCCACATTCATTCTATTATATATTTTGGACAGTTCGATGTGTGCTCTTATTTTCAATTTTCCTCCCAGAAATGGTGATTATATCAATACCTTAATGATGCAAAAAATACTAGGCTTACGAAATAAAACATGTATTTGCCGGGAAAGAAAAGACATCACAAACAGCATAAAAATATTTTCAACGCAATTAGCTTGAGGAGCAAGGTGCCTAGCCTTTTTCCAACATCAAACTCATCCGGCTGATTCTATGTGGAATTTTCAGATCCTCAAGGGCAACTTACATCCGCAGGACGTCTGAAGTAGAATTTGTCAAAATTCGAACTCATGCGAGATATTTTGGTTGTTACTGAAAAACATGAAAAAGATCGAATGAGAAAACGAGATAGCTAGAGTTACCACAAGTCTAAATATCGGTTTCTCAAAAATTCATTACGAAAACACACCCATACAATATACAGAGATTTTTTTCAGCTGTAAAAATTGAAAATGTTACCTGAAATTTTTTGATATTTTTAATATTTTTGCTCAAAACATACATTGTGGGTACACGTTAGAACCGCCTCACCGAGGCGGTTCTAAGGGTACCCGCAATGTATGTTTTAGATCAAACATAAGAAAATTAGGTATACCCCTGCAAACCCCAGTTTTCTATATAAAAGTGGGGTGTACGGGGGTATAGATTTCACGGACATGTTTTCCTGATGTCAAGGACAGCTCCGTAGTCAGTAGTGCTATCTGGCCGAATTTCGATTTCATCCGAGATTATATGAGTGTTCTTATTACCTGCAGACAAATAAAGGCGCTATAAATTTTCCTTGTTAAAAGGAACGCTTGGCTAGTCTGTATATACCAATATTTGTCCGTGTGTTGTGGTTTTTCGTAGGTTTGTGGAGTTTTTCGATAACTCGATGGGTCGCATCGGTCATGAACACTTCCTCGCTACGGTGGATTTCAAGCTTTCGTACTTGGTCGGTCCTAGGACAAAGTTCCGGGTTTTAGCATTATCCGTCCAGAACGCCAACTAAATGTTTAACGTTAGATCCAAGTACGTCATTCTTCCCACAAGTCCTAATAAAAACGGAGGAGAGCAAGTCTGGTTTCCGTCTTCAATTGATTTATTATGCAAGAAGTGTATAAAAACATTGCGACTGGAACCAGGCCCCTGGATGTCAAAGGGAAACCCCACAGATTAAAGGAAAAGCCCAACAGATTGAGAAGAAATCCTCATTCCGTTTCAATTGCTTGACGCTGTCGCGCCAAGCAAAAATTGGCTTACATAACCGGAAGACCGCGGCGGTGTAATAGTAAGCACGTCTGCTCGCAATGCATGAGACCCGTGGTTTGATTCCCGAGTTTTGTACGCTAAAACCTTTGTTTATATAATTTCCTGTAGCGTGCTGTTCTCTGTTTCTTAAATACTCGTACTTAGAGCGTCTGTAAAGTTACCAAAATAAATAAAATAAATGAATAACAAACACAAATAGACTAAAAATGGTCGCCGTCAAAGAACCGAAAATGATAGGGTCGCCTATGGCGCTATATATAGTAGGCAGCTAAGTAGCGTAAATGGCATCAAAGGTTTATAGATGCAAAAATTGCCATACCGAATCGAAAGGCTGCGGTGATGTAATGGGTAGCACGTCTGCCTGGAATGCAGGAGGCCCGTGATTCGATTCCCTGTCGCGGCATGACCGATTTTTGTACACTAATTCGTTTGTTCATATAATTTCCTGTATCGCACTGTTCTCTGTTTCTTAAAGTTTCAGAAAGCAGCTGTATATTTTTAGATATTTCCTAGAAATTCTGATTGATAATTGATCATGTTGATCAGTTTATTGGAAATCGGGATTTATTAGAACATTAAATATGTATATCCCAGCAGGCACATGACGTCAGAATGACGTAATATCGACGTCGATGCGACGTCAAGCGTTGATATGTGCCCGCAGAGTATAGCTTTTGATAACGCACAGACCAGTGACATAGTTGCGTCAGGTTTTGAAATTCAAAGGCAAACCCCCAATATACTATCAGCAGTGGGTTTGGCTAGATTATTTTTCTTGATTAATGTCTTTGCGAAGTCCTCTGAGAAGAAGGTGCAATACAAGCATGATCATCATATCTCGATAATGCCATGTCTGATTCAAAGACAGAAACGGAAGAATAAGATAGATGCTATTTTATCTGCTCATACAGTATCGAAACGGAGTGGGGTACAGGACTAATTATTATTAACAACTGCATTGTTTCGATCGAAAATTAATCGTTTACTAGGGATAGGCATAAATCTAGCAAAAAGGCATTTACACAATAATTATGTATATATACATTTATAGGTTTAGATTTTGGTCACGTTGCGAATAACTTAGTGTAGTCATTTAGTGTAGTCATTGGGATAATTAAGTCAGTTTTACATATTTGGGCTAAAAGGTCTTGGTAAAAGAAGATTGAAGGGTTTTTATACACTCCATTTATCAAATGCACTCGAGTATCAAACACCTTGATCAGACTGAAATATGTGCATGAAATGTAATTCTAGGTAAAGACTAAACTGCCATGGTTGGTGGAAGCCTATTTACATATTCACTTTTAAGTATTTACATGTACTTCACAAGCACATGCTTTGGCTTGAAAAGTAGAAATATCTAATGCATTGGAGAATTGACCCGATGGTAAAGTTTCATTTTGAATGAAACTTATACAAACACGACATACCTTTTCTCAAAATCTACACCTCGCATCAAACTATTGCTGAATATCAAAGATCAGATAAGTACTGAATTATTTATATGAGTATAAGTGACCCAGTACGCCCAACTGTTTCCGTAGCGCAGTAGGTAAGCAGCAAAACTTACCTGTTTTAGTAAAAGGTGTTTGTTGTAATTTTTTCTTCTGTTATATCTTCTATTGATTTTACATGTGGTTTCAGTGGGGCTGGTGGTGCATTAAGGTCACTTCAATGATGTTTTTTGTATGTTGCTTAGTGTTGGCAAGATTGCAATTCAGACTCAGCACGACGGCTACATGTATAAATCAAATGAAGACCTAGTCTAACCACCCGAGCTTCGTTTAACCACTGATGCATTCAAAAGAAAAGTGGTTAAGTCAAACCATCCACATTATAAGCCTTGGATGATCTTCAATGTTTACTTGGTGATGATAATTTTGCAACACAACAAAAATTGTGTGTGTGTGTGTGTGTGTGTGTGTGTGTGTGTGTGTGTGTGTGTCGCTATTTCAATTTGACGCCTTCTATATAGAGAGGGTCGAAATGTAAGAACTTGTGGCCCAACCCAATTGCATTGAGAAATGTTGCAACATAATAAGTTTAAACGACTTTAAGCTTCACAAAAGACCGTGCAAAGCTAGATTTATTGCAAATTCTCGTTTTGAACTACCACTGAACTTTCTAAATTATTAACTTCCTGTCTTACTGCTATCAAATCGCATGCCATAGATACTGTGAGACGGTGTATTAAACTTCAAATAAAAATCGGTTTTGGTCAATAAAAATTCTGGCGAGGTGCTAAGTAAATTGAAGTGTAGGGGGTTCCGTGCGACAAGCTTGTACACATACGATTTTTCTTCCCTGTATACCACATTGCCACATAATCTTATTAAAGAAAAACTACTCGATTTGATAGAATGGACATACAAATGAGCTTTAAAAAATTATGGTTCACTTTACTTGGCCTGTAATAACAGAAAAGCTTTTTTTCACTTCCTCTTACCAAAAGGTACAAGTAGGCAACGATCGGGAAAAGGCGCAATCAGAAAATGATTCCCACTCCAAAAACCGAGGCGGGAAAAAACCAAACTAACAATAAGGTACTAAGACCATGAATACATTTAGTAAGCCGAATGAGCAGCTATTTCCCAATAGGTGGCCACTCAGTTACCTAAACATACTTAAGGCGCCAACAGCACAAAAATTAAACACCAAGACATAAAACAATAAGAACCACAACAAAAGTAACGCCTTGAAACGATCAGTAATATAAAATTACTGGCGGGCTTAAACCGGTTTTACAGGATCCTAACCTCACCCTCAGCTTCTGCAGTGGTTCATAACATTTAGTTAGTTGTTCGGTCCTCGTAGTGAATCTCTAACTAGTCAATGCATTTTCATGGACAAACAAATAAAAATGATAAATTCCATGATGAATCAAAAACGAGGACTCACAGAATTAGTAAGCTGCCCGACGATGGAGAGCCCTGGGCGCCCAATAACTTACAAAATAAGTCGATATACACTTTGGTCATGTCAGAATGTATGCGACGCCTTATTCTATCTCCTGGATAATATTTATATTAGATTCGGAACCACGTTATACAGACAAATTGTTGGCATCCCGATGGGTACAAATTGCGCCCCTCTCGAAGCTGATTTATTTTTATACTGCTACGAAAGAAATTGCATGGATTCTCTTAACCATCATCAGGAAAACATGTCCGTGAAATGTATACCCCCTTAAACCCCACTTTTATATAGAAAAACTGGGGTATGCGGGGGTATACCTATTTTTCATATTTTTGCTCCAAAACATAGATTATGGGTACTCGTTAGAACCGCCTGGCTGAGGCGGTTCTAACATGTACCCACAATCTATGTTTTGAGCAAACTTAAGAAAAATATCATTTTTTTTTCCTGTGAAATTTTTCATTTTTACAACCAAAAAATTTTCTGTATATTGCATGGGCGTGTTTTCGTAATGATGACAATCAAGCTGATATTATCGAGGCTTTAATTCAACTTCTAGGTACCTCGATGACCTTTTGAACATTGGCAATCCTTATTTTGAAGGCATGGTCAAACAAATTTATCCCCCTGAACTACAGTTGAATAAAGCAAACACCACATATTCCGAAACACCCTTTTTAGATTTACATCTTTCTATTGCAAATGGATTTGTTTCTTCTAAAATTCATATTTTAGTTAAGTTTAGGTAACTGAGTGGCCACCTATTGGGAAAAAAGCTGCTCATTCGGCTTACGATATGTTTTCATCGTATAAGTACCTGATTGTTAATTTAGTTTTTTCCCACCTCGGATTTTGGAGTGGGCATCTCTTTCTGATTGCGTTGCCGACTTGTACCTTTTTACCATTGAACACACATATAAACGTTTAAATATACTATTGTGCTCAAGTAAAAGATTATTAGCGATATCACTCAAAGTACAGTTGTTGATGTTGATGTTTTTTGTGTTTTTTTTTCAATTCAATTTGTGATTTTGACGCCTCCAAACATCAGAAACGGTACATATGAAACATTGATATAGATGTAAGTTGCACTGTGTTATATCCCACATCGCGTAAGTCTTTGTAAAACGTAGAAAATTATTATTATGCTTAAGAATCAGACATTTGTTTATAATGTATGTTAGAAGATCAAAATGTTTAACGATTACTAATTCTTATTAAAAGTATTAATCATTAAAGGGGTAAACCATGGTTTTCTGTGTTCAAACATTCGATGGATCACGTGGAAGGAAGGTATTTGAACACAAGGCCTAAGGCCGCGTGTTCAAATCATTTCCGAATGATCCAGTGAATGTTTGAACACTGAAATAAAACAAGGTTGATCACTATTCTTGCATTTTCACACGAATTCACCTAAGATCTCTTGTAAATAACATTAACAACGTTAAAACTCACCAAAAACCCGAAACAACTATTTAGATACACCTGAACCATATAATCTAGTGCTGATAGCCTCAATGTCAATCAAAATTTCATTGTATCAATGTGAAAACCATTTTGCGGAACTGGGGACGCACTCTGCACATGTTTGACATGGAATAAAATTTCACAGCATTTATAAATTATCAATTTCTTTTTATGGGTACATAGCTTATAAATTTGTGCCATCGCATGGGAAAACCAACAATCTGCATTGGCGAAAACAAAGGCGCAGATCAGCTTCGCAGTAACTGCGAAGCTGATCAGCGCCTTTGTTTTCGCTACAAGGATAGTACAGTTCCTCTACTTTCTAAATCCAAAATTTCCAGCCTCTAACCATCTTATGTGACTGTACAGCCCGCTTTGTGTCGGACCTGGTCGGAAACCCAAATTGTTGGTTTTGTCACGCACAGGCTCATTTGTCCTCCTACTGAGATTCCATCAGTCGTCTACAACCCCACTGTGTAGCAGCAATTACGTCATTAATCGGATATCAAAAATTCTGACACACGAAAAGCGACTAAATTAGATAAAGCAAATTTTCTTTTTATTTTATACTTAAAGTAGTTCCTCTTCTACAGTGAAGATATAGGCTGATATCAGTCACTAGTGACTTTTGATATCAGTGAGATTCGATATCAGTGAAATTTCATATCAATGAAAATATCAATTTTATCATGTGTTTTCACTGTAAAGTATAAAATAAATTTGTGTATTTGACATCAACCTATTATTGTGTTACGTATAACTTAGATGATGAAATATTTTCGAAAAGCGTTATGCTAATCGAAAGAGGAATAAAACTGGGTTATAATCAATCAGAAGCTTATTTTCTTTCTGGAAGGTAAGGCATGTTTAAAATTGCGATTGAAAGTGGGCGTTTGCGCATCTGGGGACTTGGCGAAACTAAAGACGGCGTAGTGTCTTGTGCCCTATCTGAAAGTTGCTTGCATAGAACATATTGAGGCGACTTTCTGATTGAGGCCTAAGACAAGACGTTTACTCCTCGTCTTGAAGCAAACCTAGTGCATGTATACATTACAGTCACAGGAAAAAGGAATTCTCAGCACTACAAAATGTGAACTGTCACTGTAATTGTGAGTAGCTTTGTATCTATACCTTCGACCACAATTATGAAAAAAAAAAACTACATACCTACCCAAGTTTTCTAAACATGGTCGAGAGAGTGCAAACAGAAATAATTTTAAATGCGGCCTCTGTTGTCTCTGAAAATAACGGCTTTATGCGCAATTTCCAGATATTGCAAGCACATACCATCGGAATCAGATTATATAATGTGGGTACAAATTGATAAACATTCAAATTGATTAATACGGATAAGAACCTTACTCTCGGCATTGTTTATGTCCCTCCAACGCAATCGCGATTTTACAATGACGATCAACTATCAAAGCTTGAAAACGAGATTGTGTCAGTGTGTAGTTTGAATAAATATGTCATAATATCCGGAGATATCAATGCAAGAACGAAAAAATTACCGGATTACTTAGAGCTTGATCAGTATATTTCTGACTTATTTGATTATGATGATGAAATAGCCAATTTCATCGACAAGACCGAAATACTAAAAAATCTTAATATACCGCTTGCAAGATGCTCTCTGGACAGTAGTAAGACAAATACTACGGGAACTTGGCTTACAGATGTATGTAAAAATAATAATCTTTTCATTGTTAACGGAAGAGTAGGTAAAGACAAGGGTGTTGGGCGCAGAACATTTAAAGACATTTCAATGATAGACTATACGCTTTGTACAGCTGACTGTTTTACATTTTTGAAGCATTTTGAAGTCATTGAGCTAGACTCTATTTTTTCGGATGGACATGCTCTTTTAAGCTGGTCTTTAGATGTAAACCATTTGACGTGTGATAGGCAATATCCAACTCCAAATCTTACAAATCCCAGAATCAAGTGGTCCGAAAGTAAGCGAGATATGTTTGTCAATCATATTGACATGCAGGATGTCCAATCTCTACATGAAACTTTAGATACACTGATACCATCAAATAAATCTTTAGATGAAATATCCCATACCCTCGCAAAAATCTTCAACAGTGCCGCTTCTAGGACATTCAATTCGACAAAGCCCCAATTTTTTAAACGAAAATTTGATAAACCTTGGTTTGGGCCGGCCTGCAAGATCGCACGGAAAAAATATCACAGAGCTAGACAAGTATATATTTGTAATAAAACTAATAAAAACAAGGAAACCTTGAACTCAATGTCAAAACAATATAAAAAGACGATGAATATGTTTATCTACAAACACAGGAAAAATAAAATAAATACGTTAAGAACCTTGCATACTAAAAATCCAAAAGATTACTGGAAATATATAAAAAGTCTTGAAAAAAATAAAGATTTGAGCTGCCCACCATTAAATTCACTATATGAACATTTTAGAAATATAAATAAAAGCAACCAACCGCATGAGCATTTTGAAACACATGACGATCCCGGTAGTGAGATATTAAACAAATACATAAGTGCCGATGAAATATGTAAATGCATAAAAACCCTAAAAAATGGAAAATGTCCGGGCGATGACCAAATACTAAATGAATACATTAAATCAACACAACACATCTTCTTACCCCTATACGTTAAACTTTTTAATACTGTCTTTGACTCCGGATTTATACCATCAGCCTGGCTTGAAGGAATAATCCGATTAATTTACAAAAATAAAGGTGACGTCAAAAATGTGGAAAATTTCCGTCCTATTACTATTTTAAGCTGTCTAGGCAAATTATTTACTTCAGTGCTAAATAATAGGTTAACAGAGTTTTTAGATAAAAATGATAGTTTATCAGAGAACCAAGCGGGGTTCCGAAAAGGTTATGGAACGACCGATCATATTTTTGTTTTGAATTCATTAATAGAAATAATGCAAAAATCAGAAAAGAAACTCTTTTGTGCGTTCATAGACTTCACCCAAGCTTTCGATTCTATTTGGCGGGGTGGTCTTTGGCGAAAACTTCTTCTAAGACCGGTCAATGGTAAATTTTTTAAAATAGTTTACAACATGTATCAAAATATAAAGTCGTGTGTAAGAATAAATAATGAAACTTCCGCCTTCTTCCCAAGCGAATGCGGAGTAAGGCAAGGCGAGAATTTATCTCCCTTCCTTTTTTCCTTGTACTTAGATGATCTGGAAAACTTCATAATTTCGGGCGGAGTTGATAGTATAAACTTACAGATTAGGTCAAATGAAATACAAGTCTATATAAAACTGATTATCTTACTCTACGCGGATGACACTATTATTTTTTCAAACGATAAACGCAACTTTCAGAAAGCATTGGACAATTTTCATGAATATTGTACTATATGGAAGCTTAAAGTTAATCTGACAAAGACAAATGTTGTCGTATTTAACTCGCGGAAAAATAATAAGAAGTTGAAGTTTACATTAGGTGGACAAACTATTTCTATTAAAGATACTTACAAATATTTAGGAATCATATTTTCGAAATCAGGAAGTTTTCTAAATGCAAGAAAACATATATCTGAGCAGGCAAGAAAAGCCATGCACCTTCTTTTTGTACGATCTAATAATCTTGACTTGCCCATTGATTTGCAAATTAAACTCTTCGACAATACAATTGTGCCTATATTAACCTACGGATGCGAAATTTTTGGATACGAAAATCTAGACCTACTAGAAAATGTCCACCTGGACTTTTTTCGTAAGCTAGGGCGTTTGAGAAAAAATACTCCAAAATACATGATTTACGCAGAATATGGCAGATATCCGATTACGATTACAGTTAAACAAAGAATGCTAAACTTTTGGATAAGGATATTAAATGGAAAAACATCCAAATTTTCTCATCAAATTTACCTTTATATGTACGCTTTAGATTCGAATGCAGACGAACAGGAATTTAAGTGGCTAAATCACATACGTTCAATACTAAATGAAACCGGCAGGCATGAATTATGGCTAAGGCAATTCAACAGTATCCCATTTTCATCAAGCAAAGCAATTAAGCAAATATTAATTGACCAATTCATTCAAAGCTGGAATCACTCATTAACAGCAACAGATTCCTCCAAAGGAAGAAATTACTCACTTTTCAAAGACAGTATTTATCAAGAAAAATACCTTTCCATACTAAATATCACATTGGCCAAAATAATGTTACGATTCAGATCGGGGAACCACAAACTTCCAATAGAAGTAGGGCGTTGGAACGACACTGCACTAGCCACACGTAAATGTCGGCTGTGCCAATCTTCAAATATTGGTGACGAATATCATTACATACTTGAATGTTCATTCTTTCATGATGACCGAAAACGCCTGGTTAATCAATACTATTATAAACGTCCAAATATTATAAAGTTCAAACAACTGCTCACAACAGAAAATGAATCTAAATTGATCAGACTTGCAAAGTTCATGAAACTCATAATGTCACATTTTACTTAATCACGTTAAAACTGTATAGAAGTCATATAAAAAGAAAACCTTAATGCGTCTAATAAGTTAAATAAGTTAAACATAATTAAACCTGCGTCCCAACTCCTATGTCTGTACCATATGCCTTAACGGCAATAGTGCAAACTACATGTAATGACATTCTATGTTGTTGTTGTCTCCATTCACCTATTATTATCATTAATACCATGATTGCTATCAAATACTTAGGTGTAACGACATTCTATGTTGTTGTTGTCTCCATTCACCTATTATTATCATTAATACCATGATTGCTATCAAATACTTAGGTGTAATGACATTCTATGTTGTTGTTGTCTCCATTCACCTATTATTATCATTAATACCATGATTGCTATCAAATACTTAGGTTGAAATCTGTTCTTTCTATCAGTGTATCTCATGTTTTCATTTTGCAATCACATCTACTAATTGATGTTTCTAAGCGTGAACAAAGTCCTACAAATAACAAGTTTATATGTACCGTCGGACGGCAGCATAGATTATTTAAAAATAGCAGCATCACCGTCTCGACATGACTAAAGCGATGACTGAACTATTAAGAAATATTCATAAAACTTTTAGCCAAATACCCTTTGACACGGCACTTAATATGCATAAGTAAATATGTGGTCTTACAAATTTTATAGGAAATAAGGATTGATGTCTCGTAAGCGCATTACAGGATGAGCCGATCTTCGAGCCGATCTTGCTCTGGTTGCGTCTTCAGTCTGCGCCAGGAATGGCGGGCATAATTCGTGCGCCATCGCTCAAACACTAAGATTGTTTATCGAGACATCATGCTTATTTCTTTATCACAAACTTTCTTACTTTTGTTTGGAGCTGTTTTTTTTTTTAATATATTCCGACATCAACACGTAAAAATATAGAATTTCAAAACATATGCCAGTACTCCGTCTAAAACGAATTTTCGTTGCAATACACATCGCTTTGCAGTTGATATCACGTGCAAAACATGATTGATTTAATTATTTTATCAATGGAGTAGAATCACACTGAGTAAACCAGTAGTGAATTTTGTTTTCGGCCGAGTTGATGTTTTGTATATGTTTATAGGTATATGAAAATTCTAAATGTTTCTTTTCTCCACATATTCTCCCGTCTCTCTCTCTCTCTCTCTCTCTCTCTCTCTCTCTCTCTAATTGCCATAACTGATTTAGGGCATATGTATTGCTATTGTTGAACAACAAAATTTGTTTAATTCTGACATTCATTTTGTAAAATGTTATCATGTATATGCCGCCTGTAGAAATAATGTGTATAATCTCTTATGTCATGTTTATATGACTTGAGGAAAATAAAGTATCTGTCTGTCTGTCTGTCTGCCCAATGGACATGTGAGAAAATAGTTTGATCGTGCCACGGGTTTCTTTCTGTGGTGGATCTTATTGTTTTATGTCTTGGTGTTTAAATTTTTGTGCTGTTTGCATATTATGTATGTTTTTATATTTTTTAGTTTTGTTTATGTAACTATGTGCCACCTATTGGGACAATGGCTGCTCATTCGGCTTATAATACGCTTTCAGGGTATAAGTACCTGATTGTTAATTTAGTTTTTACCAACCTCGGTTTTTGGAGTGGGGATCTCTTTCTGATTGCGCCTTTTCCTGATCGTTGCCTACTTGTGCCTTTTTTTCAAGTACTTCAGAAAAAAAAAACCTGATAGTGTTCTGGTGAACTACGACTTAATTACAAGTTTTATTTATTAATGGCATTATCTTGGTCATTGCCATGCTTTCGCACACGAAACAAAACTCGACGGGAAAGTTACAGCTTTAAAATCTGAATTCATTTAAGAAATGAATTTCATTTTTCTGATGTTCATGGAGCTATGAACCACAGTGGGTCGCGTGCAAAGTGAATGAACCCCGAAGGGGTTCATGTAAGCTTTGCTAGCGACCCACTGTGGTTCATAGCTCCATGAACATCAGAAAAATTAAACTCATTGCTTATATTTACATTTATTTTTCTTTATCGCTTGTTGAAAAATTATCAAGGCGATTACATTTATAAGCAAATAGAAAATTTACACACAGTGTGTGTTGAAACAGCAGAACGGCGTCGACGACGTCATGACGTTTACAACGTCCAATCACATTGGTGAGAGCCATGGTTTTTCATGACGTCAAGTTTGGATCATGTGACGTCGCGTGGCACGATGTTATTCATGGAAGTATGAATCACATTGCAATTCTATAGATTCATTTTAAATTAAGACTTTGCATCAGAAATGTAAATATAACGGTTATGAATGATTCGGAACATACGGTAGAGTGGTAGTTTTCAGAGTGATCTAAGAGCTACAAATACTTCTAAGATTGCCCTGACCACTGCCATTTTGCTCATACATAGCAGAAGTAGAAAGGGCAATAGACAAGTTTCCAAGTTTCCAAGTTTATTTCTAAAGCTCAGGTTACAATGATATAACAACATGAGCAGCAATATAATAAACAAATATGATACAATTTCATGGCGACTTGAAAGAAAAGATGAACAGACAGATAGGTAGAGGGAGAAAGAAGAGTGTAGAATCAGAGACAGATACATTAACACATGCATATTTGACCTATTTTGCCAATGGATGCGTAGCATTCAACAAAAATAACAATGTGTTGTACCATTTAGTTAAACTTGTATAAGGTCGACAATGAAGAATACTTAAATGATCTTATACTTTCTATGAAGCTCACAGTACTACATGTTATATGGAATAGATATAAATTAGACAAATGTATTCTTGTTTATGTATAAGCAAAATGGTCCTTATACAACTTTTCATTGTTTTTCAATGGTCTTTTCATTATGAGCTCTAAGTAGAGGAATGTTCTAAAGGACATTGTCCGCATAATGCTACTACCGAAAAAGCTATTATGACCAGTTCGTGTAAAATAAGCTAACCGCTCATATACAAAACACAAAAGAAAAACATGCGTTTGAATGTACACTTGAAATGTGACTGATTTACCTTGAGAGAGAGAGAGAGAGAGAGAGAGAGAGAGAGAGAGAGAGAGAGAGAGAGAGCAGTGCAGTTTTATATTTTTGGTAAACACATATACGTATGCCTATCTATAATGGCTATCTTACGAAATATGGACACTTCAAAAACTTTGGTTGCTCTATGTACAATCCAGTTCTATCGTTCAATATGCACGCAGTATGTGTTAAATCGTAGGTAGATGTTTTATAAAAGCGTTTTCTTGTTTAAAGCTCGTGTCGTCATGAATAATAACCCTTGCGCATGAGACGGCACACAACAACATAAATGACATGTGCGGCTAGTCTGACCAAAGTCATTTGCGCGCTTCGCGCTGTCGAGTCTCGTTTCGCGCCGAGGCTATCCCCAATCGGAGTTGTGGTGGTGTAGGGGGGGGGGGTGAATGACTAGTATATGTAGTGGGAACGGTCAAGTCCGTCTTCGTCGTTTCTGTTGTAGGTTTTGTCGTCCTAGTTCTCAACTTTACCAGGCGCAATGGTCGCATGTATTGCACGTGCTGGCCTAAATAACCCGGTCTTCAAGTAAAAGTGTATCAAATTGTGTATCTTTAGTAAGCCATATGGAATTATACTATTTTCACGTAAGTAAAAGAAAGATGTTCGGTTTTGTTTCGTTCTGTTTTGTTCTTAGGGGACGGGTGCGATTTTCGGACCGTACTATGAAGGCCCTCTTGTGGAATGAGAAGCGCGGCGCCATTTCAATGGAGTCACTTTTTTCACTAAGGGTACCTAGGGGCGTCATCACGTGCTTGGTGGTTTAATTTTATATGATGTTTGAGCGCTATATATTTATATCCATTCTATAGATGAGCAGATAAGCTGGTTGTACGCCAGTTAGCCATTATGCATTATAGCACATTTTGTTTCTTTGTATTAGAGTTTAACATCCCAGTAAACAGTTTTCAGTCACGTCGAGACGCAGATTGGAGGTCGAGATTATCGGAGGATCTTGCAGAGTTGAGCGATGACCTGAAGTGCTGACAACTACCTGATATCTTAAAGTAATCAAGATAATCAGCCAGTGTCTGCCATTTTACGTATATAGACATCCATGGATCTTGGCCGGCCCCTTACACGAAACGAAAAAGAAAGTAGGAGACCAAGGTTTCGTATGTTCGTAGAGGTATAAAATAAGGTCTATACGGAGATCCTCGATCGTGTTTTGGTTGTATTATTTCTTGCTGAAAATCATTGACGTCTGTTTTATTATGTTTATTGATGTGTATTACGTTCTTTACAGGTTTTCATTACAATGTCTATGAATTGACATAAATTTTTCAGGGTTGTCTTATTGCCATGGTTCATAAGCTCGTTAAATTTAAGTGTATTAATATTTGTTCTATAGTAAGGCTTTATCAGTTGTTTTCTGAGGTCCGTAAAATGTCTACACGCCATAATATAGTGATATTCGTCCCCGATTTCGTCCTGGCAAAGGTTGCATGTCCGTTCGGTAATTGGTTTACTGGCCCATCGTCCGATTTCAATAGGGAGGTGGTGATTTCTAGTTCGAAATGCTGTTAACAGCTTACTTTCTTTGTTGCTTAAATATGTAAAGTAAGGGTTTAATTCAAACGAATTTTTGAACAGTCTGTAGTTCTTACCACTTGATGATTGGTCTACACGAGAGCTCCAGTTTTGCAGGTACTGATCCTTTAGTTTTTGTTTAAATGTCTCTACGAACCATTTTCTATTCACTTCGTCATGTGTCTCCCAAATATGGCCAAAACCATTAGAAAACAGCATGTTTTTAATATTGTTTAACCATTTTGATTTTAAAATTTGCTTATCGTTCAAGATACTTATAATTTTGTATAGCGTTACTGCTGTATCGTTAATACCATTATCTCCTAGTTTTGTCCAGAATGATACTATTCTTGTGTGTATATCTACGTAAAGAGGGTATGCACCAACTTCACCGTAAACCATAAAAGATGGTGTCGATTTTTTAAGGTTCAGTATTTGTTTCAGGAATTTAAGTTGGACTCGTTCGATAGACTCTAAATTTCCATGACCCCAAATTTCGCAACCATAAAGCAGTATTGGTTTTATCATTTTATTGAAGAGCTCGATCTGCAGATCGATTGGTAAGTTTAAGTGCCTTATTTTTCTCTGGAGAGAAAATAGAGCATAGTTTGCCTGGTCAACTATATGTTTTTTGGCTTTAGCAAATGCACCGCTGCGCGCAAGATATATCCCTAGGTATTTATATTCGTTAACGATTTCTAGATCTGCCCCGTTTAAGTGGAATTTTAGATTTTTCCCTTGTCTACCGCTAGAGAAGATCATCACTTTTGTTTTGGCTGTGTTAATTGTGAGTTTCCATGTAGTACAGTACTCACTAAAAATATTAAGCGCTGTTTGGAGGTCTTCTTTACTTTTACTGAATAATACTGTGTCATCGGCAAAAAGTAATACAAATAGCCGCATAAAAACGTGGATATTTTCGTCGTCGCCTGAGTCGCACAAGACGCCCTGTGCGCCATTAGTACTTAAATAATGACGAAGATCGTTCAGAAAGATAGAAAAAAGTAGTGGTGACAAGTTTTCACCCTGTCTAACCCCGGTTTGACAAGGGAAAAAGACGGTCGATCCTTCTGCTGTTGATACCCTAGATTTGATATTGCTATACATATTCTTTATAATTTCTAAACATTTGCCGTTTATTCTTGAGTCGAACATTTTTTGCCAAAGTCCATCTCTCCATACAGTGTCGAATGCCTGTTTAAAGTCTACAAATGCGCAGAATAATTTGTTTTTGTTTCCTTTTGCGATTTCGACTAAATTTTGTATTATGAATAAATTGTCGGTGGTTGAAAAGCCTTTACGGAAACCGGCTTGACATGAGTCTATAATATAATTTTCGTCAAAGTATGAGCTTATTCTTGTGTTTAAAATGGCCGTAAAAAGCTTGCCGAAGCAACTTAATAATGTAATTGGTCTGTAATTTTCTGGCTGGTGTATGCTACCTTTGTTTTTATAAATTGGTAAAATGTCGCCAAGAGACCAGCTATCTGGGACTATGCCCGAATCTAGGATTATATTGAACAATCTAGTATATATGGGGCACATTATGTGAATAGTGCTCTTTATATGTTCGTTTAATATCTTATCTATGCCGCTGCTTTTGTTGTTTTTCAAATTTTTCACTGCTTTTAAAATTTCGTCCTCCGTGAACGGATTATTTATGCTTTCGTTGTTATCTGCCGAGTTATTATATTCGAATGTTTCGTTTTCGCCCCTATCGTTAGAATTTATGGATTTGAAAAAGTCAAACAGATCCTTCAGCGGTGCTGACTCGCGTTTCTTGTTATCAAGCGAGTTTATTATCGTCCAGAAATCTCGGGGTTTTGCATTTTTCAGTTTGCGTAGTTTGGTGATATTTTCATTTTGAAATTTTGCGTATGATTTTTTCATTTTTGATTTGTATTCTCTGCTAACTTGTTTTAGCCAGTTTTTATACTGTTCAGTTTTATACTTGTTGTATAATTTTCGGACATGGTGATATGTATTTCTTGCGTTATGACATTCCGTATTAAACCAGCGTTTGGCCTTAGTGCTTTCAGTTTTACATTTTTCATGTTTAAAGGTTCGCCCAAATGTTAATAGTGCGGTATTTGTAAACAGCTGTTCAATGGAACTAATTATCTCGTGTATAGCCTCGACACTTGTCTGACCATTTACCAGTATTCTGTTCAACATCGCATTAATTTTCGATATTTCGTCGTTATCGATGTTTTCGACAAATTTGTCGCGTTTTGTCTCGTCCCATAATTTTACGTCGGGGTGTTGTTGTTGTGTGCGTTCATGAGCATTGGGGGTATAATTTCCGGGCATTTTTATTTCTATAGACAATGGACAATGAGCGTCTGAGAGTAAGCAATCAAAATCCATTACGTTGAATGATGAAATATTCTCAAAGTTATGTGCTGTTGACAAAAAATAGTCCACAGTGCTTTTGTTTTTGCACGTTAGTTTGAGGTCGTCCTGGTCGAGTCTTCCATTCAACATAAATATATTGTTATTTTTGCAAAACTCTATGAGCTGCCGGCCGTATGGGTTTGATGTAGCATCAATATTCTTGCGTTCTAATGGGATATTCCATTTATCAAAGCAATGCATGATTTCTAAATTTTCTCTGTGCAAGTCTTCGTTACCATTTACTTCACACATAAAACTGTCAAGTTTGACCAAGTCAGGGTGTGATGCCGTTCTGGAATTGAAATCTCCAAATAACAACGTATTCTTGTCGTTCGTACAGAAAGTGTCAAACTCGTTCTGGAGCTCGAGATACGGATCTTGGTGTGCGAATTTTGATCCCATTGGCGGAATGTAAATCACTGCGCATATTAAGTCCATGTTGTTTTGTATAATATGTTTTGAAATTTTAAACCAAAGAGAAAGTTTGCTTTCATTTTTCAGTATTGTCACAAAAGGGGACAATTCTTCTTTGATGAAGAGAGTAATGCCACCAGATCTGTATCTTGAGACACTTTTGCGATTATTATGGTAGATTGAATAACCCGGTACTGAAATATAGTCTATATCGTCAAGCTTACTCTCCTGCAGCCCAATAATATCGTATTCGTTCACTAGGCTACAAAATTCAGGGCAATTAAGTTTAGATTTTATGCCGCATACGTTTAAGGATAAAATTCTGATGGGCACCAATCGGTTATGATGAGCGTCTTTTCTAGATGAAAATATGTTTTCTATGTCAATAGTCGCGTCACTGGAATTAGATTGTCTACGTCTACACGCATTTCTATCACCCTCTGCACGCCGTTATTGTCCCGGAGTATTATCACATGACTCGCCATGTGACACCTCAGTACCATTAACACTTTCTTGTGTTTCCATTTGTATAAGTATGTCCCGGTTTTCGTCGTGGGTTTCTAGTGCACTATCGTGTGACAGCGCCTCGGTTTGGTCTTGCTGTGGAGAAGGGTCAGATAAGTCGTTCGACCCGCTAGCGCCCTGTAGGTTATTGTCACTATTTACGTTTTCATGCTCCGATCGGATATCACAGAATTTTTTATTTGTCATTTGTGTATCTAGGGGAGAGTTTGCCTTATTTTTCCTCGATTCCGACCGTTCCATGACTGGCTGTTCCGCCAGTACGTTGTACATATTGTTTGAAGCAAAGTCAATATGTCTTGTTGGGGTGTTAAGTCCACCTGGTTTAGATCTTTCAAACACCCTGCTCGAATACGTTTTTGAGTCACGTTGCCAGTTTGAGTCGCGTCGCCAATTTTCTTGAGTGTTTGGAGTGAACGTTCGACCTCGCTGGGCCCTATTGCCTTGCCTCTGATTCTGCTGACTGTTTTTATCGGGATCAGGTGGGGGTATGTACTCGTATCCATTAACCCAGAGGCGGTCACGTACCATTCTAACCTTGTTTTGTTTGCTTTCCGCTCTCGCACGTTTAGCTTCGGGGTAAAGTCGTTTTCGCTTGTCCTCTATCACTTTGGGAAATTGTTCACGGACCCCATATGGTTTCCCTCTCAATGTACTAGCGGCCTGAGAACGGACGTACTCGCGATCTTTGAATCGCTCGAACTTCGCGATGATGGGTCGTGGGTCGTCGTTGTCCCGGTCCTTGGCCCCGAGACGATGTACGCGATGAAACCCTATACTGTGGTAAATGCGCATTTCTTGTACTAGAAACTGATTGAGTGTTCTTTCAGTGTCCTCTGTTTCGTCCTGTGCAAGCATTGGCTCTTCGATCCCAGTAAAAAGTAAATTGTCGCGCATGGACCTGCACTGTAGGTCCACTATTGTACCTTCCGCGCTTGTTACCCTATTTACCAGTTCGTCGTGACTCTGCTGTAACTGATCCATTTGCGACTTAATCTCATATGCTAATGAATTTGTTGTTGTTTGGTTCGACTTGATTTCGTCGCACATATCACTGTACGTCTGAATCGCCTGATCGTATTCGTCAACTTTCTTCGAACAATGAATAACCTCGGCATTTAAATTCTCTACGTTCATTTGCATTCGTGACATGTTTCGTTTCACAGAGTTCAAATCAGTTATCTGTTGTTCTATATTCGTCATTCTGGCGTTCTGATTTTGTAACGTGGTGTCCATAGCTTGCCATTTATCGTTCTGAAAACCCAAATGCCCTTCTATTTGCTGCAATCGTTGTATTATGTTTGCGACCCAAGGTGGCTCATTCGAGCCATGACTGCCTCTATCGTACTCGTTACTACGTGTTCCATTCATAAGTCCCATGGTACTATTCATGCCGTAGGCACCTGTAGTATTTGTAGTAAACGGTGGTTGTGTATACCCTTGTTCACCAGACTGTGAATATTGTGGCTGAACGACCATGTTCGTTGTGTATTGACCATTGTTGTCATTTGTTGCAATATTGTTCATAACAACCATACCAGGCGGTTCCTGGGAGAACTGGGGAGCCTGAGGTGTCATAATATCATTAGTCTGGTTTATCATGTTCATAGTGGGGTTAATGTTATGGTTCAAAGCTGATCTGTCATCATAATACGCTCGCTGTGTTGAAGAAGTGGGTGGGATAGTATTACCTGTCGAACGTGTTGCATCGCCCCTAAAGTCCTGTATACTATCACTACTTCCTGCGTTCGACATCACTAACAGATATAAAGTTAAATCACATAGGAATACACAACTTGGCATCGGTTCCGAAAGTCTATACCCGAATATCACCATAAAATGAGAAATTTCATTGTCCCTCGAAAACAATCCGTGTTGCCGCCATGAAATCACGTGACATGACCTTAGCTACTTTAGCTTATACTCGCACATGTATATGATAGATTGAAGCTTTGAATTTTCAACCAGTTCAAAGATGTAGAGGTAATTAAATAAGTAAAAGGTAGTTAAGTAAAATGGACATTTTTCATTATTATTATTATTATTATTATTATTATTATTATTATTATTATTATTCAAAAAAGCGCATTTACTGGGTGACTTTTCTAATCATACGATATTTTAAATAACAATAGTCGCATAATATTCTCTCTTGGTTTTTGGTGTGAGAATTTTATTTCTGATTGCGCCATTTCCTGATTATTGCCTACTTTTACCTCGTATAATACTCTCTTTCTGAATAATTTTCAAACGTAATAAACAGGGAAAATATAGTGATGTGATATATTTTATAAGAAAATGTATATATATTTTATAGGCTATTTAGTCATAAATGTCGTAGGCTATTTAGTAATCAATTGGTATAGTTTAGGCTCTTTAGTAATGTGAATCGAAAAAAAGAAAGACACTATGCCTTAATGGATCCAAAATAACCCGGATATGGCAATAAAGCAGGTGTCAATTTATGTTGTCTCTGCTCACAAAACGCATAAAGGCGGTCTAAAATGAGATTAAGTGACGACTAAGACTCTAATAATAGTAAAGTATCATATTTGTTCCAACTTTGTAAATAAATATGAATGAAAATGGAGTTTTCCCCTGCAATTTTACCAAAACCTGGCGATTTTCTATCAACAAAAAGCTGAAAACAGTGAAATATGATAATCAACTTTCTAGACGATTTGTGCAGAGCATGTTGATTTCTCTAGAAATAAAATGATACTGTCTAAATTTAATGTACTAAGCTGCTGTTTTATGAAAAAATATCTTGGATATATGCTCAAATAATTGAAACTTTATCAATTGCATCTTTGACAATCTAGCCGAGACAACAAATTTCCAATAAATACCACACATATCAGTCAGAGCACTTAATTAAACAGGTGATTATGAAAATCACCTTGTGCAGTACATTTCTTTCCCTTTGTTTGAAATAATTATCTTAAATATCACTTCCTCAGGTGATTATTTTGATCTATCAAATCACTTGAATAGGTGATTTAAGAAAATAAGACCAGAGGACCATTGGTCCTGAAATCGCTCACCTGAGATTCGGTCTTGCACGACCTTTAGCTAAGGTCATGATGGTCAATGTAAAAAGTAAACTTGACCTCTAATACTCAAATAATTAATGAAAATTTACCTTTTTTGGGGCCCCAGCAACCAATCAAAAGAAGGTATAAGGGCAAAAGTAATATAAACATAGAGGACTACTAAATAAACATTTGTGCAAAATCTCCAATGAGACTGCAGAAATAGCAAATTTTCACTTTTCCCCATTATAAGTCTATGGAAACTGAAAGTAGCCATAGCAACCAGAGTTCTTATCTGACTGGAACAAAAAACATTTTTTGTAGAGGCTAATGCCAGGACCATGTATGCAAAGTATCAGCTTCATAAAGCAAACAGTTTCTGAGAAGAAGATTTTTAAAGATTTTTTTTTTCGAAAATTTGCCCTTTTTGGGGCCCAGCAACCAATCAAAATAAGCGATCAGGATGAAGGTCATCTGAAACGTAGTGCATTACTCAATAAACATTTCTCTAAAAATAAAATTGAGACTGCAGAAATAGCAAATTTTCACTTTTCCCATTATAAGTCTATGGAAACTGAAAGTTGCCATAGCAACCAGAGTTCTTAACTGACTGGAACAAAAAACATTTTTTTGTAGAGGCTAATGCCAGAAACATGTATGCAAAGTATCAGCTTTATAAAGCAAACAGTTTCTGAGAAGAAGATTTTTAAAAATTTGTTTCGAAAATTTCCCTTTTTGGGGCCCCAGCAACCAATCAAAATAAGCGATCAGGATGAAGATCATCTGAAACATAGTGCATTACTCAATAAACATTTCTCTAAAAATAAAATTCGAATATCTCCAATGAGACTGCAGAAATAGCAAATTTTCGCTTTTCCCATTATAAGTCTATGGAAACTGAAAGTAGCCATAGCAAACAGAGTTCTTATCTGACTGGAAAAAAAAACAACATTTTTTTTTTTTTGTAGAGGTTAATGCCAGGAACATGTATGCAAAGTATCAGCTTCATAAAGCAAACAGTTTCTGAGGAGAAGATTTTTAAAGATTTTTTCGAAACTTTGTCCTTTTTGGGGCCCCAGCAACCAATCAAAATAAGCGATCAGGATGAAGGCCATCTGAAACGTACAGCACTACTCAATAAACATTTCTCTAAAACTAAAACTCAAATAGCTCCAATGAGAAAGCAAATATTTGCAAATTCCACTTTTTTCCATTATAAGTCTATGGGACGTATAAGTTGCCATGGCAGCCAGAGTTCTTATCCGATCTGAACAAAAAACAACATTTTTGGTTCCCCCCTCCTGTGGATGCTTTATGTCAAATATCAAAAGTTTTGGCCACACAGCTTCAGAGGAGATGTCATTTGAAGTTGTGGACGACGACGGACGACGGACGGACGACGGATACCTACCCATCCTATAAGCTCACCTTTGAGCCTTCGGCTCAGGTGAGCTAAAAAAGGGACGGTGCTGTCTGTTCATTTTGCCAGGCACAAATGCCAACATGTTAAGGGAGATGAAGAGCATTGTCAGCTAAGATGAAACCAAGAAACATAGAAGCCATATCGAGTTTTTAGGTTTTTATTTCATTGAGAAAGTGTTACTTGAAACAGTGATCGGCCAAACCGATCAATGGCCGATCACGATGCGGAGTGATTTTTTGGGGTTACCCTTCAACTTTTAACCCACTGCGAGCAGTACTTATTTGAATGCGCGCACCACACTTTCTTTTCACTTTTCAACGAATAAGACTCCAAACTTATCAGAAAAAAATAGGCGCTGTCTTCACAAAAAATAGGAAATCCTTCAAAACTGAACTTGAAAATCACGAAAATTTCACATAAAATTCACAGTTTTTTCTCGATTTTCTCTGCGATGCTTACACTTTGGCTGCCTCTGACCATGTGACTGAATGGCGCGTCTTTGCATTGACCCCTCGGACAGCTTAGAATTAGGAAAGCAGCGCGAAATTCAAAATAAAACAAAAAAGTAGGCATTTATTCATGCTATTGCAGTCTTCTCTTGGAGCCAAAAAATCACCCGAGAACGTGATTTTAAGATCACTTGTTTAAGTAAGTGCTCTGATTGCATATACCGTAGTTAACTATTCGGGGGTGGGGTTGGTTATTGGGTCCGAGTCTAAGCTGAGGCATTCGTTTGTCTTAGAAACTTAGAAAATGATATTGTCGCATCTGATCTTTAGTTCTACCAACACACGTCAAGTCACAGCAGTAGTGCACTCGTCATTTCGAGAATGAATCGGGGAAAAGATTGGACAAAGGCCAAGACAACCTCAGAATTACAGGTCAGCCGAGTTTCCTGCATTGATCACCACGGTCACTCTGAAGGGTTAGGGTTAGGGTACGAATCAGAATACACAACAGTATACATCAGAAGGATCTGTCAAGTATATGGATATACAAAGTGATTCATAATACATGTATCTGTCCCAGTTTCATTTTGTCATATTTTTGTACTGCTAATAAATACATTCATAGAATTTATACCATATTGATCTGTGAAAATCTAAATTTTATTTGTTATATTTTGTTACGGGCTTAAATTACTATCATGCTTAATAATAAAGGTCAAACTTTTTGATAGTTTTTGCATGATCCGTTATTATTTTATGTCTATTTCATGTTATCATGATATTTTATTCAATCCTTGTCACTACTTATATATGTACACTGATTTTTATATTTTTCAAAATAGCATGTTTCAGCTCTCAAAACATGTTGAGTTATGGTGAAGATGCATTTTATGCGAGGGGGCTCACAGAAAAAGCAAACTATGGAGGCAAGCTTGGCGTCGTGTAAGACCACTACGCCTATATGTAAATGTGAAAATCTTCGACCGATTCAATATAACATGTGAGTGTTATAAATTTAACATCATATACCAAGCAAAACTTTGGTTATTGCAGATTATTTTGATATAAATTATATTTTATCATACCTCATATAAATTTCCCATGTTAAACTCCCATAGGCCAGCGGGTGAAAATTCTTGCTGTCACCCTGCGATAATTTCGACTATCACATGCGTATAAATGATGCGCGCACAGTTAGTTTTTCACAAACGTTTTATCTCAATAACGATACCTTCAAAACACATAATTTCAGTAGTATTTTGAAGAAATTAAGTAAAACAAACAAATAGAACTATTTTGGTAACTGGAAATGGGCTAAATTGACGTTAAAAGGCGTGAATGACGATCGATTGTTGTGATGACGTTACGTAAATGCTAAATAACGTTACACAACGTCGCGCCAAAATTGATATTTCCATTTAAATGGTATGACATTTTTTAGGGTTTTAATTAATTCCGGCATGATAATATAAATACAACATTGCTGAGAGGATGATAGTAAGAATTTTCACCCTGAGGAAATGAGTATCGATGCCTATAGAAGCCAATGGTAAAGTGCAGTGATATATTGAGTGATATATCACTGGGCCGATTTGCGTGACGTTACTTTGTGCCGTTTTGACGCCATTTTGATTAAATTTTGACGTCAGCTATCCCAAAAGTCACGTTACCTTGACGTTAGACGGTGTAACGTCATCTCAACACGTTCAAAACGTAGCAAAAATATATAAACATTTTCGAAGCATTCAAAAGTTTGGCGGGATTGCTTCAGTGCAATGGTGGAAAAGTTAAAGAAACTGAAGGTTTAAAATGATTTTATGTTAGAATCGAAATAGATCAGCTCTAGTGCGTGAATTGCTGAGTAATACATCACTGTTTGCGCGCTCGTGATTTGCTCTGCTTTACAACAGACCTCCAAACAGTGATATATTACTCAACATTTCACTGCTAGAGTTGATCTATTTCTTAAATAGTGCATGTGCTACCAGAACAAAACTATAAATGAAGTACTGAATGTGTGGAAGATATGTTTACATTTTTATTGCAATCGCCCTAGATAAAAGTATCTTTCTTGATGTTCTTCATTTCCCAATGAAAAACATAAAGTCACGTGATCTACAGGCCACGCCTATGGGCGGGGCGACGTCAAAACCACCCAGTGACATTGTTTGTTTGCTCTTTTTGTAGTGACGTTGGTCGCGTATCGCCTTGACGTTTGGCGCGAAATTTTCACGTTTTGGTTGTTCCAAAATAACGTTTAGTCGGATTTAATGTCAAATAACATGAAAATGAGCGGTTATATGCGCAATTAAAAATCTGATACTTCATTGATAATATAAAATGTAAATATAAGTATTGAAATTCAGATTTTAGCTTTCACTGGATGATGAAAAACATTAGATGTTTTAATGTCTCCGAGAAGCCCTTCGGGCTTCACAGACATTAAAGCAGCCTCATATTTTTCATCATCCACTGAAAGCTAAAATCTGAATTTCAATCCTTAAATGAATCACCTTGTATAAAAGAGAAATGAAATGAACATGAACTGTAAATGGCTTGTGTTCTTATATGTGATGGCGTTGGCCTAGACGCTTAAAGTCATTGTTTAACTGTAATGACTAAATACGAGGGTAAATAAAAATACGTGGACTTTCCTCATAATTACCTTGATAACGGTCCGTTTCACGAAGCGTTTTATGACATGTCTTATCCTATGACACAACTTATTACTAATTTCGGTAAAAGATATGTCTCATCCTTTAGATACCCTTACTTTAGTCCTAACGAGAGGATATATCTTATGATTGATCTTATCTAATAGTAAACTAAAAATGGCGGCCGTGTTAATGTGAGGACAAAAAATTACCTACACTGGACAGAAGACAACATAGCTTACCACTGAGCCACCGAGTCATATTTTTCGTTCGTTGATTCAGTATTGATAATGACCAACCTACACTGGACAGAAGACAACATAGCTTACCACTGAGCCACCGAGTCATATTTTTCGTTCGTTGATTCAGTATTGATAATGACCAAAAACATACACATATATTTCATTTTAGTGTGTTTGTTTGTTTGTTTGAATTGATGCTTAACGCCCCAGTCAACACCCATGGTCATGTCGAGACGTTGCCTCCATTTCATGGGACGTTATATGTATACAAAATTAGAATGTCATAGCATCCAAAAAGTGATTCAAATATACCGAGCCAAACTTATAACGCAATATTTGGTTTATTTGTAATGTTATAGAATAAACTTTGTCTCCACTGATAGATTGCCGGGCGATCGACGCATCTAACAACATATTGGTTGTACATTCTGTATTATGCGTCTCAAGAAATTAATCATTTTTCACGATCCATAAAGAAACAATTTGTGTTAGAACTGACTTCCAGAATCTCATATATGGTAAAAATCTTTAAATAGTTTCTTCTCTGGAATGGGTTGATTGATTTCAATGAAAAATGATATGTAGCATCGAAAACTTTGGTCCATCATAATTGGTATAAATCATGACCTTGGGTTGGCCTTGACCCACTTAACGGCGAGGCCAAATACGGTTACGTAGACTTTTAAATGAAAAAAAAATGGAAACATTGGCTTTTCCATAAAGTTTTGTAACCTGTGACCTGAAGATTGGTAAATGCAGACAGTTTACAGTGTTGATAAAAATTATATGAGTATTATAGGTCTCGTTTACTTCTTACCTTGACCAACATGACCTTAGCCAAAGGTCATTTATCAAAGACCAAATCTCAGGTGAGCGATAGCAGGACCATTGGTCCTCTGTTTTTTATTTCTTACATTATTTTTGGCAAGTTCAAATGTTAAATGAGCCGCCTCATGGGAAAACCAACAATCTGCATAGGCGAAAACAAAGACGCAGATCAGCTTCGCGGTAACCGCGAAGCTGATCAGCGCCTTTGTTTTCGCTACTCGTATAGTACAATTCCTCCTCTATTTAACTCCAAAATTTCAAGCTTCTAGCCTGCTTCTGTAGCTGTACAGGCCGGTTTGTGTCAGACCTGTTCGGAAACCACATTGTTTGTTTCCCACGAGGCGGCTCAAATATTTTCACTTCCCAGCATATTCAAGAATGCGGATGTTAATGCAAATGTTTTGGACAAAAAGGCGTGAAATTGAATTATTTTGGAAAATTAATTACCAATAAAACATTCAATAACTTTTAAATAATGCATTTGTGATCTGCAATATTTCAGAAATCAACAAAACATTTTGGTTTAGAGGACAGGTAGTTTTTACAAAATTTTGAAAATTAGAATTTTCAGAAAAATAACTGGTAGTTTTGAAAATTCCCATTTAAACAACGAAGAATTAAAACCAAATTCAAACAAATATGCGTTCTTAGGTTATGGCAGATACCCACACTCCCAACTTAGTATGACTCTTTTGCCGTTTTTTTAAACGGAAGTCAAATTTATTTGCTGTTCTTCCGATTTGTGAGCCAGAATTTTGAATTCTGCTGGTCGGCGTACTACCAGCCTGTCACATGATGATTGAAAATTCATGTTTTAGATCTCGCATGTGCAAAATCGATCTATACAAATAAGCCGTGTCACGAGAAAACCGGAGTTTTGCCTATGCGAAAATAAAGACGCAGATCAGCATATGCAGTAACTGCACAGCTGATCAGCGCCTTTGTTTTCGCTGCTCGGATAGTATAATTCCTCTTCCACTTAAATCTAGCATTTCAAGATTCTAGCTTTATTATGTGACTGTACAGGGCTGCCTGCGGTTTGTGTCAGACCTTGTCGGAAACCCCGAAGACCGGTTTTCTTGCGTCGCAGCTCAAATAGAAAGACGATAGCTACAAACAATTTTACCTAAATTCCAGACGTATGACTTTTAACCGACTGAACCTACTGGTGACATGCTGCCATCGATGGTGGTCCGATGCCGCCAGGTGTGTTTGTCTAGACATCTGTTTTTACTTCATATTTCCGCTTTTCCGCGAATTGCGTCATAAGAAAATATTTTGGCATGTGAGACAAATAAAGTTGCTGTAATACGCACATCGGCGAAGCGCCTTTTCTTTCCCGTTGAATATATACAGCAAGATATCCTACATGAAAATGAAAATCAGTTTTTATTTTATACTTTACAGTGAAAACCAATGTATATCAAAACTTAAATTGGTATTTTGATTGATATGAAATTTCACTGATATCAAATCTCACTGATATCAAAAGTCACTATATCATATAGACTGATATCAGCCTATAAATTTACTGTAGATTTTGGATTACTTCTGACGTGAAAATGAGGCGCTGATCAGCTGTGCAGTTACTGCACATCTGATCGTAACTGCACAGCTGATCTGCGCCTTTGTTTTCGCCTATGCGCGTTTTTTTTTTTTTGTTTTCTTATGCAGTGGCTAAAATTAAGTATAGTCCTGCATTTTTTCCTTCTTTAGCGCGTATGTGGATTATGTCACGTTTTATTGAAATTTTCCCAGAAAATCTTCGTATGATTGCATGGTCGAGCTCAGTCTTACAATTAGTGTTGACAAGACGGCAAAGCAAAGTGATCAAAAATGCAAACAGCAGCATTGCTTTGTTTGCTTATGGTCTCTTCTGTTGCCTGTCGCAAGCTAAACCTAGGATGGAAGTACGAAGAAACGTTAAACATGATGAAAAACGAAATGAACACAATGAAAACCGCAATGAACACAATGGAACGGAAAATGGACACAATGAATGAGAAAATAGAATCGTTATTAGAGACGAATGCGCTACTTACAAACAAAAATGCCTTGCTAACAGAGAGAATTGACAGCCTGGAAAACAAGGAAAGCGATTCGGAAAATGCACATATTGCCGAGAATCATAAGCGTTTCAAAAGGACTATACCGGCTGATAGGCAATGTATATGCCGGGTGACAAAAGGACTTCAACTTTATATTCGACATGAAGTTACAGACCACTTAAGCCATCTGCTTATCACAGGTATGGTTACATTTGTAAAGTTAAGTATATTATGAAACGTGGGCAAGTGGCAAATTACAACACGAATAATATCATGGTTGGAATTTATAGTTTTGCAATAATTATTTAGATCTGTATCTTAACTCAAAGTATCCGTCGAACGTAACAGGTATGTCTTTAAATTGGGCAAAAAATGTTTCAATGCCAGGCCGAGGCAGATAAAGAACATCAGGAAAAATGTCCGTGAAATGTGTACCACATTAAACCCCTCTTTTATATAGGAAAAAATGGGTTTGCAGGGTTATACCTTTTTTTTTTTCTTATTTTTACTTAAGATTAATTTTTCTGAAGTGTTTGTGAAAACGAAATAACCTGGATTCTTAAGAATATGTTTGTTACTTGAATATCTCTCCGTCACTTCGGTGGCAATTGCAATGTGCGTCACCGATCATTTTATCGGTTTATATACAATTCGGACCATGTGATTCTCAGCTGTGAAATACAGAATTCAGTGCGGAAGCTTTTACGGTCCCAAACAGTAAAACGAAGTCTAGTGTACGCGTATGGCATAGATGAGGCTTAGACATTGAGACTGTTTGTCTTGCATACCGGCTATTTTTTTAGTATCGGTCAGTGCTCTCAAATAAAGTTTTATCAAATACAGTAAGACATGATAATAATCATTTTAATAATAATAATAATAATAATAATAATAATAAAAGTATAATAATAATTATAATATTTATAATAATAATAATTATAGTAATATGAAAGCAATAAACGTAGGTGTTTCTAGACAGCATTGTGCTTTCATTATAAGTGTTCTTTTCTGCATTCATGATAGCATGTCCCCTCCTCAAGTTCTTATCAAAAACTTCTGTAAATCATCGGGGATTCTTAAAACATGGCCAATCAATCAGAAGAGAGCTAACTATAAGATCACACGCATGCATAACATAACATCCATGCCTTCTTCAGTACATCTGTATTAGCGATCTTGTCTTGTATTTTGAATTTTTTAACAGTTTTCGCAAACAGTGAATATGATTTTAAGAAATCTCTTTACATTACGTTGGAGTAATGTTCATGTTTCACATGCTGCAGCCTTGCAGCTACACAGACCCTCACCAAGCGTCAAGCTTGATTCTGTTTAGCTTCCAGACATTTGCGAGGAGTCTTCCAAATCACATACCCTTTTTGCAGTTCTGACATTGATATCATCATTAATTTGCACTGCCCTGGAACGAGTGCTTCCCGGGTGGATGAATTAATCAACAACTCTAAGTTTTTGTCCATTCACAATGATAGTGGGTACATTGTGCAACTCTTCAGATGCTGGGTTATTTACATTATTTGTCTTTTTTGTGCTGATAGTAATGTCTTAAGTATCGCATGATTGAAAATATTAATCTGAATGGTTTACTGGTGACAACTGACAATACTTCACCAGGGGTGCATCAGGAGGAGACAGGTGTATCGATATCAGAAAGAAACGTGAATATAATTCTATTGAGGATTTTCAAACTTGATCCATTGACTCTTAGATTTACCAGTGCCTGTGAGCTTACCAATGGCATCTGTATAGAAAGGTGCTACACTAGAGCCTGAAATAGCTACAAAGCATGTCTTAATAGATGGAGATTGTTCACAAAGGAATGATGCCACAAAGCATGTCTTGATACATGTAGATGGAGATTGTTCACAAAGGAATGATTCTCTTATTGCCACAAAGCACGTCTTGATAGATGGATATTGTTCACAAAGGAATGATTCTCTTATTTAAGGATATTGCAAAGGTAAACAAGTACGATCTCTCCAAATGTTCTGTACCATGGGAGACACAAGAACCATAATGGGCTTATGTAAACCAATTTAAACACAAAGTCCATGCCAAATGCATAGAATCACTTTCACTTGCCGGACGTTCATGTTTCCAAGTTTTTTCATCATTTATTTAGATATAGCATGTGTATTATAATAGGCAGGTACAAGTAGGCAAAGATCAGGAAAAGGCGCAATCAGAAAAGAGATTCCAAATCCAAAAACCGAGGTGGGAAAAAACCAAACTAACAATCAGGCACTTATACCATGAAACATATCGTAAACCAAATGAGCAGCTATTTTCCCAATAGGTGGCCACTCAGTTACCTTAACTTAATTAAAAATATGAAAACATACATAAGGCGCCAACAGCACAAACAATTTTAAACACCAAGACATAAAACAAAACGAACCACCACAGAAGTATCGCCTTGGAACGATCAGTAACACAAAGTTACTGGCGGGCTTAAACCGGTTTTACAGGATCCTAACCTCACCCTCAGCTTCTGCAGTGGTTCATAACATTTAGTAAGTTCTTCGGTCCTCGTGGTGAATCTCTAACTAGTCAATGAATCATCAAGAACAAACAAATAAATCATAATAAACATCCTGATGAATCAAAAACAAGGACTCACAGATTGAGTAAGCTGCCCGACGATGGAGATCCCTGGGCGCCGAATAACCTACTAACTCCGGAGCAAAAGAAAAACACCAGTTGGTCCCCGGTGTAGCTTACTACATCACTCCAGGTCCTAGGGTTATAAAACATGTTTTCTAGCTCAACGCAGATAATAATGATATTTAAACTAAACATAAAAATAGAAGTAGGCAATTATCAGGAAAAGGCGCCTTCAGAAAAAATTCCCACTCCAAACACCGAGGTGGGAAAAACTAAATTGACAATTCGGTACTTATACTTACAAAGTAGTGGTAAGTAAAGAAATATTTAGAAAAGGACAAATCTTTTATTCATATTTCCATACCATGTGGTTACAACTGCACGTATCAGAAAAGGATAATTGTATATCCTTAGTTTTGTAACATAATTTCTTTGTTTTCTATACATTTCCTAATTTGATTTATTTCTGCATTCCTTGTGTGTAACTTTTGTTTTTTCTTTTAGAAAGCTTTTTTCTCTTTATTCATAAATGGGGGTGATTCTTTCTTTGGATATGTTTGCTTTTTGGAGCGTTTTCATCCAGATATCCATCAAAAGTGTCCCTTTATCCCAGTAGCAATCTTCTGCATCATCGAAGACAGTTGCCACCTGGAATGGAACCTGATGAAGATCCTGGGTGAAACTGGCCTCATCAAAAGATTTATAATTTCGAAAGGTTTCTTTGTGTCTTTTTGTAAGAAAGACAGTTTTCTTTGAAGCATACTGCAATCATGTTATGGCCGTCACTCAGTCCACAATTAAATTTTATCACATTGCACAAAAGACTGGAGCTATTTGTAAGCTTATATGAGCATGAAAAATAAAGTTTCATAATCTCAGGGCAAGAACACCGTATCATGTTCTGGGTTTAGATGTTTATGCCTCTACAGCTACTCATCTCATTGGAGGTGGAACTGAACTTTTGAGTTGGAAATGTCTATTTTAGTTCAGTCAATGGCTGTCATAATCGTTTTACGGCGTTTCCCAAAATGTTTCCGTAATGAGCGTAAACTCAACCGAGCGGCCATGGCTTCGTAATGGTAGAATGGTGTACGTGCTGATTTGCACGGAATACATTGCTAACATAGCTAAAGGCAAAATTTGTCCGAGGTCAGCACACAGCGATCACAGCAAAGCCTATAGGCATAATTAAACGGTCGAACATTTTTATAGTAAACGGAACCGGGCAAATAAGAATATCGTTTATTACATGCACGTATTCATAAACATATTATGCATTTCTTTGTATTTGTAGTATTAAATCAATTTGACAACCGATAATAATAATGACTTCGCTGCAATGAGACTTGGTATATAAAAATAGTATTGGGTCCATTACTCGTTGACATCAGCATTAATTTAACTCATTTATTTCAGAAATGCTCTTTTATCTCGCATTTAACTGTGATAACCATGGAAAACCTAACAGAGGGATTATACCACAGGCCATATCTAATATGAACCCACTATGTACGAATTCCATGTCCATAGATCATTTTGACAGCCTATGCAGAGACTGAGAGGGAAAACCATTCTCAGAACAGCTAAGATCTAACAAAGGGCTACCGATGTCTGCACAGGGCCAACGGCCCAACACCCCGCCGACTCAAGACCAACACTGGCCCAACAATGTAAAAGACTAAAGCAAGGGGATCTGTACCCCCTCCGAGAATGAAAACCCCACACAGACGCAGCAAAGGACAAATGGGTCAAACTCGTCAAAACAAGACAGAGCTGGTGGTAGATACGGCACAGCAGTTGAAGCTGGGCCGCATCAATTGTATTATTTTCAGGAAAACACACAGAACATACTTTAGAGCAAAATAGATCAATTGAACATTAAATGAAATACTAAGTACAAAAGTCTGACAGTTTAAATACCCTAATAACCTCACTCCAAAAGATAGACTTGTTCCATAAAACCATTGGGCCCGTAAGCCAAATTGTTGAACTAGGTTTATGTGGCGAACAGCACAATGGTTTGCCCCATCAGCAAAAAAGAAAACAGTGGCAGCTAGCAGCAAATATATGCAGTTATAAAGGCGAGCTAGACCCATAGTTTTCAACTCATGACCCAATTTGTTGTATCAAAAACAATTACATTGCAAAATCAAATGCACTTTACAACCATGCCAACTTAACATTACATTTATTCTTGTACGTAAAAAAATAAAACACTCACTGGCAATGCTTTTAACCCAGTCCTATAAGCACTGTCACATTTAGCAAACGAAAGCTGCCTTTTACCGAAACATCATACCCAATCAGAGTAACAGTATTTGTTAATATTGGGAGCCAAGCAAATAGCTTGATTTGTAATAGCTTGATTTGTAAACGTAATTTACACTTTAAATACCCATACAGTACAATGTATTAAAACAAAATTACCCCCGAAAGAAACAACCCACGAAAATGTACAAAGAATGATGGAAACCAGCAAACAAGGGCCCCATACTGAGCTCATTGTTTACTGGATATTAAACTAATATATAACAAAAATAATACGATTAATGGCAAAATAACATAGCTGCAAGTCACTTACAAAATCCACAATCAGTTCGACATTGGTTTGAATGCAACCGATACTAAGCTGTCGGGGAAGTGGAACGAGGTACCCAAGTGGAGCGGAGTGACAGTTAGCCAGCTGATCTACTTTTGAGGTAGCCAGCAAACGCAAGCAACCACGCTCTTTATCGGAATCGCTATCACTATTCTTATGTATCCACAATAATGTCAAGTCAAACCTCCTAGCAAGACAGAATTTCTGCAAATGCTAGGAACCCATATCCCCAGAGAACATGCTATGAAAGCTCAAATATAGGTACATGATATTTCAATGCCAAATCAAGTCATGCTGAATGACCCTTATATACTATTTTTACAGAGTTGGAAAAGGCCATTACATCTTTCATAAATATGCGTCTTTC
Source organism: Rugalucina vietnamica (assembly GCA_964017185.1). Classification (NCBI taxonomy): domain Eukaryota; kingdom Metazoa; phylum Mollusca; class Bivalvia; order Lucinida; family Lucinidae; genus Rugalucina; species Rugalucina vietnamica. The sequence goes on from OZ024873.1 coordinate 19,015,595, forward strand.
TGAAAAATTAGATTCATTTTACAGAATAAGGAATAAGCATCAGAGTAGCCATTTCTGCTTTATGCGAAGCCGAACCAATTCTGAACCTGTGACCTTTGTATCTAGAGTTATCTAAATCAGAAAAAAATAAGGCACCCGTGAAGCTGTTGATCGAAAGCAGCCCTTGGTTCACCGATTATCGAACAGAAGAAAGGCCCCGCATTTGAACCCCGAATTTTGACATACTCAAACGCCACTACACTGTCAAAATAAGAAGCAAAACCAATAACAAAGCTGATTCTGTGAGGACATTTGTTCAATTGTGCTTAAAATTTCTGAATTTTACCTCAACCAACAATTCCTCCTTCGCAATTATACAAGGAAGAGAAAAGAGTAAATAAGAAGTATGTTATGATTTAGGAAACAGCTTTCATGCTTTCAGAAATTTAGTGTTTTTGAATTACTGTAAACATTTTCTGATTATTGTGGATACTAAAAAACAATAACTGTCACTATAAAGAAGACCTTTAAAGAAAATTATCATTTTAGCACTTCATTTTTACGATTCAGTCTGTTGTTCTTCTGTTCAAAATCGGTATGCTTCTATGTTATTATCTTCTCATTCTGGTGAATTGATATGTTGAATATTTGAGTGTAACAACACATCATACCATTGTTCAGCATTATAGTCGTCACAAGACTTAGCCAATCACACAATAGGCAGCAAAGTCTGGATTTCTGCACAATGAAACAAGCATTTGAAGTCCGCGGCATGATTGCAGACTCTAGCAAACCTAGTAAGTAGCGAAATGTATACACCATAATAAGCACGGCGAGGAACGTAACCATCCAAAAAACGGAAAATGTACTACATGTATATCAAAATCAAAGTCATCGCATTTATCATAGATTTTAGAAGAAACAAATCCATTTGCAAAAGAAGATGTAAATCTAAAAAGGGGCTTCGGTATCTATGGTGTTGGCTTTATTCAACTGTAGTTCAGGTGGATAAATTTGTTTGACCATGCCCTCAAAATAAGGATTGCCAATGTTCAAAAGGTCATCGAAGTACCTAGAGGTCCCATTAAAAGCCTCGATAACACCAGCTTGATTGTCATGGTTAAGAGAATCCATGAAATCTCTTTCGTAGTACTATTAAAATAAACGAGCTACGAGAGGGGTGCAATCTGTACCCATCGGAATTCGAACAAGTTGTCTGTAAAACTTTGTTCCGAATGTAATATACATATTATCCAGGAGATAGGATAAGGCGTCGCATACATTTTGACATGACCAAAGTATCGACTTTGGTCAGAGGAAGCGAAAAAACAAGTGATTTTCTGTTATTACAGGCCAAATAAAGTGAACCATAGTTTTTTAATACTCTGTTGAATGTCCACTCTATCAAAATGTACAAGTAGAATCGAGTTGTTTTTCTTTAATCAGATTATGTGGCAATGTGGTATTCAGAGTAGAAAATTCGTACGTGGACAAGTCCGTCGCACGGAACTCTGTACACTTTAATTTTCTGAGCACCTCGCCAGCATTTTTATTGACCAAAACCATTTCTATTTGAAGTTTCATACACCGCCTCACAGTATCGTATGGCATGAGATTTGATAGCAGTAAGACAGGAAGTTAAAAATTTAGAAAGTTCAGTGGTATAATACTACAAGCCCTCCTTAGTTCATAGTACGCAAATTCTTCCACCCCTAGGCACCGGTGATCATGACATAGTTTACCATGAACTGAAAATCAATCTCAAAAGAAGACAGCAAAAACCAAGGCCTATTAAACTGTACAAGAAGACAGACTGGACTGGCACCAGGGAAGAAATGAGAGACTACCAAAATGTCTACCACAGCCAAGTCGCAGGATCGGATACGAACACCAAATGGACAGAATTCAAAAAAAGCTCTAAACAACATGACAGAGAAATTTATTCCTACTAAGTTTTGCAAGCCCAAAGAAAGCCAACCCTGGGTAACCCGTGAGATCAAACGCCAAATGAACAAAAGAGACAAGTTGTACGCAAAAATAAAACAAAACAGATCAAATCCCAACCTTAAGGAAAAATTCAAAGTCCTCAAACACATATTCTTGCATAGATATCTATGCACATAGCTGTTTGAAGCCGTTTTCGATTGGTCGAAAGCAGTGTTCAAACAGCAAAACCCATGTTCAAATCATGGAATTCACGTGCCGTTTGAACATGGGTTTTGGCCGACGTCATTGGTCAATGCGACGTGACGTCATGTGTTTTGTAGAAAAAAATGGCCGACGTTGAGGAAGCTCTGCGGTTTTCGGTGAGTTTTTACGTTGTTAATGTTATTTTCATAAGATTTTAAGTGGATTAGAGTGAATATGCAAGAATAGCGATCAACCATGGTTTGTTTCACTATTCAAACATTCGCTGGATCACTCGGAAGGTGTTTGAACACGCGGCCTGCGGCCTTGTGTTCAAACACCTTCCTCGTGATCCATCGAATGTTTGTACACTGAAAACCATGGTTGATCCCTATAATCCAAAAGAAACTATGACAATCGTACAACAGTTACATTGAATCAATCATTACGGACCAACAAGAAACAACATCAAAATTTAAACGACCAAACAAACGTCTTTTCACATTCATAAAACAGCAAAAATCCGACAGCAAAGAAATAAACTGCCTAAAATCCAATGGTATAAACTACACTGACGCTGTTGAAAAGGCCAACATCCTCAATAACCAGTTTCAGTCTGTGTTCACCAAGCTTGTACCCCTTAAGTTACGCCATCTTGTAAACCTTATTTTTCCAAGAAAACTAAGCTTTCCATTGATGCCAAGCATAACAGTCACAGCAAGTGGAGTTGCAAAACAACTCTCCAAGCTTAATCCAGGAAAAGCTGCAGGCCCGGACAATCTCACCTCCCGGATCTTAAAAGAACTTCACAATGAAAACGCTCCTATCCTCACTGATACTTTTAACACATCTCTCTCTGAAGGCACAGTTCCCAAAGACTGGAATAACGCCTACGTAACTCCAGTATACAAAAAATGTCCAAAATCAAAACCTGAAAACTACCGCCCCATATCACTTACCTGCATTTGCTGTAAAATTATAGAACACATCATAACCTCTAATGTAATGGCCTATCTTGATAAAAATAATCTCCTTTTCCACAATCAGCAAGGCTTCAGAAGCCGGGTCAGCTGTGAAACACAACTAATCCAGTTCACACAAGACCTATACGATACTCTCAATGATAAAGGCCAGGCAGATGTCATAGTCATGGACTTCAGCAAAGCATTTGATAAGGTAGACCATCAAAGGCTCTTGCTGAAGCTCCATCGACTAGGTATTAACCATGGGGTGATTACATGGATCCGGTCTTTCCTTTCAGACAGAAGCAAGTGTGTCGTACTTGACGGCGAAAAATCAGATGCTTGTCCTGTCCTTTCAGGTGTCCCCCAAGGGTCAGTACTGGGTCCATGTCTTTTCCTTATGTACATAAATGACATGCCTGAAACCATAAACAGCAATATCAGACTATTCGCAGATGATACCATCATGTATCTTACCATCACCAACCAATCTGACTGCCTTGACCTTCAAAATGATCTTTCCAAACTAGAAGCATGGGAGAGTGAGTGGCTTATGGCCTTCAACCCAGAAAAATGTGAAGTGATCAGAATCACAAAGAAACACAAACCTATAATTTTTTACTATAAGCTCCATAACATCAAAATCAAAACTACTAAAATGCCAAATACCTAGGACTACTTATATCAGACGACCTTACATGGACTAAACATATCAACCAGACCACTGCCAAAGGAAACAACACCCTGAAATTTATCAAGAGAAATATCCAGACTCACAACACCAAGATCAAAGAAACTGCCTATAAAACCTACGTCAGGCCCCTTTTAGAATATTCATCGTCAGTCTGGGATCCCTGGCAGAACAAATACATAAAACAGCTTGAGATGGTACAACACAGGGCAGCCAGATATATCATCAACGACTACGCAAGTACCAGCAGCGTCACGGCAATGTTAAAAAATTTAGGTCTTCCATCATTACAAACTCGTAGAAAAATATCATCCCTGGTAATGCTATACAAGATTCAATCAGGTAAAGTTCGAATCACTCTCCCACCATACATCACTCCCTCAATTCGTAACAGACTCTCTATTCCATACTCAAGAATCAACGCTCACTTGTACTCCTTTTTTCCAAGAACAGCAAGACTATGGAACAACCTCCCCCCTGACCTGACCAATTGTCCAGACCTGGAAACATTCCGGGCTGGACTGTATTCCCACTTCCATTGAAATCCAGAAAGATCATCATCATCATCATTATCATCATCATTTTCATCATCATCATCATCATCATCATCATCATCATCATCATCATCATCATCATCATTATCATAATTGACAACACTGCAATCAATGAAATTAACCCTATGGACATGATGGGTCAGCGGGTGCTACATTCACTGAAAACCGCCATCATCATCATCATCATCATCATCATCATCATCATCATCATCATCATCATCATCATCATCATCCCAATTCCATCAACATCCACATTACCACCACCCAACAAACAAAACCGGAGCAAATTCGAAATTCTACTGTCCAAAACGGATTATTATGAGAATCCCTTTCCCTTTTTAGTTTTTTTATTTTTTCTCTTTCGGCCATTTCCACACACACACTCCACGTAATACTCTTTTTGAGGTGTATGGAGTATCCGGCAGATTCAGATACAAGAACTAGAATTTGCAATTGTAATATCCAGCTGTAATATTACTAGAACCAGTCAATGTCATGGCGTTATGTTAATAACTTCAGTTGCTAAGTAACGTCACTTTCATTATGACTCTACCACCATACTAGTTGTATTAAATCAATTAACCATCATGACTTAAGTTATTACAGCAATAAATCTAGCTTTGTACGGTCTATTGTGAAGCTTATGTAACCAATACATCGTAGGAAGTTTGTCTTGGCCTTCACTGACACAAACAGAAAACTTAACTGGTAATTCGTTTAAGTGAGCATTAACTACATACATTTCATAACTATTTGTTTCCTGATAAGCCCTGGTACCACCAAGCTCCTGTTTTAAAGTCTTAATATAGTGAAAAGGCCGCTTTTGATAATCTAACAGGTAAACGGGGCAATGATGGTCACTTGGGCAACATCGGGAGAACCCCGATGAATAAAACACCCTGACGAGGGAGTTTAATATGTCAGGACATGTAAATATGCGGTGTATATGATGATGATAATAATAATAATAATATAGTGCTTTCTATATTTCAGATAAATCACAAACAAGAAGACGCTGTACGCTCTGTATTGGTCCAAAAGGTAGGCACTTTAAAACATAAAGTTAACATAATTGCTATAGACCCTTGATGATGTGTCTGATCACGCCTCGTAGCTGCGCTATGAAAGGCCGGAATAGACGAGACGCAGTCGAGGGCATGCTTAGCCACAGCCTTGCAGACTTGTAGATTTTGTGAGCTTGATTTACCAGGCATTTGCACGGAATCTTACAGGTTTTTTGAAGTTCTGACATAGACCTCAAAGTCAATATTTATTGGTCTGGGGTGAGTGTCCCATGTAGGTTAAGTTATCAACCATATTTTATTCATTCACGGTAAGCCCAGATACATGTAGGCAGGTACACATACACATGTATATGACATAAATATCCAGCCATCATACCAGCGTCATATCATATCGTGTCATATGTAGAATAACTTTTTAACCGGCATGCCCTCTTATCTTATTATTCAGATTTGTTCAGTGATCATCGTATTATTCTACCGAAATGTATAGGGGATAACTAAAAACCAACGTACAAAAAAGTACAAGTAGGCAAAGATCAGGAAAAGGCGCAATCAGAAAAAAGATTCCCACTCCAAAAACCGAAGTGGGAAAAAACAAACTAACAATCAAGTACTTATACCATGAAACATATCGTAAACCGAATGAGCAGCTATTTTCCCAATAGGTGGCCACTCAGTTACCTTAACTTAACTAAAACTATGAAAACACACATAAGGCGCCAACAGCACAATAAAAAATTAAACACCAAGACACAAAACAAAAAGAACCACCCCAGAAGTATCGCCTTGGAACGATCAGTAACACAAAGTTACTGGCGGGCTTAAACCGGTTTAACAGGCGCCTAACCTCACCCTCAGTTGCAAATCCTTGAGTAAATCCTTGAGTAAAAAATGAAGAAAAACAAGCTTTTAAAATACTTTTTTCTTTCATACTTCCACTATTCGTTATCATTCAGTCCTTTACTTTCCAATCCGGCAATAATCGTGACACAGTAGCTATGAACGAAATATGAACAAAACACAAATTCAATGTATATCTCTAACTAACAAACTTCATTTTCTGAAACTAAGAACAAAATTTAATAGATTTAATCAACCATTGAACGTCCTTTCATATCTACGAGCGAAATTATTTAGATAAGTTGCGCATGGCACAGTCTTCTTAATTCAGACTTTTCAGTGTTTTTAACTTGCAACTAGAATAACATCTGGCCTGCACATCAGAATTATGTAAGACATGTAATGATACTTTCAATAATCCTACATGATGATGGGGCTCAAAATTTCTTTTCTAAATACTTTTCTAAATGCTTAAATTTATAGCAAAATTAGTTTTATTTAAACGTTCAAGAAAATTATTTTTGCAACCCAGACACGCACTGGCATTGAATATTATCTGAAAGACTATATCCGGATACATTTATTCCTATCAGACAATGTAGTGTGTTCCTATTTCATTTTTATCATTTATTACAGTTTGCACAACATTCTATCAATATGTAACATACGTGACGGAATACTGTAAGTTACGTGACGGTAATATTAAAAGTCATTTACGTTATTTTTAAACTTAGATATGTAAGGCTCACAAAGTGACTGACCCACAAACGGTACCAATCCCACAAACTAGACCACATCCACAAACTGGGCCGGATGGGAATATGGGCCCCCGCCCATTGGAGCCTAAAGAAATACATGTGCTGCTTGTGCCTTCAGGCAAAGCTTCTACGCTAAAGACTGTCCATCTGATTAGTGGTTAAATGGAGGCAACGCCCCAAGATGACCATAGCTGTCGACTGGGACGCTAAACCACAACTCAAACAAACAAACAAACTGGGCTGGCACAAATGAATTCCCACAAATGGGCCAATTTTCTTTCCGTGAGCGCATTAGTTTGACATTACTTTTCACCTTTCGACACCACCTTGAGTTTTGTGACGTCAGCTACCCCATGGGCCATCAAGTATTGAACTCTTGACATTAGACGGCGTAACGTCGTTTCAGTGCGTGGCAAGCAAAAAATTGTGTGTCCATAACACAGTCAAACATTTGGGGGTGGGGGGATTTCTACGGTGGAATGGTGGAAAACTAAACAATTTCGAAGTTTTAAGCGGCATGCATTCTATTTATTTTGTGTTAAAATCGAAATACGTAAGCTCTAATGCGAACTAGCTTACCACCTTTTCTATTCAGAGGCTGTCTACCTATATGAACCTACTAAACGGCAATGAAACCAGCCTACATAGCCTAACTATATATGCTTATTACTGGTCGTTGTAGCATGAACCCGCCATGACCAATAACAGTAAGGTTTGAACTTGATGTAAACACCCTTTGTGCACTTGATGTGCAACGCAAGTGTAGAATTTCCTAAAGTTGTTTTACCTGAATTGTGCACCTGATTTACTCAATAAGTCCATTAATGTAAACTTTAGCTCAGACTTGACTGCACCTGTCTTGGTTTACTAAAAAGGCTGACAACAGCCAAGCTATCAGGACAATGTTACAGTCTATGACAGCCTTCTTATCAGGGCTGACCAGTTTTCATGACCGACTACCTTTCATGGTTAATCGGACATACTGAAGCCTACGTATCTAGCCTAAATAACCAGCCATCGAAACAGCTTATTCATCCAAGCTATTTAACCGATCATTCTGACAACCTGGGGCCAGTTGTTCAAAACGTTGTTAGCTAAACATCATCGTTAAGACCTCAACTCGTTAAGTAAATGCTGACTAAATAAGCAAATACACTGTTATTTTTTGTTGATAAAATGTGAGAATCATTTGCAATGCAAAGGATTCTCACATTTTTTCAACAAAAAATAACAGTGTATTTGTAATATTCATGTTTTAAATTTTAACGAATCGTTCACTAACGATGTCGTTAATTTTGAACAACTGGGCCCAGGTTGTCTGACTAACCAGGCTTCCTGACAGTTTACATTTACATATCCTAGCTAATTACCGGACACTGTAACTTGAGCTATCTAACCCGCCATCATGATAGCTTACCTGCCTGAGCTGACTTACAAGCCTTAAAACAGCCCATCTATCTGGATAAACTTACAGTCTAGCATACTACTAGTAACAGCCTACCTTTCAGGACTAAAAGGTCATCCCGACAACATACCTATCAGGGCAAACAAAGAGACCATTGAATTACGTTTCCTTGTCAAGTTAAACACGATTTTTATTTGAGCATTCTTAATAAAGGATGGCAAATTATTGTTATTTTGGTCCAAGATTTAAATAAAGCTAATACCTGTAATCAACAGACTTTTCTTTATTATTGCATATTGCTTTGGCAGAGAAGGTTCAAAAGTGGCTGCGAAAAGGGGCACTGAGAGAAGTAGAATATAAAATTATTATAAATCATCCAGACTTGAAAAATGGTTGAATCCATATGCATTTTATGTTCCATTGATCATTATTTATACTGGCGATAACACTTATTGGAGGGGTGTAAATAAGTATAAGATCTTGGATAAAGGCAACAAAATAAAGAATTTCGTTAGATAAAAGCTTCTCCTAATTTTTATTCAGCATGTTCGCTACAGAGACAATATGCTATGAAGTAAGCAGATGCGAGAGAATCCATCAAAATTGCAACCATGCATCTTTAATGAATAAGGTTATTATATTAATCCAGTAATATGATATTTTAATGGTGATTTGTGCTTAATATGTTTTTCAGTCAGTAAATTGGTATCTTTGTCATTTGCACTTTTTTCAGGTGCAAAGGGTGACTTGGGCATGGCTGGTGTAAAGGGGGACAAAGGAATGATGGGTCCCAGTGGTGTTGACGGGTCGGACGGCGCAAAAGGCGATCCTTGCACGATCGGATCAGCAGGACCTAAAGGCGAACCGGGAACAGACGGCGTGGACGGCACGAACGGAGCGGACGGAGCAAAAGGTGAACCTGGCGCGGACGGCCTGAACGGGGCGGACGGAGCGAAAGGCGAACCTGGTATTGACGGCATGAACGGAGCGAAAGGCGAACCTGGTATTGACGGCATGAACGGAGCGGACGGAGCGAAAGGCGAACCTGGTATTGACGGCATGAATGGAGCGGACGGAGCTAAAGGCGACCTGGGAGCGGACGGAGCGAAAGGCGAACCTGGCACAGATGGAATGAAAGGTGACAAAGGCATGGATGGAATTCAGGGACAGAAGGGAATGAAAGGAATGACGGGACAAAAAGGAATGAAAGGGACAAAAGGAACAGAAGGGGAATCTGGCTCGGACGGATCGGACGGCGCTAAAGGTGACAAAGGAATGAAAGGTGAAATGGGAATGGATGGAATGAAAGGACAAAAAGGGATGGTTGGAATGAAAGGGCAAGAGGGAATGAAAGGGACAAAAGGAACAGACGGCGAATGCGACTGTGATGACAGTGACGATGATGACGAAAATAACGGAGGAGACCGAGGCAATAAGGGTAAAGGCAACGATGGTAAAAACGTTTTTCCCTACCATTAAAAGAGGGCTCAGCGATAAAATATAGTATGCAGGATCTGAAATACTGTAATTTTTGTGTTTTTAATTTTGAAAGTAATACTAGGTGAATGCAAATTACAAACAAGCAAATGAACATTTCTGGGATATTTTGCATACGTATTTGTCGATGTTTGTATATAAATAATGCATCACATGACTAATGTACAACTTCGGCGATAGTAGTATAGTGCAAATACTTTAGTGTGCCGGTTTTACACTAACAAAGGGCCGCCTATTTGTTTTACAAATTTTTCCAGTGCCATGTAAAGAATGTGGTCATATATTATTTACTATCACAGAGTTGCATTATTGCAAACATACTTATTTAAAGCAGTCCGATCAAAGCATGTATATCTATGTCAGAGGTTAATCGGCACAGTCAAAGTAATTGTACTATATAAGGTAATGATGTGTTTATAATAACAAACACAGCTGCACGTCATGAACATTTGGTTAATATAGACTTAACATTAATATAATTATACGAAGGCTGACCCAGTAAATCGTGGACTGTGCTTGCTGTATAAAAACTATTCAATGCACAGACTCCCAATTTACAAGTATGTTACGTACACATGTTCGGGGTATGCATACCAAATTTCAGAAAAATACACCTAAGAATAAAATCTCAGTACACAATACAAAACTACATATCATGCAGACCCGGCGCACGCTGACGACGTCGTCTACTGTTATGCGTCAACTTCATGTACTACATGTACCTACCGTTTACTCTTTATAGAGGTATGCTCCGTTAAGTGAGATACACAAGGATGTTTTAACACCAACTTTTGAAACATGTCACTGAACCATAGTCTATGAAACGACCTGTTGAATCGCTTACATGAACGTCTCTCTGCTCTGAAAACATTTACTCTAAAGACGCGATTTCATCTGCGGAAAGTACGTTACGGACACTCATGAATTGTATCCGTCAATGCTTTGTACTTTCTGTCCACCCATCTCTAAATCGACCATGCCAGTTAAAAAAAAGACTCCTCGAAATTCCACTGTATATGTCTGTGCTTTTCAGATGCTTAAATGAATCATTTGAGGTCATAACGGTCTCCAAACATAACTTGATTGCCGTTCGTCGCGCTTTCTCTTCCACTAACGTCGCCATTTTCATTAAGTTGTAAGTTTAACAGACAGCATTTAAATGTGTGCCATTTTCAAACAGATGATATGTATCATTCGAAATTTTCTCTGGTGATGTTAAAAGAATGTTGCTATGAGCAGACAGCTCGTTTTGGCGCTTAACACTGAAATGGCTGAAAAATATTACTTTATTGAACACACATGCAGAAGATTATTTAAATTTGTTTGTTTGGGTTGCGCCGGGTACGCATACACTGACCTAATCAATCATGCACATTGTACAAGTTGAACCTTTTATGCACCTCTTTTTACTGAATTTGAATGGAGGAAGGTATTTGAAAACTTTAATGACAATATTACGTCAAATAATGAAAGTATCAACAAAGTACACGATTTACCGGGCCACCCCTCGTAGGTGTTGAGGATACGCAAAGTACAATCCTGTCGAAAAGATATTGTTTTAAAACGTACTAGAATTGCTAAAAGACTGTGCCTTTTTGCTTTGCATTAGAAATTACTTTGCGTACGCCAATTGCAGAAATAATGTATGAGGTACTTTCTCTTCAAGTTACATTGCAAGAAGCCGGACATTATAAAAGAAAATTACATTCATGATAATTCAACTGCATGCATGTTACAACAAATACAAACTTAAGTCGTTCGACTCCTCCCAGACAAGTAACAAGGTGTGCAGATTGATTAACCATATTTTGATATTAAACAGAACATAATTATAACATCCACCAGGAAAACATGTCCGTGCAATGAATACCCCCTTAAGCCCCACTTTTATATAGTAAAACTGGGGTTTGCAGGGGTTTACCTAATTTTCTTATTTTTGATCCAAAACATACATTGTGGGTACTCGTTAGAACCGCCTCGGCGAGGCGGTTCTAACGTGTAGCCACAATCTATGTTTTGAGCAACAATAAGAAAGATATCAAAATTTTTCTGATTAAATTTTCAGTTTTTACAGGTGAAAAAAGTCTCTGTATATTGTATGGGCATGTTTTCGTAATGATAATGATAACATTAAAAACAAAACGAGTGTTAACAACGACACCACTGCTGTGTGGTAGCATGAACCAGTCGAGGCTATATGTCATCAAGCTATGTAAAAACTGTGTGTTTTGTCTTTATTTATCACCCAATGTTTTGTCTTATTTATATTGAGCCACGCTTATAGCGCAACATAAATTGATGCATTTTCTCTAATCGCGTCTTCATGGTTTTGCCACCCATGGCTGACAGGCCATGTTCTCTGACGAATCTTGATCTTGCAGCAAACTTATGACTTACGGAAAACTTCGTTGTGAGAAATAAAGCAAATGCATTGATTAAATCTCGATTCAGTTTAGAAAAGGTCGATCTTAAAGGGATGGTGAACGACATACCTCGTGTGGTTGAAGTCGATCGATTTGAAGACGCTTCCGCCGTTGTCTTAGGGTGTGTCACTCATGGCGGCAAGATAAAGTTGATCGTAATCAGAGGTCCAAGGATAATTTTGGAAGGGGCCATGGGCAAAATTGCCCTTAACTTTTCAAAATGGCCCCTTAATTATGAAATAATGGGCCAGTTTTATAATGTAAGGGTATAGGCGATAATGATTTCAGTTGAGCATTTTTCGCGAAATGGCCTCTTACAATTTCAATCCAACAATATCCCTGGTCAGGTCACATGACTGGCACAAACAAACCGAACTCGTGTGGTAATCCCATTCACTGTCATTACAGAGGCACTGTTTGTGGGCAGGAAAATGCACTGACGCATACTGAATACCCAGTTTCTTACAGCCATTTATGTCGAAGAAATACGTTTGCAAACACTGGCAGATGACTTCGCGTCAACCGAACAGCTTACGGACCAAAATCGGCAACACCCTCCCCGAACTTTTGGCCAGTGAGCAGTCCGTCACCAAAATATTGCATGATATTGTAGACTAAATGTTATGAACCACTGCAGAAGCTGAGGGTGAGGTTAGGATCCTGTAAAACCGGTTTAAGCCCGCCAGTAATTTTATGTTACTGATCGTTCCAAGGCGATACTTCTGTGGTGGTTCTTATTGTTTTATGTCTTGGTGTTTAAAATGTTTGTGCTAATGGGGCCTTATGTGTGTTATTATATTTTTTGTTCAGTTTAGGTAACTGAGTGGCCACCTATTGGGAAACTAGCTGCTCATTCAGCTTACGAAATGTTTTCATGGTATAGGTACCATATTGTTAGTTTGGTTTTCCCCACCTCGGTTTTTGGAGTGGGAATCTTTATCTGATTGCGCCTTTTCCTGATCGTTGCCTACTTGTATCTTGTCCTACCAGAGTCGTTTTGCATTACATTCTGTCAAATTACAGCATAATGCGTTTGCAGGCACACCGTGATCACACAAAATTCTGACTGTTTTCAGCATCCCTGGTCCCTTTAAACTGAAATTTCTCAAAAACCTATAACTGGTAGAAACGATATAAAGCTGTCACAATGTTGTGATTCCAAATTAAACTGCATTATATGTATTATGTGTATTTTTGAGAAATTTTTCACGAGAAGTCTATTGAATCGAAGACACATTCCTAAACGGGGTCAAATAATTTAAACATTGATTAGAAGTGTTTCTAAACGTGAGTGTTTTGAACACTCTGAATATATTTACCCAGCAGACATTTGACGTCAGTTGGACGTCAGATAGACGTCAGACTCCGACGTCATAATGACGTTGGATTTAGGTTGATTTATAACCAATATCTGACGTCAAAGAGACGCCAGGTGCCTGCTGGGTACTAATCTCAAAGGACCTAAATAAAAATATACGACCGCCACACGACACAACACCAGCTACAGTAATAGCAAATAAAATATAAAGGTTAGCAGTAAAAACAATCAAAGGATGATAGTATGGATTATATTGCACAATTTCGGGTAATGAACCCTCATCTGTAGCCCTTTTAAAACCGGTAACGAAAGCCAGCCTATTGTATTGTAATTTCGAAAATTTTCACTAGAAGTCACGAGAAAATAATCAACAATCTGCTTGGCGAAAACAAAGGCGCAGATCAGCTTCGTACCGCGAAGCTGATCAGCGCCTTTGTTTTCGCTATTCGGATAGCACAGTACCTCTGCTACTTAAATCCGAAATTTCAAGCTTCTAGCTCTTTTTTGTACTTGTACAGGCAGGTTTGTGTCGGACTTGTTCGGAAACCACATTGTTGGTTTTCCCACGATGCGGCTCAAATTCTGCAATATCTTTACGAGTGATTCCCCGTCGTCGATGATTCTCTATTGTCGAGTTCATTGTGTCATCTGAAACCTTGCACAGGTGATTTAAGAAATACGATTGCAATATGAACCATCAGCATTGTTTGTTTGTTTGTTTGTTTGTTTGTTGCATTACATTTAAGTCAACAGCTATGGTCATGTCAAAATATTGCCTCCAGTTTGTGGGACTTTTGTCCAATATTTGTTGGTCATGACATGCGAAATGTGCTTCAAAATATAACCATCTAAACAACACTGACTGATTTGCATGGCTTGTTTGTATTTTATATTTTTATATTACTAATCGTTCCAATGCGATACTTCTGTGCTTCTTATTGTTTTATGTTTTAGTGTTTTGGTGTTGAATTTATGTGCTGTTTGCACCTAATGTACGTTTTCATATTTTTAGTTGTTCGGGTAACTGAGTGGCCGCCTATTGGGAAATAGCTATTCACTCGGCTTACGATATGTTTTCTTAAGTGGCGGTCCCACTGAATCGTATACAATCGTACGATTGTAAAATCGTTTTGTGATAAGACTGCACATGTAAATTATTTAAAATGTTTTAAAGAAATGACCCCCACATTAATATTTAGACAATCGTACAGCGATCTTAAGCGATCTTAGACGCAGTGGGACCGGCACTTTAGTATAAGTACCTGATTGTCAATTTAGTTTTTTTCCACCTCAGGTTTCTTAGTGTGAATGTCATTCTGACCATTGCATACTTTCTAACTTTTTAAAATATTCACTTTTCCTTGGCAGGCTCAGATGTTCTTTGCTGTCAAATCGACAAGGTGGTCAGACACTTGATGATACAGCTCATCTATTTCTCACAGCCCAAATAGGTGGGGCAGTCATCAGCCTTGTTATACTACCAGGCAACGAATGCACTACGCTTATGCCTAGGTCACACTAGGGCTTACGTACGCTGCGGACGCTGCGGATAGGTGTTCCGTATCTGTCCGTCCTATCCGTAACGATTCGTATCTCATCCGTAATGTCCGTAACTGTACGTATCGTATCCTCAGGGCGCGGTAGATCCGCGGGCAAATTTTCATAACTGTCAAAAATGCATGCGCGGATGGACGATCGGTAATGGTAGGCAATGGTACGTAACTGAAGGCATTTATTCGAATCTGTCCGTATCTAATCGCATCTAAACGTATCATTCCGCGATCAAGCATTTGTTGCGGATCGATACTGTTACATACGTGTTGTTTCGTTCGGTTGCGGTCTTTGTCGTTTATACACACTTTTCGATACAATTTAATACGTTCAGATACGAACACGTAATGTTACGGTTTTCCTAAAGTTTACACAGCATGCCACACGTATGAAAACGGAATCAAACCAGGATGCAACTTGAACAATGCTAATAAGCGTGTGGCTGAGCCCTCTAGAGCTGAGTGTTTGGGCAAAACATAATCTGTATCCAATGCTTGAATGAATCATACAAGAACGTTTCTGGAATATATAGTCTCCTTGACAAAAATGTCCGTCATTTTTCTATTATACAGGTAATTTATTTATTAAAGGATATCCATAATTCATTTATGGATATCCATAATTCATTTATAGATATCCTTAATTCATTTATGGATATCCTAAAATAATTAAAGATATCCATCAATATTTTTGGATATCCTAAAATGAATTATGGATATCCATAATTGAATTATGGATATCCTGAAATACATTTTTGGATATCCAAAAATCACGATGAATTATAGATATCCATAATTCGATTTTAGGATATCCAAAAATCGAATTATGGATATCCTTAAATCAGCTCATTTAAGGATATCCTTAAATGTGTTTTAGGATATCCAAAAATGAGCTTGAATTTAGGATATCCATAATTCGATTTTTGGATATCCATGATTCTTTTTTTTGGATATCCATAATGATCTGATTTTAGGATATCCATAATTCGATTTTAGGATATCCATAATTCATTTTAAAAATATTTCTTTTTCATAATGATTTTTTCCGTGTAATACGCATGCGCTAACTTAAACTGAACGAAACGGAAGCCAACGTAAATTCAACCACACCGGATGCCTCCATTCTCTGACTTGGGAGAAATTATTATATCCCATAGGCACGTATGGGGTGTCGTTTTACTATTTATTTCCTATTTATGGATATCCATAATTCATTTTTGGATGTCCAAAATTCATTTTTGGATATCCATAATTCATTTTAGGATACCCATAATTCTTTTTTGGATCTCCTAAAATCGATTTATGGATATCCTTAATTCGGCTGAATATTGGATATCCATAAATTGATTTTAGGATATCCTATAATCGAATTATGGATACCCTTAAATACAATCCTATTTTTGGATATACATAATTCGATTGAAGGACATCCATAACTCATTTATAGATATCCATAAATCGAATTATGGATATCCAATATTAGCCCGATTTTAGGATATCCTTAAATCGAATTATGGATATCCAAAAATAGGATTGTATTTTAGGATATCCATAGTTCGGTTTTAGGATATGCTAAATCTATTTATGGATATCCAATATTCAGACGAATTTAGGATATCCTTAAATTGATTTTAGGATATCCAAAATGAATTATGGATATCCAAAAAAGAATTATGGATGTCCAAAAATAAATTTTGGATATCGAAAAAAATAAGGATATCCATAATTCATTTCAGGATATCCATAATTCATTTCAGGATATCCATAATTCATTATGGATATCCATAATTCATTTATGGATATCCATAATTCATTTTAGGATATCCAAAAATTTTAATGGATATCCTTAATTATTTAAGGATATCCATAAATGAATAAAGGATATCCATAAATAAATTATGGATATTCTTAGATGAATTATGGATATCCAAAAAATAGGGAATAAATAGTAACATGGCACCCATAGGCACGTACATCATTTTTTTGTGATTTAAGGATATCCTTAAATTATGGATATCCTAAAATACAGTTCTATTTAAGTACATCCATAACTCATTTATGGATATCCATAAATCGAATTATGGATATCCAATATTAGCCCGATTTTATAATATCCTTAAATCGAATTATGGATATCCAAAAATAGGATTGTATTTTAGGATATCCATAGTTCGATTTTAGGATATCCTAAAATCAGTTTATGGATATCCAATATTCAGACGAATTAAGGATATCCATAAATCGATTTTAAGTATCCATAAATGAATTTTGGATATCCAAAATGAATTATGGATATCCATAAATAGGGAATAAATAGTAAAACGGCACCCCATACGATTGTTGGTTGATGCGTTCATTTACGGTGTAGATACGTTTGTGTTACGGTTTAGATACGGAAAGATTCGAATCAACGCCTTCATTTACATGTCATTACGTACTATTACGGATGTCCAATTTTTGACTTTTTTCAAAATTTGGGCGCGGATGGAATCGGACTTGCATATACAATACGTTAAGATACGAACATATACGGAAAAGATACATTGTTACGGATATGACGGATAGATAAGAAAGGTCAGTCCGCAGCGTCCGCAGCATCCGGATTTGCTAGTGTGACTGTAGTTTGACTAAAACCTGCGTTTTCTTGCATCAAATTTCACCGTTATATACGCAAGAAAACGCAACATTACGTATCTGAAGGTGTATGTCTGTATCTAAAAGTAACAGATGGTATCGAAAGGTATGTAGTCAAGTATCTTAACCGTATGTATTCGAATTTATCCGTAACTATCTTCGAACGTATCCGTATCTTTCCTGAACTACATATATTTATTATAGTCTACTGAAGTAATTTGGGTTTTGAATGCAAGTCTTATAGGGGAATATGTATTATCGTTTCTTGCGCATTAGTAAATACGGTAAATGTTCAGTGAATTGAGCATGATTAGATCGCTTAAGTTCAGGAATTTCGTGAATCTAGAGTGAGTACTGTTCAATGAAGGTATAAATAATGATTGCATAAGTCTCAAGGTCATTCGAGGCTTGACAGACGATACGGAGCAGTTGAGTTAGGTTTTGTGCGCTTGCCCCCCCCCCCCCCTCCCCACCCATATATTTGATATCAAGGTTGTAGTACAGGTTTAAAAGAGCTTGCTCGTTTCCGCTTTTCCAATAGCGCTTGGTATTCTGCAGTGTACATTGAAACTCAGACCTGTTTCTAGTGGTCAGTCCTGATCGAAACTTGAATGTACTAAATGTGATGGGTCGTGTTACTACAGACCGGTTACGCAAGTCTTGATGTAAATTCAGTTTCTCAAATGTAATTTGTTGTTTTCACCATGATTGTGGCAAAGAGTATGGTATTAAGAACAGTATTGGAAAATAATGCAAGTGGTCCGTTTTTACATTCAGGAGTAAAATACTGTGAATATCGAATGCACAGACAATTTCAGATTATTTTGTTGAAAGTTGTCTCTTTGTTTCAAAGGCACTTGTTCAAATGAGTAATGCTGTTTAAAATGGGCATATTATATCTGTTCAACCACATGCACTAGGCTTTATGCAATGCATAAAGTAGGGATCACGCGACGTCCATTAAAGCTTATGATCGATGTTGTAAAGCACTGTTTAATTTCAAAATACCTATGCTACAAAATGTCATTATGTAATATGCAATAGTTGAATCAAACCTAAGTTTTTAAGTGAGTTTTTTGAGAACACAGAACTTGGGCAAAAATTTATTAACATGGTGCTTATCACATTTTTCGCAATTTTCAGTTATAACTGTTGATTCGAGTCAGAATTTTATTTCTGTTCAATCCCGTAAATCACGACGAAATGTGATCAGTCAGTCTAGATTGTATGTACGAAGCGTAGACAAAGCTTTTGTGTAAAGCTTATACGTGTAAAACGTTAAATGCTATTTTAATTCTTGGTTTTGTTTTAGTTTCCTTTCAGATTTGGCATGTATAGTATACGAGATGGAGCTATGTACTTCACACTGTCGGAGAGAGGCACGATAAGGGGTCGTATCCAACTTAATGTGTTTAAAGCTATCATAAACACACTTTGAAAAATTTACCTGGCTGTCAATTGATTGTTTGTGAAATTTGTATTTGAATAAAGATAACGTGCTCCGGTCTGTGCTCGCCATCACACACGTATATGTTGTTGCGTTTTCTATTATGTATCAAGGTATAACGCTGAGAGTATGAATGAAGATGATGTACATGAAATGCTAGATGGTTCAATGGAATTAAGACTGGTTATATGCGTATGTCATATTCGTTGTAGTTTCGTGTTCGATGTGTTATACCTCGTTTCCCAAATAAGGAAGTTAAGATAATAAATAATTTATGTTGCGTCTGAATGAAATGAAAGAGAACATAACCGTATTTATTCGTATTTAAAGGTATAGGCTGTTAGCTGTCTATAAAAACTGGGGTTTTGCTGTATATCTTCAAAACAACAAAACTAATCACTTTGAGGTATGGTGCACCTTAAATGGTTATCTTATACATAACTAATCTATATTTTTAACAATTTTTACACTTAGAGGTTAAAAAGTTTCTTTTGAAAACTGCCCATTTTTACATGACATTTTGCCTGTAATGAACATGGGAGTAAATTTGTTTATGTAATAGCCTAGGAATATATGCTTCTTTGAATGCAATATCTCTCTATTGTTGGTTAAGTCTGTATTTAAAATGCACATGGAAAAGTACACTATGTAAAACCTAGGAACTGTCCTGTGCTCCAATGCAAGACTCGCAGCAGTATGTTTTCTTCAAAGCTGTGCGCATGGGAACAGCAAGGTCCTAATGCGACGTACGGATGCTCAGTAGAGACTGATAAGTCCAGCAAAATATAGTTTACATTTGAAACACATACCATGATGTAGGTTTTAAAATGCCACAGTTATTATGCGAACAATGCATTTATAATACCGGTTAACTGTTAATCTCTTGCCTGAGTAAAACTTATTCTCTTTTTTTGTATTCTCCAGAAGACAAAAAAGAAATGCCACCTAAACCTTTGCCAGAAAAATTGTATGTGATTTTGAAAAACCATAAGTATTTTGAAGCATTGACTCTGATAGTGAGGATACAGAGTCAGGAGGATCAACAGAGTCTGATGATGACACTGAAGCTTAATAAAAGTGGTTATTTTAAACTTTATTGAAACGTTCATTTACATGGTTTCCAACATCCACTTTGTTCAACAGTATACTATTAGATTACATTAATCTGCCTATAGAAATTTCATTGAATGGGATGTGGGCATGGGCGGTGCATATAGCTGTTACAATAATTCGAAGTACTCCCCTTCATTCTGTCTTAATTATTTGTATTAGGTTTAATAGACAAAAGCAAGAAATCAACAAGCAAAAATTCTGAAAATCAGTTTCTAGTTATGTATTGGTATAAAAATAACATTGGAAAAATAAATTTAATTGTATCACTAATAATAAGCCAGATATTCTGCAAAACATCAGTTTTTATAGACAGCTAACAGACTATAATAAATTCATTAAGAACCGTTAGCCCCGCCCACAAAATTCTGCGGATCGCTACGTATAGTATTCGCAACTATCCGCGGCATCCGTAAGCGCTAGTGTGACCTAGGCATTACATATGCGTACAGTATACCCCTTTACGTATACTGAACAAAAAAAAAGAAAGAAAGAAATGCAACAATTATAGTCCACTAAATTTTGAGCAAATTATGATACAAACAGAAATCATTGCATTTTCTACTTCTGCACTAGATGTCAGGCTTCCGAATGCAAGAAACCGATTTTCATTCTGATGAGTATTTACGAAGTTATGCGATGCCGACCGTGGGCATGTTGAAAGTAGTAAACCACACAGTGCCCGTGCACAAGCAATGGTACGATTTAAATCCGCTATAAACATCCATTCAAAATCACCATGTACCACTCAGCAGAAAAATCACACGTTAAAGAAATAAATGAAGTAAAATTGAAATTATTCCCCTTTCAATTAAACATATAGGGATTTTGATGGTTTTAATTACGAGATTGTGTGTTGTGGAACTTTTTTTCTTTTTCATGCATTTTAATTAGGGTGCAGCTGAAATTGTTTCTTGATGATTTGGAGGTTCAAAAGTGTGCGCGTGCGCAGAGCAAATCTTTCCGGATTTACATTATGTAAGACGACAAAAAATTCTCATTCAATTTTTATCGAAATGAAAATCAGTTTTTTTGCATGATATACCTTAATATCCCATGAATTGGAACCATACAGCAACAGACCTGAAATTATCAACATTTCACCCTTAAACTCGAAAATCCTTGGTGGCCTATTGTTGCGTTTCTTTTTTGTCCAGTATATATAGTAATACTTGATTGTACATGGTTATACTTTTTTCTTAGTTTCAGTTCAAGATTCATACGCATGTGTTTGTTTGTTCGTTTGTTTGTTTTGAGGTTTAACATCCTAGTCAACAGTAATGTGGAGACGAAGCCACCATTTCCTGGGTATCTACCAGTATTCCGGGGGGGGGAGCTAGGGAGTTAATGTGTCATACGCATTTAAGAGGATCGTCTGTTACAGTTTGGTGCATAGCTTAATAAACATTTTCATGGGAGTTCCAAATGCCAGTTTCCTGCTATGCATGCAGAACATTCCCGCCTCGCTGAAAAGTTTGCTAGTTCTGCTGCTCGTCTGGTGCTAATACAAGCCGTTAATGCTGTTGCAACATCAGCACATTTAACATAACTTAAGCGATAACAAATTGAATAAATATGTCATTAGCTCCCCTCAAGTTCTGGTTCAGTTATTACTTCGCTATAAGCTTCCAGTATAATCATGATAATTATAGTCGGGCGTCGTCTTTCTATTTATCTTCGTATACTGCCGTACGCCCTCACAGACATTCTCTAGGCAGACGCGCGCTGTCGAAACAGAATAAGACTGTAAATTAACTCATTTACGTCTGGCGTCCCTTTTGTGGGATCTAGGCAAACAGTATAGCCCCAGATGTGACGCCGCAGAACGCGGCGTCCCATCTGGGGCTATTCTGTTTGCTTAGAGAATTTTCATAGAAAGTGAAAGTCGACTTATCCAATTGATAATGATGGGAGAATCCATTCGTCAAATATGGGTTAAAGAAGAAACAGGTTTACTATCATCCAGTGGTGTGGGTCACGTCGTTATGACTCTCAATTTCTGTTCTATTCAACCTCTTGATAATGACGAAATTTTGAAAAAGACACTTTTCCATTGACGTCAATGGTGACGTTGCCCAAAATTTCTCGCGACTTTTTAAAAAAAATTGTAGCTTGAAAACGCATGCATCGAATTTAATAACCTTTATTTATTGCGTTATTCATTTACCTTTCAAATGACACCAAAAACAATAAAATATGTTGACCAGGAGAAGCAGGATACTTCTTCTTGCAAACATGAAAATACATTGAATTCTATGGAGTTTTCCGAAGGTGACGAACAATTATGTCTATTGACTGTATCCCCGAATGATGCAATGGCTAATTTTATTTATGATTGACATGAAAATTGTCAAATACAGTGGCAGATTTAGAGGGGGTTCAGGTGGTTCGCTTTAACCCGCGTCTGGGACCAAATTATTTCAATTTCATGGGGAAATTTATGAAAAATCAGATAAAATGTATAAAATGAACCCCCTCCTGATGGATTTGAACCGCCCTTCCAGAAATCCTAGATCCGCCCCTGAAATGGAAATATTTAGTAATGCATTTGGTAAGTAAATAAGTGTAGGGATCAACCATGGTTTTCAGTGTTCATACATTCGGATGATCACGGGAAAGGTGTTTGAACACAAGACCGAAGAACGCGTGTTCATTACGAAAACATGCCCATGCAATATAGGATTTTCTGAAGCTGTAAAAATTGAAAATTTTCAGTAGAAAAATTTTGATATTTTACTTATTTTTGCTCAAAACATAGATTGTGGGTACACGTTAGAACCGCCTCGCTGAGGCGGTTCTAACGAGTACCCACAATCTATGTTTTGGAGCAAAAATAAGAAAAATAGGTATACCCCTGAATACCCCAGTTTTGCTATACAAAAGTGGGGTATAAGGGGGTATATATTACACGGACATGTTTTCCTGATGCAAACAACTTTTGTGTTTGAACATAATTGATCGCTATTCTTGCATTTTCACACTTCTTAACTTGAAATCTCTAAACAATATAGAACGTATAACATCGCCTTAAACTGTGGAGCTTATTCAGCGTTGGCCATTTGTTTCTGCGGGACACGGTGACGTCACTTTGCAATCACCAATATAACCGACAGATTTTAGCCAAAAGCCATGTTCAAACGGCACGTGAATTTCATGATTTGAATATGGGTTATGCTGTTTGAACACGGGTCTTGGCCTTATTGAAAACGGCTTCAAACAGCCATGGACATAGATATCTTTGCAAAAATGAGTGATATCTTACAGTGTATGCTCCAATGAGCAAATTATCAGTACTTTTTCTCAGTATAATATACTCGTTCTAATATATCAAAGGGTATATTTTGTCAGAAAATGCATCGAGAAGGTATAAAATGCCGATCAACGCTGTGGACTCGGAACCGGCGTAATTTTTAAGTCATCACCCGGTATGGTGTTAGTAAACCGAAAATAAGCGGATTTAGCTATCCCACCGCCATAAAGACTTTCAGTATACTACGAAGCTTAATTCAAATTTGCACCAGGACATTCACATGGAGCATTCATTCCACATCAGGCAATGAATACCCCCTTGAACCCCACTTTTATATAGCAAAACTCGGCGAGGCGGTTCTAACGTGTACCCACAATCTATGTTTTGAGCAAAATTATGAAAAATATCAAAATTTTTCAGCTGAAAATTTTCAATTTTTAAAGCTAAAAAAATCTCTGTTTATTGCATGGTAAAGTTTTCATAATGATACGATGTTCGCACGCCTGGCAGTGACAACATCATTGTGCACTGCCCTGGGAAAACGTTTCCTTAAGTCTGAAAATGTGTTTATCGACAACTTTCAGACATCTCCATTCACGTTTCATGGTACGTCTTTCCACATGCTGGCTGGTGTAGTACCTGTCTTTTAGTGCAGACTATTAGGTCATTTTTTTCCTGGGCGAGACCAGTACTATAGGAGGTTTTTTTTGTGGGTTTATTGTCCCTGGAGCACCCGAAGGCTCAACCGGGAAGTTGAAGTTGATTTTTGTTGTTGTTTTTGAGAAGCCCGGGATCGAACATGCGACGCCTGTACAAGGCGAGTGACTGCACCACGGAGGCTTCTTATTGTCACATGAAAAAATACATGTCACATGAAAAAATACACTGCACCACGGAGGCTTCTTATTGTCACATGAAAAAATACATGTACATATTATAGCGACGCTACTGCGTCGCTCTTATGGTTGAACGTGGTAAAATGTTCTGTTCTATTCTGTTCTAGATACATTGATAGAAAGAAAATCTTTCGTCAGCCAGAACCGGAATTCGGGGTGCGACTAGCAACAACTATTCACGTCAAAACATTCGAAATATTGTGTTGACAAACATTTAGTTCGACTGCAGCTGCCCTAAATGAACGAATTAAATAAAGATACTTACTCAAGAATATTCTGTTGATTTTATCATGACAACATGGCGTCACAGTTTTGCATAGTATGACGTCACATGGTTGCGTTCGGTTAACTGCACAGTGCACGACCTTTGTCGCACCGAGCGGCGAAGGTTCGTATGAAACAAAACGACAAATGGTATATCCTAAAAATACAGATCTAGCACTTAATGTTGTATGGAAATCATTGTAAATTGTGCAAAAAGAAAAACAGAAGAATTTTATGGCCCATGCCCTTGTGTGTCCCTGATCAACTGGGTAAGGTCCTACTCGGTGGGTCTTTTAACTGCCTGCTCTCTGAAAGAATATTGTTTTCCTAATTGCCCTTTCCTCTGCTATCTAAATTTCCAAACGTTAATGCTTGCTCCCCAGATCCCTGAAAATAAATTACCTTCTCCCCAGATCCGCAAAACACCTGGCAGGGCCCCAGGGTGAGGTTGAGGAACTTATCAGCTTTTAAAATCATTGGCGCAATAGGAGCAGAGCGTCGCGCCAAAGGCGGTGCCTTATTTCATATTAGATATCGATCTACATGAAGGACAAACAACTTTACTTTATTTCCGGACCTATGAACTGACGTTTTATCGGCTAAACTTACTGGTGACATACTGACATCGATGTTGGTGGGACGCCGCCATGCGTCACCTATACATTGACATCTGGTTGAATTTTCTACTTCCGTTTTACTAAGAATCACGTCATTAGAAACTTTGTTTTTGCATGTGCGATAAAACAAAAAAGACGCTCACTTACCAAGCAGCTAAGCGTCTTGTGTTTTCCATTGAATATTTCACGCAAGGATACCGCAAATGGAAATGATTTTTATTTTATTTTATTTTTTATTTTTTTTTTTTTTTTTTTTTAGTTCACGGCCTCAAGCAATAACTATTTCATATGTAGACTAGGAGGAGAGACAACTCACTGGTGTATTCCTTGCGTCCAAGAGATCTAGCTGTTCAGGTCCATTTAAATTATTTTAACCTACACATCGCCTATAATGGTCCAACACAGGGCATCTAAACATCGCCCAATTAATGATTAACGTTTTATCGTGTTTCGCTTCTGTTACCAGGGGCTAGGTGCTATACATGTAGAAAATAGTATGTCGATAATGTCACGTTTCATTGATGATGATTTTTCCCTAAAATCTAACATATGATTTCTTGGTATAGTTCAGTCTTACTATAAGTGTTGACAAGGCAAAGTGATTAAAATGCAAACAGCTTTGCTTTGTTTGCTTATGGCCACTTCTGTTGCCTGTCGCAAGCTTAACATAGGATGGAAATACGAGGAAACGATAAACACGATCAAAAACGAAATGGAAACAATAAAAAGCGAAATGAACACCATGAAAACCGAAATGAAATCGGAAATTACTTCGTTAAAGCAAACAAACGCGTTACTTTCAGATAAAAATGTGCTACTAACAGAAAGAATAGAGATACTGGAAAACAAGGAACACGATGAAGACGTACATGTGGAGGAGAATCATGATCGTTTTAAAAGGACTATACCGGTTGACAGGCAATGTATATGCAGGGTCACAAAAGGACTTCAACGTTATATTCGACATGAAGTTACTGACCACTTAAGCCAACTGCTTATCACAGGTATGGTTCAGTTTGTATGATTAACAGACAAGTGACAAATCACAACACGAAAAAGGCTATAGGTGATCTAGTTTTGCAATTAAGGCCCACCATGTATTCGCCGAACAGGAAAGACTTATCTCTGAAATCCGTCAAGAAGGATTCACTGCCAGACGTAGTGAAGTACTCTGAAATTGTTACTACAGTTAGCAGTTAATTCTTGTATTAGGAAGGAAAATGTAGAAACCAAATTTTCACAAAAATTATAACACACATACGAAGAGCAAGATGACCACCTCTTCCTAGGAAACGTGGTCATCCATTTAGTCTTTTATAAAAGACTCCATTGGAGCGCATACAAACTTACTTGCATCAGTAAGCAAACAGCTAGATAATATGAAAGTAGCAGAATCGCATATTAACGATTAGTACAGAATTCACTGATTTAAGCTTCCAGCAAGGCAGCCTAGCGATAATGATTTATTGTGCGCGTACATGTATCCCTTATGCTTCATATCCTCTTCGTTTGAGTCAAAAACATTGCGAAATATACAACAGTTTTTGTTTTTCAACTATGAAAATGAGGATATATTGACGCGGTGGTTCTAACAACATTTGCTCCTGTTATACCAAGTTTCACTAAGTAGAAGATTCTTTAACGCTCCCGTTTTCCTGGTGAGATTTAGTAATTGAAACATCTCTGTCTTTCATACCAGCTATTTCAGTAACATGTCATAGATCCTGAAATAGCGACAAAGCATATGTGATAGAGATTGTTTAAGAATAAATGATTGTCTGAATTAAGTATCGCAAAGCTAAACAAGTACCAACTCTTCGATTGTGCTGTACTATGGGAGATAAAAAAAAACAAAGAAAAAAACTTGTCGACCCCTACAATGTGGTCTTACCTAAACCAATTTGGGAGTACCTCAGTCAAGGAAAAGAACATTTTATACATAGTCTACTGTCTAATCCTTTGATTATTGCTTATATACTTTAACGTTCACAAGTTTTTTCTATAACAGGTGTATTATAATGCTGACTGCTCCACTCCAGGCCCCAAGGTTATAAAACTTTTTTCAAGCTCAACTCAGCTGAGTATGGAATTTAAACTTAACATTAATACTAAAAATAACCAAATTTGGTTGAGAAACTAGATCACCTATGACGTTGTTCGTGTTGTGATTTGCCATCTTTCTGTTTTAATACTGTATCAACTATTTAGATTTAGCAGGTGTATTATAATGCTGACTACTCAACTCCTGACCCCAAGGTTATGCAACTTTCTGAGAAATCAGAAATATTGGTTTAGATTGATTTTCTTACCAACGTTTATTATGTTTGGCCCCATTTGGATAATTCTAGGCTTTGTATTGACTACCCTCTTGAAAGTTGCAAATTCACTGTAATTCTCTTTGGTTCCATGATGCCAAATATTAAGGGTTAGTGATGAGGCTTGAGTAGCCGAAACCACGGTATGACCCACCCTTTCTCATTAATATGTTCGCTGCTCTTAAAGGATCTCTTTTTTAATTTTATTTGCTATTATTGCAGCTGGTGTTGTGCCGTGTGGCGGCCCTAAAAAGTCTCCCCGTACATCTTCCATAGTTCAGAGTTTTGGTCCTTTGATATCAGCGAGGATATTCTGAGAAATCAGAAAGGCCTAGGGGATTTAAGGCCTGATTTCGGCCTCATGTGTTGATAAAAAACTGAATTTTGGAATTTTGAGGAGAAACGTATTGCAAATAGCAGGTATAGGTCCCTGCTTATATACTCTAGCACAACTATCATATTCAAATTACACATGTTGCCATGGCAACGCTCCGAAACGCATAGAAATATCACTTTTTGCAATTTTGGGTCTATTTTTCACCATTCAACATCATTTTCAACTACCGGCCCACGCGACGAACAATTTCTTATTGTGAAATAACTATGAAGTATCATCCAAAGATATTGTATGCTAAGTATAATTTTGTTCGGAGTGTGGGCTGGCACTTAAAAATTAAAAAAATGTGTTCAGAAATGGTCAAAAATAGACCAAAAAGTGCAGAATGTGCTCTACCTATGGTTCTTCTGGGCGTTGCCATGGCAACGCTTGTAGGATAAATGAAATACTTGTTCTTGTTTTTAATAGAGGAGACATATGGCTAATTTAAGGAATAGTTTTCTCACCTAAATTCCAAAATTTATTTTTTAGCAAAATCTGAGGCCAAAATCAGGCGTTAAATGCCCTAGTCCTTTAATATTGGTTTAGATTCATTTTCAAACCAACGTTTATTATATGTGGCCCCATTTGGTGGAGCGGACTGGCGCAGTCGGTAGCGCATCGGACTTTGGGCCGAGGGGTCCCCGGTTCGATCCCCGTCCGGGGCGTCGTCTGTTGTGGCCTTGAGCAAGTCGCATTTCCACAGCTCTGTGTATATAGTGTACATATGTTCTTAAGATAGTCGCAATGAAAGTTCTACAGAGCTTATGTTAGTTGTTGAAATGTGAAGCGACTTTAGATAAAGATTATTATTATTATTATTATTATTATTATTATTTTGATAATTCCAGTCTTTGTATTGAATGCCCTCTTGAAAGTTGCAAATTAACTGTAGTTCTCTTTGGCTCCATGTTGCCAAATCTTGTCACTGATGAGGCTTGAGTAGCCAAAACCGCGGCATGACCCGCCCTTTCTCATTAATATGTTCGCTGCTCTTAAAAGATCTCTGTTTTAATTTTTATTTTATCAAGCTCAACTCAGCTGAGTATGGAATTTAAAGTAAACATCAATACTGAAAATAACCAAATCTGGTTGAGAAACTTCAAGTTCAGTTTGCCAAAGTTTCTCATGAGTTGGAAATGGTTTATTTTAGTTTAATTAATGGTTGTCATTATCATTTTACGATGATTCCCGAGATATTTCCGTGATGAACGTCAACATTTGCTTTGCTATGATAGAATGGTGTACGTGCTGGTTTCCACGGAATACACAGCTTTCATTGCTAAAGGCAAAAACTGTCAAGTGCCTTGAGGTCACAGTTTAATTACAGTAATTTTCTTTGGCTCTATGTTGCCAAATCTAAAGGGTCACTGACGAGGCTTAAGTAGCCGAAACCGCGATATTGTCCATCACCTTTCTCATTAATATGCGCACTGCTCTTAAAGGATATCGGTTTGCTTTTATTTACTATTACTGCAGCTGGTGTTGTGCCGTGTGGCAGCCCTAAAAAGTCTACCAGTACATCATCCATAGTGCAGATTATACTTTCCTTTTGGCCTTTCGTACGGGCTATCGTACTTTTGAGATCAGTGATGATATTCTGAGAAATCAGAAAGTTATCATCGGTTTAGATCCATTTTGTAAGTTAATAAATGAGCCGCCTCATGGGAAAACCAACAATCTGCATATGCGAAAACAAAGACGCAGATCAGCTTCGCGGTAACCGCGAAGCTGATCAGCGCCTTTGTTTTCGCTACTCGGATAGTACAATTCCTCCTCTACCTGACTCCAAAATTTCAAGCTTCTAGCCTGCTTCTGTAGCTGTACAGACCGGTTTGTGTCAAACCTGCTCGGAAACCACATTGTTGGTTTTCCCACGAGGCGGCTCAAATGTTTAAAATACAATAATTGATACCATTATAGTCTTTGTATCGACTACCTAAATTACAGTAGTTCTCTTTGGCTCCATGTGGCTTATAAGTAGCCGAAACCGCGGTATGACCCATCCCCATTTTCATTATACCCAAGTGCCAAGCGATAAGAATTAATTTAAAGATTATATTGAGAAAATATTGTTAAGGAGAAGTGTCGCGATCTAAAATGATTTTTTTTTCATAATAACCAAAGAAAAAACTCTATTGATCTGAAATTCCTAGTATGCAGGTTAAAATATTCTAAACAGTCAACTCTTGTATCATTTAAGTTAATGATCTTCTCTTTTTGGGAACTATAAAAAAAGAGTTTAATTTTAACAGTTTAAAAGTGATGTACATGCATAAATCATCTAAAATAATACGAGAACAAAATTTTTAAAACGACTTTTCCGCGTCTCAAGTTTTAAATAGGTATGACGTCATTTAGACACAGTTTAGAATATTGATTATTATGGTTTGTATCTTTTCCAATGGGCGATGTTAGAATCACGCGAAAAATGTAAACATGTATCAAAGGTCGTTTTTGTACCGTGTTCTGTTTAATTAACAGGTAAACGGGACAATGCAGGTCACGGGGCAAAAACTGGAGTTCTCCGAGGAAAATCACCCCAACACACCACAAGCGAATTGAATATGTCAGTACATGTATTCGTATATGCTGTTATATGATGATGATGATGATGATGATGATGATGATGATGATGATGATGATATTTTCTATATTTCAGATAAATCACAAGCGACAAGACGTTGTACGCTCTGCATTGGACCAAAAGGTAGGCACTATGATACATACATACATACATACATACATACATACATACATACATACATACATACATACATACATACATACAGCTATGCCAAGACGAAAGGTAACACCCTTGTGCACATGGAGTGCACTAGTAAGTGCACTAATCACTGTAAATCTTTGGAAGTAAAGTGCACTTTGTCGTGCACACCAAGTGCACTTACTGTTACCTTTCGTCTTGGCACTACTGTACATACATACATACATACACACACACATACACACATACATACATACATACATACATACATACATACATACAGCTATGCCAAGACGAAAGGTAACACCCTTGTGCACATGGAGTGCACTAGTAAGTGCACTAATCACTGTAAATCTTTGGAAGTAAAGTGCACTTTGTCGTGCACACCAAGTGCACTTACTGTTACCTTTCGTCTTGGCACTACTGTACATACATACATACATACACACACACACATACACACACATACATACATACATACATACATACATACATACATACACACACACACACACACACACACACACACACACACACACACACACATATGATCGGGTCACGTCTCGTAACTGCACCATGGAAGACTGGATCAGACGAGACCCATTCGAGGGCTTGCTGAACCACAGCCTTGTATACTTGTAGATTTTGTGAGTATAATGTATACCCTTGCACACTCCAGTTTAACTGTAAAATGTTGGATGAAAGGGAGTATACACTACATTGACATGCTATCCTTCTGCTTCCAAGTATCATTTAAAAGCAAGTGTAATCCAAGTGGTAAGTAACCCACTTTGTCTTCCGGGAGTCTTGGGTTTGATCTCGGGCTGTTCCAGTCTTTTAGGCAAGACTTTAAAGTTCCGGCACAATATGACCTTAGCTGTCGAGTAGAACGTGAAACGCACCATCAAAAGCCAATTTTCGAATTAATATTTTAATATTGCATGTGATAATGTTAGGAAACCCAGGTGACCAAGATGCAAAGAAAGATGCATTATACAGAGGTTTTTGAGTTGTAGAAAATGAACAGTTTCAGTAGAAAAGTTTTGATATTTTTTCTTATTTTTGCTCAAAACATAGATTGTGGGTACACGTTATAACCGCCTTGGTGAGGCAGTTCTAATGAGTACCCACAATTTATGTTGTGGAGCAAAAAAAAGAAAAATAGGTATACCCATGCAAACTCCAGTTTTTCTATATAAAAGTGGGGTTCCAGGGGGTATACTTTTCATGGATATGTTTTCCTGATGAGGAAGGTGTTGATTTTGTTTACGTTTTAAACGGAAAACTGCGAGGGTTATACAGTTTATAAGAATGGTCTCCATTATGACAGTATATTGCGCGTATCCTCTACGTTAGACTGCTTTACAATATGCGTAAATGCGCGTATTTACCCATAATTACGCGAAATAGCATGTTTAATGATTTTGTTGCTCATTTGTTGAAATCATTTCACGTCATACACGAGAGCGATCGTGTAGATATCCGGGCTAATTACCGGAAGCTGTAACACAAGCTACCTAACCCGCCATCATGACAGCTTACCTGTCACAGCTTACAAGCAAGCCTGAAATCAGCTTAGCTATCTGAATAAATTTATAGTCCATCCAGACAGCCTACCTATCCGGGCTAATCGGTCATCCACAAAGCATACCTATTAGGGCTAACCGGTCATCCTAACATCCTACCTATCCAGATTAACTAACCGGGCATTCTGACATCCTACCTATCCGGGCTAACCTATTTGCCGGTCATCATGACAGCCTGTCTATCCGGGCTCACTTCCTCTTTAAGAAAAAAAAAACACTGCTCAAATGTTAATCATGTTATGGTATTAATTCAGAAATAATATATTTCAATTGGTATCTTTGTCATTTATACCACTTTTTCAGGTGCAAAGGGTGACCTGGGCATGGCCGGTGTAAAGGGGGACAAAGGAATGGTAGGCTCAGGTGGTGTTGACGGGTCGGACGGCGCAAAAGGCGAACCTGGTACGACCGGATCGGACGGACCAGCAGGACCTAAAGGCGAACCGGGCACAGACGGCACAGACGGTACGAACGGAGCGGATGGAGCGAAAGGCGAACCTGGTGCGGACGGAACAAACGGAGCGGACGGAGTGGACGGGGCGAAAGGCGAACCTGGTGTTGACGGCACGAACGGAGCGGATGGAGTAGACGGAGCGAAAGGCGAACCTGGCACGGACGGCACGGACGGAGTGGACGGAGCGAAAGGCGAACCTGGAGCGGACGGCACGGACGGAGCGGACGGAGTGGACGGAGCGAAAGGCGAACCTGGAGCGGACGGCACGGACGGAGCGGACGGAGTTGACGGAGCGAAAGGCGATCCTGGCGCGGATGGCACAAACGGAGCGGACGGAGCGAAAGGCGAACCTGGCATAGATGGAATAAAAGGTGAAAAAGGTATGGATGGAATTAAGGGACAAAAGGGAATGAAAGGAACGAAAGGTCAAAAGGGAATGGAAGGGACAAAAGGAACAAAAGGCGACACAGGCTCGGACGGATCGGATGGCGCTAAAGGAGAAAAAGGAATGCTTGGAATGAAAGGAGAAAAAGGAATGCTTGGAATGAAAGGACAAAAAGGAATGGAGGGGACAAAAGGACAAAAAGGAATGAAGGGGACAAAAGGAACAGAAGGGGAATCTGGCTCGGACGGATCGGACGGCGCTAAAGGTGACAAAGGAATGAAAGGCGAAATGGGAATGGATGGAATGAAAGGACAAAAAGGAATGGAGGGGACAAAAGGACAAAAAGGAATGAAGGGGGCAAAAGGAACAGAAGGGGAATCTGGCTCGGACGGATCGGACGGCGCTAAAGGAGAAAAAGGAATGCTTGGAATGAAAGGACAAAAAGGAATGGAGGGGACAAAAGGACAAAAAGGACTGGTTGGAATGAAAGGAGAAAAGGGAATGAAAGGGGCGAAAGGACATAAAGGAATGGAGGGGACAAAAGGAGCAGAAGGCGAATGCAACTGTGATGACATTGTCAGTGGAAGTGGCAGTGGTAGTGGCGACAGTGGCGGCGACAGCGATGGGGGAAACAATGGTAAAGGCAACAATGGTAAAGGCAACAGCAACATTTTCCCCTACCATTAATAGAGGGCTCTGAGATACAATATAGTATGCAGTATCTAAAATACTGTATTTTGTTTTTGTTTATAATTTTGAAGTAACGCAAATTGCAAACAGTCAAATGTAAATTTCTGAGATATTTTGCATACACATTTGTCGATGTATGTATAAATAATTCAGCAAATGTAATGCATGATGCCATTTTGTAAACATATCGTGGCAAAGGTCATTTTGGTTTAATGTTCCGTTTTCTAAACAGTTAAAACGGGCCATAAACAATGTAACCACTAGTGCGATAGTGGTATATTTTATATAATCCCATTATGTAAACATGTCGTGGCAAAGGTCACTTTGGTTCCGTGTTCCGTTTTAACTTAACAGGAAAACGGGATAAAGTTGGTCACGGGGAGGTGACAATCAACAATGCAAGGATTATAATACCAAACACAGCTAAACGTCGTGAACATTTGGGTTATGGTATAGACAGAAAATGGATATAGTTGTAGGTATTCTAGATTCATAACAGTACAGTAAAATGTCTAGTTCCGCAAACACTTCTCGTCGTCGGGGTATCCTGACATCACTACTGCATATATCAAAAATAGTTTGGCATGAGCATATCAACAAATCTATATCCTTTCACATGCAGATTAGGTTTTTGAATTCGCGTCTTCCTTTTTGATTCTGGAAGCGTAAATGTAGGGGCACCAGCTGTTGTTAGATCCGCAAACCTGTGTCTAGTTCCGCAAACGTTATTAGGTCAGTGAAATAAACATGTACAAAAGAGTTGCAAACTGCCTTTTGTGCATAAACTAGTCAAAGGAAGCTATAATGAGGTGCATTATGTACTTTCTTCCTCAAATAACTCATAGGATATAGAAAAAAAATCAATGAACCATGTTAATCTTTCAACGTTATTACAACGTTTGCAAAATTCCGTCTCAGAAACCGAAGCTATCGCAATATAAATTTTCACGAGATAACTTTGATAGCATCGCCTTTTGGGTACAATAGTTACAAAAGTGTGACAGTATTGCCGA
Organism: Rugalucina vietnamica; assembly: GCA_964017185.1. Taxonomy (NCBI): domain Eukaryota; kingdom Metazoa; phylum Mollusca; class Bivalvia; order Lucinida; family Lucinidae; genus Rugalucina; species Rugalucina vietnamica. The sequence goes on from OZ024873.1 coordinate 19,050,486, forward strand.
CTTTGAGTTCTGAACATACCAGAAACACACATGCTTATCACCATCTTTCCTTATACTAAATTGTAAATTATTGTTGTATAAGACAATATTATCAGCATGTGCCTGGGCAATATGATGAGTTTTTGTTACACTACTTGTTGCTGTATGTAAACGACTACCTCTTGACATTTAAGAAGATATGTTTGATATTTCAAACCGAGAGGGACTTACAAAGATGCGCCTAACATTCCACATACGCTGACGTGAAATTGCATGTGACAGAACAACTTACGTTCGCTTGAATCTCAATTTTCAGTCCCTAATTTTGACACTAACAACAGTTCTAGTAATTTAGGAGCCTCGTTTTTCGTTGATTTGGGGTTTAACGGCCCACCAACAGCTAAGGTCATAAGGGGACGGGACCTAAAAAATGGCCAAATCAAAGTACTCATACCTATTGTGCACAAGTCATTTTTTGTTTTTCAAAATTAATTACGTTTATAAAATACAAATAAATTTGTTCAGCATTAAGTATACACATGCATATAGCCTACAATAATATATATATACATGTATTATGGTTTATGCTCTTTTTTTAATTCGTAAATGTATCGTAGTACACTTATAAGCAGATATTCAAGCCCCCACCCCATTGTGTTGTACATTAGAACAGCTCCAATTAACCAAGCTGCCATCAGTCTCCGGGGCTGCTCTTTACTCCCCCTCCCGCTCCTCATCACCACGTCTCGACACTTATGACATTCCATCATTTTTGTAGAAGTCCCATACACTAGCAGCATTGTCCTAACATGACCACAGCTGTTGTCTGGGACGTCAATTAGTTGTGTTTGAACTGCATCAACTAAACGTACTGATTTTAGCAAGGTGAAAACGAGTTTGCGGAACTAACAACACACCTTGCTTATGTTTGACATGGAATAATTTTTACAGCGTGTGCATATTTTCTATTCATTTTCATGAGTGCATACCTGATAAATTTGTCTTTCAGTCTAGCCGATTTAATTTCTTGTGACACGCCGTGTGTACCAGTATTACGTCATTGATCGGGTGTCATAAAATATCAGACTCGCTAAAAGCGACTTAAAATAGATGTGTAAATTACCTCAACTTCTTTTGTCGTAGATATTTATCAGATATTGTAATATTTTGAAAAAATGTTTTCGCTAATCGAAAGAGGAGTGAAAATGGATTATAACCCACCATAAACTTATTTTTTGTTCGTAAGGTAAGGCATGTTGAAAAGCGACTGAAAGTAGGACTTTGCTAAACTAACAACTTTGCTAAACTAACACTTTAACTGTACAAGCCTGTCAAAATGTTATTGTTTTAAAAGTACCAGAATTGATAAAAAACGCTTTTCCTTTTTGTTTTGCATTAGTAATTGCTTAGCGTACGCCAACTGCAATAATTAAGGTATGAAATACTATCTCTGTGTTTTGCAATAAGCCGGACATTATTACGGGAAATCATATTCTGATTCAACTGCATGCATGTTACAACCGTTCGATTTCTCCGAGACAAGTAACAAACCGTACAGATTGGTTTTCATAAGAATAAATCTTTAAACCCGATTACAAGGTCCATCAAACATCCACCAGAATTCTGGCAGAAACCAGTCTGCTTTAATTTTCATATTTCAGATGAAGAGGAATTGTACTATCTTTGTAGCGGAAACAAAATCGCTGATGTTCGCCGTTGTTTTGGCATATGAAAATTTTGTGATTCGTCGGCTCATTTATTGTCTACGCGCACGCGCCAGCGCGTAGACTACTCTAAAGTTTGAGACTGACCTTCTTACATAATTAAATTACAAGGAAACTCATACACCTCTCTACAGCTGCAACTGCACGTTTGAGTCTAGTGGCTTGACCATCGTGATAGTAGGATTCCGGGTCGTTTAGCCAAGGACCGTATAAACATGCAAACCTCCCTTTGGTTGGTAACATTTGTACCAGTGGTGCAGTAGGTGCCAAAAATGGGGCAAATTGTTAAATTCGTGGAACTGGTGCATGATTGCATTCTATCTAAGCAACAACGGAATGAAATGAACCGACGGTATTGTGACGCTATATGGTCAGGTATGAAAGCTTTGACCGCGCCCCACCTGCCGTGTAGCCAATTACATTCTATCCAAGCTACAACGGAATGAAATGAACCGACAGTATTGTGACGGTCGATTGTCAGGTATGAATGCTTTGACCCATACCCAAAAAATCTCATCATCAAATATTGGCCTTATCGAACTAGGGGATTAGTGACAGTCGCATCTAGACAGGTAAAGTTATCTTCGTAAATTTTCGTGATTTTCCGATAGTGTACCTGGCGGTCAGACTACCTGTGGTCAATAAAGGGCCCGAAGCTAATCATTATTTGCAAGGAGATTAAAATTTTACCTGTAGATTTTTTTGATAGTTCAGACTACAACTAGTAAATGAAGACAAGAACGTGTATTTGTTAAGTTCAACTGAGCCGCGACACGAAAGACGTGTTTGTAAATGTGACAACTGTACATTTGAGCATTAAATTTTATAAAACATTTCCATGTAAAATATACCCCCCTTAAACCCGAAGTTTATATAGAAATAAGCGGGGTATGCATGGACACACCTATTTTCCTTATTTTTCATCTAAATCAAAACATTGTGGGTACCCGTTAGAACCGCCTCGGCGAGGCGGTCCTAACGTGTACCCACAATTTATATGATGAGCGAAAATATTAAAAAAAAATCTAATGAAATTTTATTATTATTTTTTTCTTAAAAATCTCTACATATAGCATGGGCAAGGTTTCGCAATGGTATATATTTTTTAATTAAAGCGCCAATAACTGCGCAAGCAAATGGACAAATACAAAATGCACTTTCGCGAACAGCCTTTCACTCCGGAGTTGGTCTGTGTCTGGCTTGTGTGTTTTGATAAAAGTTGTGATTTATTGCCACAGGACGCGTGTCACACCTGTCTTATGAAAACACTGCGATTAAAACTTGTCGGGGATTAAAGCGGTGACATATGAAACCCTGCTTATGACTATATTATAATGACACAGATGTTCTGCGCTACCACAGACTGATCCATTCTATGTATTTTGCTGATATAGATAGCAGTCGAATCATGCAAGTTCGAAATTGAAGTTCTGTTTAATTTCACTCATTTAGCTTATTTCTGTTCATATGGACCGATCAGTGTATTAAATGAAAATGATTTAAGTACTCTGTCAATGATCACGCATTTTATTTATTTATTTATTTATTTATTTATTTATTCATTTATTTATTTTTATTTTTATTTTTATTTTTATATATTTACTTATTTATTTATTTCATATGCGAAACAAATGATGAAGATGCTAAGTAACTGCGTGCCTGTGCAGCCTGGTTTGTGTTCATCTTGTCGGAAACCATATGGTCGGTTTTACGTTACAAATAATTATTTATTTAAATATTTATATGCAGAGAGAGAGACTACTTCCATTGTTTCTTTTCTTGCTGTCGACGAGTCTTAAGTTCAAAGCCATGTTTCGGTAACTTTAATTGCCTAGACATCTCATATGTCAATTATGCTGTAAACATGAGTTAATATTTGAGTAATACATTGAGAATAAGTAGATCGCATCTTTTTGTTCAGCATTGAATTCTGTTCCATTTCATTTAATTTACTTTCGTCTTACAATTAATCCATATTTGGAGTTTAATTGGTAATTATCTTTTATTGCGCGGTCATTATGAAAACATGCCCATGCAATAAACAGAGATTTTTAAGTTGTGAAAATTGAAAATTTTCAGTAGAAATAATTTTCTTATTTTTGCTCAAAACATAGATTGAGGGTAAACGTTAGAACTGCCTCGCCGAGGCAGGTTCTAACGAGTACCCACAATCTATGTATTGGAGCAAAATAAGAAAAAAATTGGGTATTCCCTGCAAACCCCATTTTTTCTATATAAAAGTGGGGGTTAAGGGGGGAGACTTTTCACGGACATGTTTTCTTGGTGTTATGTCTTGAATTGAACGGTTAATGGTTTAAATTAATTGCGCAACTTCATAATTACTTTGTTTGACTTTTTGTACCTTTAAAAACAGAAATTTATATCAGTGAACGAAGCATTCTTTATAATTGCTCCGCTCTAATCTGTAACTAAAGTCCAATTCGCATGCGCAAAAAATACACGCGTGTAAATATACTCCGGTGTGTATTTGTACTCCGGTGTGCAAATCAACCTGAGAGTAAATTTAAATTGCGTTCGCATGGGTTTTATCGCCAGGAGTATTTTTGTAGGTAAATTTATCATTTCTGGATTAAAACCTGTTCATTTTAGTTTTCTGTATTTGCAAAACAAGAAGAGGCTGCTTCAAGGTGTTCATGTAGACTTTGGCAACAGAGGGGAATCATGTAATGGTCAGGCATAACTTTAGCAGTTAAACAGTTCCCTTTTTTCATCCTTTCACAAGGAATTACTGTTAAAATGCCCCAAGAATCCTAACCAAGAATGATGAAGAAATAGTGTGGCTGTTTGCACTCCATATGATCTAAAATGTTATGAATGGCAATAAACTCTTATTTAGCAACAATGTCCACAGTTTCAGCAACTGTCATATAATCAGTTAGGAACAAAAAATGAGAAAATTCGTTATCTAAAAGCAGAATATTGACTTGAAATAAAAATACTCATGGGTAAATTTTACTTTGCGTTCGCATGGGACATAATAGTAAATTTACACGTGTGTATTTGTAAAAATAAAATTTGCATCTGGTCAGACCCAGGAGTAAATTTACCCATATGTAAATATACTCCGGTGTGTATTTGCGTTCGCATGCGCCATTTACTTACCCCGAGTAAAATTTGCACACCGGAGTATATTTACACGTGTGTATTTTTGGCGCATGCGAATTGGACTTAAGTTTCGCTGTCGTAGCTAAAAAAAAAACTAGACACTGAAACTTATCATGAACAATATCAAGTAAACTATCAAATACTTCCTAATATCGCACATCGTTGACCGCTATATCAACGGATGACAGGAGGTGTCATAAAATCAAAATACCTATACCTTACCTGTTAAGAGATCAAGTTTTCCGCTGAACTACGTGACGGTACGGAAAAATCCGGAAACGCACGAGCGGAAACTGAAATTATTACCTGCTAATCCAATTATCCAAACAGACTAATTTAATATTTAAATACAAAATCAAAAATTATACCAATAAAAAGAAGATGCATTGTACAAATATAAGCTGTTCGCACACTAACTGTAGTATGATGCATTTTGATGCAAATAAGCGTGAAAGCGACAGAAATGATGTAGAAATTTCCTTATTTACTATATTTTTATTACATTTTGATAGTACCTGTTTTATTTCAACAAACAGACTATTTTTTACATAAGATAGAAAATTAATTTTAATTTCATCTTAAAGGGATATGAATGGGCTTTACAGAACCGTTCGCACAGGAATGATAGGATTAATAGCAAAAAATATATTAAGGATTAAATAAGCATTCCCGTTAACGCTCCATATAAAATTTTACGCGCATCCGATAACTGCCGGTGATGAGAATTCTGCTACATGGCGCTGCGTTTTAGTTCTGTTCAGTCAAATGAACCACGATGAAATAGGAGTACGGTCAGATTCTTTTACATTCTAGTTTATATAATTATGCGAAGCGTAGACCAAGCTTTTTGTTAAAGCTTATACTTGTGATAATATTAAAAACAAAACGAGTGTTGACTTAACCACGGCATTGCTGTTTGGTATCATGAACTTATCGAGGTTATATGTCAAAGTTATGTAAAAAAAATAACTATACACATGGAAAAAAGTTAGGCAACACCTGGTTTTTAACGTATTATTTTACATTTGGAAATAAAAATGTCAAACACTATTGACAATACCCGAAATATTATTTCGCCTAATAGACCAATATGAAGTAGATCTAAAAGCGCTTTCTAGATTACCATGTTTAATTGTTGATACGCTGTATACATTCAAATGCTCAATTTAAGTAAAATACCATTGGATTACAAGTATGAGCCTAGGGAACACAAAATTATATTAGTGGTCAGTTAGTATTGTGACTTCTGGAGATTTTTAAAAACATTCTAAGACTATACTGGGCACTTAAATGGTCGGAATTATCCATTACGTCCGTGAGTATTGACCACGATTTGAATAAGCCATATCACAAACCATGCTGTATCTCTGTTGCTTTGATAACGTAGCCATGAATCTTTTGACCTTTTCATGGCTGCATAGGAGTTCATTAATATCACTTATCAAAGCTGCCAAAGGGAAAATTACATTAAATTGATTTCGGTGTCCCTAACTTTTTTCCATGTGTATACATGTATAAGGAATTCTTCTGCAATGATCCGATGTTTTGTCTTATTTATTTTAAACCTACCCTATTGCATGTACACTGTCAGAAAGGGTTTGATCGTGTGCATAGTAAGCTGGTATAATCATAACCACTGTCTCGATCCGAACGTTACGAAAACTTGACCATGAAATACACAGAGAATGTTTTTCAACTAAAAAACTGAAAACAGAAAATGATGGAAAAAAATATATTGTTTTTATATTTTTGCTCAAAACATAGATTGTAGTAACATGTCCGCAAGGCGTTCTAACGAGTACCCATGATCTATTTTTGGAGCAAAAAAAAAAAAAAAAAAAAAGAAAGAAAGAAAAACATGTATACCCTTGTAAATCCCATTTTTTTATATAAACATTGGGTTTAATGGGGTATTTATTTCATGGGCACGATTTCCTGATGATAAGGAAACAATAAAAATGACAACTAAAAATTGGCTGCATGAGCTTTCAGTTACCCCCACAGAATTACCTGTTCAGCTGGCCTATAACATCCTATGTCAAACATGTAGACAATTTGTCAAAGATATCTTTTCAGCATTACAATCCCTCATGTACATCATCAGTGTAAATGTCATGTGTCTGTAAGGTATTTAAAGAATATACCGTCTGACAGCTATAGGTAGAGGTTGGTTTCTTTGTATTCACTATTGGTCAATATTTTCCTGATAAATTGTAATACAATGGCTAATTAAAAAAAAATCTATACTGACCGATAAAAGAAACCCGACACTTACTTTGGGGGTAAAAATCCGTAAAACAAGTGCACAATGGAAATCAGGTTTATACCACATTTAAGACAAATCATTTTTCTACCATTTCATGCAAACATTTAATTTTTTCAATCAAACGACTATCAGTAATTAAGTAAGATTAAAGATAGGGGACGTTTACAAAATTCACAAACCTTATCTTTAGAATTAATGAGAATAACTGTCCCAGGAATGAAATCGCACGATTAGCTTAGAGATACACCACAGAGAAATGAATAGAGTTCTCAAGAGCGGGTGTGGCCACTCCATGCTCGCCCAGTTCAACCACAGACTATCCGCCTATTGGAAATTGCTCTCAGGCAGGAATGGGCAGGCATTCCTCAGAACACTGTTCGCCTATACGTTTTGTCGACGTTGTGTAGCTGTAACTGGTGCTATAGGTGGCCAAACCCGCTATCGAGGACTCTGTCCATTACTCTGTGGTGTATCTCTAAGCTAATCGTGCGATTTCATTCCTGGGACAGTTATTCTCATTAACTCTAAAGATTAGGTTTGTGAATTTTGTAAACGACCCCTACCTTTAATCTTACTTAATTATTGATAGTCGTTTGATTGAAAAAATAAATGTTTGCATGAAATGGTAGAACAATGATTTGTCTTAAATGTGGTATAAACCAGATTTCCATTGTGCACTTGTTTTACGGATTTTTACCCCCCAAAGTAAGTGTCGGGTTTCTTTTGTCGGTCAGTATATATCAAAACTACAATTTTCAGCATAAAATTCTTCATGCGCATCTGCAGTATATTTGGAACATATCTACAAAAAATTAAAAGAAACATTGAAAGCCCTATGCAGAGTTGATTCATAAAGTATGCACTACCTACCATTTTTGTATATACGCAATAGTTCAAAAATGGCTAAGTTAAAATTGCTGTTTTGTCAAACATTATTTTTTTCAGCATCATAATACTTTATGCATATCTTCAATATGACACTATAACATGTCTGTAAAGTACTGTAAAGAAATACTGAAGGGCCCGAGGAGTTAATTTCACAAAACATGAATAACCAACCATTATTCAATATAAGCAATTATCGAAAATTCGCTAAAAAGTTAAAAATGCTGTAAATTTATCAAACATGCTTATTTCAGCATAATAATTCTTTGTGTACATCTGCAATATGTCCGTAACATGTCTGCAAAGTATTAAAAGGAAACCATGGAAGCTGTAGGAGGAGTTGATATCACAAATTATGTGCTTTCAGCATTATGACAAACATGTATATTGACTACAACAAGTCCCATAACTCTTGCAATACTGACACTGAATTGATCCCTACATTCATTTCACACATGTATTGTCTGATGGTGCAAGTGTGGTAAAAACAAATCGGACAAAAGCTGCTCAAGTTTTTTATTTTGTTTGTTTGAATTGATGCTTTACGTCCCAGTCAACAGCAATGGTCATGTCGGGACGTTGCCTCCATTTTATGGGACTCTTACCCATGACACTCAAAATGTGCTTCATAAATATAACCACCCAACTAAGCCAATAATGCTTATATGTATGGATGGTTTGACTAAATCACTTTTCCTGGACATGCTCAGCTATGAGCGGTTAACCAGTAATCAGATGGTCGGTCAGCAGCCAATCTATTTCTCCTAGGCCCCAATGGGCGGGGGCCCTCAAGTTATTTAGCAAAGATGTCCAAATGTTAACGGAATGATGGAATTACGGAATGACGGACAGGCTGAGAACAGTATACCTCACTAAAACTTCGTTTGATGGTAGTGGGGGGTAGAATAAGTTATTGATATAAAGAGAATATAAGGTAAGATGAGCGAACTGTAACAGGATTACCACATGTACCAGAATAATTTAATGAAAAGAGTAAACTGTATTTTTTCTGTAAACTAATAACTGAAACTTCAAATTGAATAAATAAAAGATAAAACCGAGTTCCTTTAACAGCAGCGAAAACATTAATGAGAATAGGAATGGGCCATACCGCGGTGTCGGCTACTCAAGCCTCGTCGGCGACCCTATAAATCTGGCATTATGGAGCCGGTAAAATACTGCAATTTTGAAACATTGAACTCGGCAATCAATATACGAATACGAATACAAATAGTTTATTAAGCATAAAACATTACAACAATGTTTATAGCCACAAAAACACAATAAATATACAATGAAGGCATAGTACATGATGTTGTTTACAAAAGAGCAAGCAGTATACTTTACAAAATTATATGAAGTACCACCACTTGAAAAAATTATGAAATACGGATTTTCATAGCATAACATATGAACTTAGATAAGTTTAAGACAGTTTTGAATGAAGTTGATGACAATAAAATATCAAATTTATGCAATGTAGGCCAATGGCAAAAATAAGCTTTTAAATACTTCCTTCTTAGTTCTCTATACATCGGACACACAGTACAAGTAAAAAATGGAATTCGTCTTCAATTTTCGACATGTTACATGATTTACATATTCTTAGGGTTCGATCGGTTCTATCATATCTTCTTCTTTCTATGAATAAGTTATGCGATGATGTTCTAAAACGCGTTTAGGCAACTTTATATTTATTTTCGATTTGTAAGCTTAGATATTTCTCTAAAGCGAATTCGTGCTTGAATATACAGTGGGACAGTCGACTCGAGTTGTTTATTTCCGCGTACCACTTTTGATAGTACATATCATGTATTCTTTGTTAATAATGTTAAATGGTATTTCTGTTTCAAATTGTTAATTCCATATAAATTCTAAGCCATGTTCTTGTAAGATAGGCTTGACTTGGTAGGCCCAGTTCTTTCCGTTGTAATTTCGGTCCGTATCAGATTTAAGTAACATGTACATCTTTTTAATCAGTGATGAGTCGCTATGGTTTAACATTTTTATCCAATATTTAATCATGATTATTTTTCGATGGACTACTAAGGGTACACGACCTACAGCCCCTTTCACTCGAATTTGCCGTTTGAGCATTTAGGCCAATCAAATTTGTTCACTCGAGTTTGCCGTTTGTTTGTAGATCAGGTAACTTTTTATTCTATTTTAGACCTGAAACAGTGTCCCAGGTGCCAGGTGTTCTTAAAATCTATTCAGCATTTATCTTTAGGTAATGATGTCACCACTTCTGAAAAAAAAAACAACAAACATTGTAATTGCTTGGTTAAAGCACATTTTTATTTCATAATTCTTTGCACAACATATACAATGCATATTGAGAACACACATCTGTAACAGGATAGAGACAAAAGCAGAATTTTATCAATTTAAGCAGTTACCTGATCGGTATCTACATGGTAAAAATTCCACATAGGAAATTAAAAATTTCACTCGAGTTTGCCGTTTTTAAAGGTCATTTAGTTTGAAGCTGTCTCTCAGATCAGCAGATCAATCAATCCAGATGTCTTTGAGGACAACATGAAAAGAAACTCAGATCTTCGGAACACATGGTCTTCTTGTGTGATGCAAATGCTCAAACGGCAAACTCGAGTGAAAGGGGCTGTAATTCGCCATAAAGTGCGGTTAGGTTTGTTGACTTTCTTACTTAGAAATTTCGTGTGTATAAGCTCAATATCTGTTGCTTCATGGTAACCCTACACCTCTGCACCAAAGTTCAAAATCGAACCAACCAGAGAATCAAATAATTTACACTTTTGCGATGGCGGTAGTTCAATATTTTTCAATACTGTGAAGAGGTTATATAAGGCGTATGAGGCATGTTGCGCTATGGACTTTTGGGAACGATTCCCGTTGCCGTTTTTGAATAAGGTAATGCCTAGGTATTTGAAACTACCCACAAGGTCAATTTTTGTATCTGAAACTACCCACAAGGTCAATTTATATTTATATTTTCTTTTAATAGTTTTTGCCATTGGTAAGATCGGTCAATCTTGTCAAAGCACTTCTCGTAGTCTATGAATACACATATAATTTCTCACCATTATTTAGCACTTTAGATATGATGGAATGAAGGAGAAAGACAGTGTCTGTAGTTGATTTGCCTTTCTGGAAGCCATATTGGTTATCAGTGATTATATCTTTTTTGCTCGTCCATTTTGTCAATCGATTTAGCAATATTAGCTAGAAGTATATTAATCAACGTTATGCACGGTAGTTTTGTGCGTCGTTCACGTCACCTTTTTCAAAAATAGGACTGATAATGCTCTCGCGGGAAAATCCAAATTGAGCCAATCAACATGTTTAGAAAAATATATCTAAACTGATCATTAATTTCTGATTTCTTCGAATATCCTCGCTGATCTCAAAAAATCAAAAAGAAAAGATTTTTTTTTTTTTTTTTTTTTTTTTTAGATTTTCCTATTTCAAACGGTATCATGATGAAAATGTGAAAAAAGTCAATTTTCTCTAACGATTGGAACAATATTAGAGGATACTGTAATCTGTACTACCACCGTACGTTATCATGCGGGCGGATGGGGCTCGTTAGCCCATTACGAAAACTTGCCCATGCAATATACAGAGAGTTTCTTAAGCAATGGAAATATTGAAAATTTCATTGCAATTTTTGATAATTTTAATATGCTTGCTCAAAACATTGATTGTGCACGTTAGACCCGCCTCACCGAGGCGGTTCTAACGAGTACCCACTATCTATGTTTTGGAGCAAAAATAAGAAAAAATAGGTATACCCTTGTATACCCCATTTTTACTATATAAAAGTGGGGTGTAAGGGGTATACATTTCACAGACATGTTTTCCTGATGCTTGTGCGGCAACTCATCTTGGAGTTTGCTAGATCTCTACACTCTAGCTGGGCAGGGCTGCTCATTAGTTTTAGCTGACCGTTCCAATTCGGTTCTGATGTGATCTATACTTGTTTTCAATTCTTCTTGCCAAATATCGGTTTTCAAAGGGGAATGCAGGAGAGGACATTTTTTCACATTAAGACGGTTTTCAAACCATTACATTGTTTGCCGAAACCGAACTTAAACACTTCTAATAGGATACATTCGAGTAATAATCATTTTGAATAAAACGAACAAATCGCATATTTCTTAGGTTACTGACACAGTGACATGTCAATCAATCAAAGGTTAAGACTTAAGGGCCATTTAAAAAAAATGTAGTTTCAACATAAAATGTAAAATAAGCAAAGACAAGGCCCCAAGGTCATAAAACATTTTTCATGCTCATCTCAGCTGAGACTAATATTTATCCTGCTGATAAATGTTAAAATGCAAACAATTGTTGGTAAAGCCGCATTTTAAGTAACATTCATCAGCAAGATAAATTACAGGCTTTGGTAATCTCAGCCTGAAATTTTAACCAACATTTTGTTATTTCAGTAATTATGAGCAGTTTAAATTCCATGCTAAGCTAAGTTGAGCATGAAAAATGTTGCAGGAGCTGTAGCAACCAGAAGCAAAGTCCCACCCTAAACATCAGGAAAATCTGTCCGTGTAATGTATACCCCCTTAAACCCCACTTTTATGAAGCAAAACTGGGATATGCGTTTCTTTTCTTATTTTTGCTCTAAAACATAGATTGTGGGTACTCGTTAGAACCGCCTCGCCGACATATGACATGAAAATAAAATAAACTACTACTGTTACAAAGAGAACATATTGCAAACTCAGTCACTAATTTCAAACCGACCTATTTCCTTCATTTGAGCCGCCTCGTGGGAAAACCAACAATGTGGTTTACGAACAGACCCGAAAAAAGGCCTGTACAGTCACAGAAGATAGCTTGAGGCTGGAAATTTTGGATTCAGAAAGTAGAGGAATTGTACCATCCGTGTTGCGAAAACAAATGCGCTGATCAGCTTCGCAGTTACTGCGAAGCTGATCTGCGGCGCCTTTGTTTTCGCATATGCAGATTGTTGGTTTTCCCATGGGGCGGCTCATTTAATTTTCCCTTTCTCCATGTATACCATTCAGGAGCCTATATTGCCAATTGCGAAATAGTGTCTCCATGTGTCAAAATCAAAGACAAACTCAAGATGTTTCAACATCAGACTTCAAAGACTATGAAAACCCTTTGTAGTATAAAGTGAACTAGTTTAACCTCAAGACAGTGGCAAAGAATTAGCCAATTATAGTTTACTCAAGCTGGTAGATAAACCTAAGTCCCGCCCATGTAATTTGTGTGACAGCTGGTCAGTTCACTGACTCAGGTGAATTGAAGTAAAATCAATTAAATATTTACATGCTTCAAAATATTTAGTCCTCCTATGATTAGATCAAATTGCAAGATTAAATGTTGCTCTTATCTGTTTAAATGTGCTTTTGTAGCTGTCCACAAAACACATACTTCATGTACTATATTGAAATAAATTCAGCCACTGACAAGTGACAAAACAGTATAATTAGAGGTCAGGTAGTTCTTACTTCAGTGGTGGCAGGTGGGCGGAGCTGAACTTGTCCTAGGTAAATGGCTATTTGGGTAAATTGATTGTATTGAAAATGAACTGTTATAATGGTCCTATTTTGGGAACTCAAATTCTTTGATCTTATGGTGAGACATCATGCAGGTGTTGTGTCAGAAAACAACAAAAGGGGCTGGAATTTCGCAAACAGCCATAATAGGCTCCTGTACCATTTCAACGTAATCATTCTGCTGGCAGAATAATTGTTTATAACTTTGATTCATTCTTCTTTAAACTGAATTATGCATCTTACAATTGTTAGACGCTAATTACCCATTAGGGTTGACGCGTCGTTAAACATCAATCAATCAATCAATCAATCAATTTTAAAATCAATCAAACACATACAAGCTTAAAAGGCATAAACGATCTAAACGAAAACATTAAACAAACAGAACTACAACAGAAGTACCACCTTGGGTTGGTCAGCAATACGAAATTACTGAGGGCTTTGTGCATATAATCATTATGGTACCTCTGCTCATTAGTTTTTATTACCCCTGATCCAGAGATCAAAGGGCTGTAATAATGAGGAGACAATCATATCTGGGATAAACAGGGGCATACATATTTTTAGCTCACCTGAGCCAAAGGGTCAAAAGTTGAACTTATAGGAAGGCCATGCTCCGTCGTTGTCGTCGTCGTCATTCACACTTTTCAAAAATCTTCTCCTCTGAAACCCCTGGTCCAATCAATGCCAACCTTCATGTGGAGCATCCTTAGGAAGAGGGACTAAAGTTTGTATAAATGGTCCAGGTCACATGACCAAGATGGCCGCCATGCCCGTATATGGTTAAAACCTTAAAAAATCTTCTTCTCTGGAACTGATGGACCGATTTCAATGAAACTTCATTTGTAGAATTGGGGACTCTGGCCCATCATAGTTTGTATAAATCATGACCTTGGGTTGACCTTGACCTATTTTACGGCAAGGTCAACTTTGGTTACATAGACTTTTCAATGGAAAAAGTGAAAACATTGAATTTTTCGGGAAATTTTGTGGCCTATGGCCTGAAAGTTGGTAGATACATATAACTTATTGATTCAATGAACTCATAGAAGTATTCAAGGTCAAGGTCATCTCTTGACCTTGGCCAAAGGTGATTTACATATAAAATTTAAAACTTAATTTTCTCAGGAACCACCTCACCAATCGATGTCAAATTTTATATGTGGTATCCTTAGGATGGGGAATCAAAGTTTGTATAAATGGTCTAGGTCACATGACCAAGATGGCTGCCATGCCCATTTATGGTAAAAACCTTTAAAAATTCTTCTTCTCTGAAACTGCTGGACCGATTTCAATAAAACTTGGTATGTAGCATCACGGACTCTGACCCATCATAGTTTGTATAAATAATGACCTTGGGTTGACCTTGATCTATTTTATGGCAAGGTTAACATTGGTCACATAGGCTTTTCGATGGAAAAAAGTGAAAACATTTGATTTTTCAGGAAGTTTTGTGGCCTGTGACCTGAAAGTTGGTACATACATACAACTTATTGAGCTAATTTTAAAAAGTCCTATGAGTATTCAATGTCAAGGTCATCTCTTGATATTGACCAAAGGTGATTTACATATAAATTTAAAACTTAATTTTCTTAGAAACCACTTCACCAATCAAAGCCAAATTTTATATGCGGTATCCTTGGGAAGGGGGAACCAAAGTTTGTATAATCATGCAGGTCACATGACCAAGATGGCCGCCATGCCCATATATGTGGTAAAATCCTTTAAAAATCAACTTTTCTAGAATTGGTGGACCGATTTCAGTGAAACTCGGTATGTAGCATTGGGGGCTCTGGCCCTTCGTAGTTTATACAAATCATGACCTTGGGTTGACCTTGACCTATTTAACTGTCAATTTAAACAGAAATGTCAAATATTGCCAGAAAGATCTGAAAGTTAGTAGATACAGACAGTTTACAGTGATAATAGAGAGGTTGAGAAAATGAACTTGTAACTTGTACGTGTACGTGTAGAACAGTTTTATCCCCAAACTTCGTCATTTATTACAAGTTCAAAATACTCGCTACACGTTGAGAATCAGTTAGGCTGTGAATAAAATAAATTTGCGACTTGTAAGTTTTCTTTATATGTTTCCATCGATAGGTCAGGTACAAGCAGAAACGAAGTTCGATGAAGCGTTGCCAAATCGTTTTGCACGTGCAGCCGAAGTATATCTGACCAAAGGCGAATCGACGTACATGTGACCATATATGTATAAACAATAAAAAATTCAGCTGTATATACTTTATGAAATCTACACGTACACGTTCGATTTTCTCAAACGATTTTACACTCAAAACGATCGTGTACGGGTAAATAAAGCTACAAGTACACGTACACGTTACAAGTTTATTTTCTCAACCTCTCTATTAATTATGTGAGTTTACATTTTACGTTGGCCAACATGGCCTTAGCCAAAGGTCATTCATCAAAGACAAAATCTCAGGTGAGCAATATCAGGACCATTGGTCCTCTGGTTTCTTAGTTTTGCTCTAAAACATAAATTATGGGTACTCGGCGAGGCGTTTCTAAAGTGTGCCGACAATTAATGTTTTAAGTAATGATAAGAAACATATCTAAACTTTTCAACAGAAAAGTTTTAATTTTCACAGCCGAGAAAATCTCTTTAATGCATGGGCAAATTTTGTAATGAGTTTGACTAGATGTCATGATGACATGACTATGTTCTTCGGGAATATATATCAGGAAAACATGTCCGTGAAATGTATACCCTTTAAACCCCACTTTTATATAGAAAAACTGGTTTGCAGGGGTACATCAATTTTTCTTATTTTTGCTCCAAAACATAGATTGTGGGTACACGTTGGAACCGCCTCGGCGATGTTTTTGAGCAAAAATAAGACAAATATCAAAAATTTTCAACTGAAAAATTATTTTTACAATTTTAAAAAGTCACTGTATATTGCATGGGCGTGTTATCATAATATATGTAGAGCCAGAGGCTGTACGCACATGCATGTATATATTTAAAGCCAGGAAGTCATAAAATATTTCACACAAGAAAAATTATATTTAAAAAGGAGCGGTCGTTTTGTGCAAGGTAAAAATGTAAACCTACTCGAGTACAGTTCAAGTTTTACAGCACTAAGCAATGCTTAATACATGTACTAATTTGCGTCAACTGGTGCGTGAGTTTTATTTCCCATCTCGCATTGTCTCAAAAGCATAAGCGGCTTGCAGTACCGATGTTTCGTCGAAATGTTTTCCTACGATCATCATCATGCCGACCGACTGGCAGTCCATCGACTGAGAAACTGGCGTTTCAGAGAGAGAGTAGACTGGTATCAGTCCACTAAATGAGACAATATCACATGACAAACAACTTAAAGTAAAGAAATGCCCATCAGATTCAGAATGCAACTACTTACTATCAAAGATTTAGGACATTTAGTGTATCAATTCAGTTATTATGGGGAAGTTATAAAGTACCATAGTAATAGACATTTTTCACTTTTGAACGTAAAGTTTGCTGGCGCTTGCGGTTACGACTTTGTGTGGGCGACGACTCGTGAGGGCATATTTGAGACGAAGGCGAGGGGCGATATGAAGAATTACTTAGTCAAAATTACCAACAGCCCACCGGAGGTGTATTAAATGAGACACGCAAAAAAAAAAACGAATTGTTCAGTACGCCTAGCTGAATAGTTCAGTAGGTAGAGTAAAAGACATTGAATCGAAAGGTCCTGGGTTCGAGTCCGGGTAGGACAAAAATTATTTTTCCTTTTCATTGTTTCTTCATTTTTTCGCACCTGTGACAATAAAGCTTAGAAAATTAAAAAGAAATGAAAAAAGGAAAAAAGAAAATAATATTTTATCTTTTGGCAAATGCAAGAATTACAAAATTCACTGCTGCATTTAATACTAAATCGTAAGTTTCTGGATTAAACTGTCTAGTGAAAAGGCAGACTGCATGTATAGGTTTTTTATAGGTCTTGATTTTTCACCCATTGAAGCCCAGAACTCGATCGTCATTTTCGGCAGATGAACGGATCAGCGACCGATCCTAACGTCAACATTAATTTCCTGACTGGCTGGTACAGATAATGTGGATAGGATAAGCTGAGCACCTCTAATGACTAAAAAAATTACGCAAGCGTCCCCCGTGGCCGAGCAGTTAAGAGCGCTGTTTCATAATCACTTAATCATCTCACCGTTGTGTCTGGTGTGAGTTCGAGACCCACAATGGCCACATGTGAGACAGGCCAAGTTCTGTTTGCGGGTGTGCCAGGCGGTTTTTCTCGGGGTACTCCCGTTTTCGCCCCACCTACTGTTTGGTGCTTTTCATATGAGCTGAAATAATCTTGAAAGGGACGTAAAACTGAATTTTAACAAATACACAAGACACCAAATCAAACAGTATAGTGTACATGTTCATATATATGTGTATAGATGTAAAACTACAGTTTCACGTGCTATCTCGAGAGCGAACAATGTTTATTTTTTCGATGTGTCGTTTTGAGTCCATTCGACAGTAGGAAGAGCGATGGGGGCAATAACCTACATGTAGCTACATATGCCTAGCCACACAACTGTTTTTGTTTATTGTAGACTTTCAACAGTATTTCTGCCATATCGGGTGCGATGGTTACGATGTAGAAAATTAATTTGGCAAGACATAAGCTTTCGTTCTGATCCTCATTTATTCTGTGTGATAGTATGCGTGCTGTTTCACCTGGTTGAATTCAAATAAATAAATTAAAATCAAACTAACACAATTATATTATTTTCATGAGTTTCTAAAGTGTTTCCGTAGAGGACGCATAGTGTTTATGTCGCCCCGTAAAGCGGGTCGCGCGTCACTTCGCCACAGTTTACTTTTGATGTTCGCCATTTTCACATACACGTAGACCTAAGCAATTTTGGACACTACATATTCTGTCAAAGTGCACAAATTATTACTTTGTTTCACAAATAATGGTGTATACTCTCTTCACATTGACACGTGTGTTTTCTTAAGATTATTGCCTCGTGTATTGTCCTTTTTTTTTTTTTTTTTTTTTTTTTTTTTTTTTTTTTTTTTTGATTCAGTTTTACGTCCCTTTCAAGCCTTTTCACTCATATCGAGACGAATCAATCAGAAAGTGGGGCGAAAACCGGAGTACCCGGGGAAAAACCACCTGACACACCCGCAAGCAGAACAACTTGGCTCGTCCCACATGTGAATTCTGCCCCGTACGAGGCGCGAACCAACAGCGGTGATATGATCGAATGATCAAGAGCACTGAAGTCAGCGACCTTAACCACTCGGCCACGGGGGCCGCCTATTGTCCCTTTTAACAGACTAGACGCTGGTCTTGTTTGGAAAGAGCTAGTAATTTTGTTTTTCATGCGTGTTGTTAAATTGCTTGTGATGTGTGGGACCGCCATGTCTCTCCCGCCTGTTGTCTATGTTAGGATGGGAAATTTAATTGTATAGATTATTGGTCATTCTATTGTTACTTGATTACAGATAAGGGTCTGATTGTGCTCATTTCTGATCATAATGATGCGTTTTTTTATACAAGTTTCGGCCCGTTCAAGATTATTTTAGTTCATATGAGACGGGTAAATCAGTAACAGGGGGGAAAGGGGAGAACCCTGAGAAAACGAACATGAACACCCACAAGCAGAACTTGGTTTGTGTTACCCGTGATTGTAAGACTGATCAATTGGGCAGCAAGGCTACGGCGAAGAGTTCATTGTCTTGGTGTTGGTAGTTGCCAAAGCGATATTGCTGCGCTGAAGGTTGTTTTAATCCATTTATTATCACATGTTGTGTGATGTTGCATCAATCTTTGTTGTAAGGACTTTGATTGTATCGCAAGCATATACGATGGTGCTGACACTGATAGACAATACCCGAATACACATATTCATATACATGTACAGTATACCACGCAGACATTTCACGTGTCCATTTACCGACCTTTTATATGTAAACAAACGAACCGCTATTCATGATTCTAATATATATACATGTAACAGGGGAACATTTTGTCCTAGGGCCCATCGACAAAACAAAGATCATATCAAGCCGGATCAGTTATCAAACCACATTGCTGCTTGGCAAGCCGAACGCAGTTGATGTTAAGGGCATGCGTTCTTTTGTCCTTTTTTAACATTTAAAAGTACGATTTCTATCATGATAAAGTTTATACTGAACCTATTAAGCAAGCCTCCACGGTGCAGTGGTTATTTCACGTGCCTTATAAACCAGAGATCGCAGGTTTGATCCGGGTCTTCTTGCGTCTGTCGGATGAGACTATAAACTGAGGTCTCGTTTCCATATGACCTTTGCTGTTGGATTAACGCCCAAATCAACAAACCGATTCAATTTATTATTTATTTAAATTCAGATTGAGTAAGAAGCTTATGTGCTTATATGCTTGCCCGATTCCGGACGCAAAGATGGGCCCTAATGAGTAAGGTTAAGAATGATCAAATGTTTTAGATCTGTCGTCAGCATGTGTATGACGATATCATTACAAAACCTTAACAAGCAAAATACAGTGTGTTTTTTAAGTTGGAAAAAAAATGAAAAATTTTCAGTTCAACAGTTTTGATATTTTCTTATTTGTTCAAAACATAGATTGTGAATACATGATAGAACGAATACTCACAATCTATGTTTTCTAGAACGAATACTCACAATCTATGTTTTCAGAAGCATAGGCAACCTAAGTTGACCTTGTCCTATAATAGGTTAATGTCATCCCTGGGTCATATATAGACTTTGTAGATGCTTCATGCCAAGTTTCAAAATCATAGGCCTACTGGTTCTGAAGAAGAACACTTTTAAAGATTTTTCAATTCATAGCCATGGAGGCCATTTTGGTCAAGTTACCTTGACCATTAATACAAACTTTCGTTCCCCTTCCACGAAGTTTGGCTTGCGGTTGCAGAGAAGATGTTTAAATATTATAGTCATATACATGTATATATCCCCCAGGCAGGAGCAGACGACCACCCGGGTCTTAATGTTTTCATAAAAATAAATCTGTCCATTTGTATCATCATAGCAAGTTTCCACCCATTTAATTACATTTAACTTATTTCCCCATTTAAATGCATGGGCGACCTACATGTAAGTTGATCTTACCGATCTTTGTAGTGCGTTTAATATTGTTTGATGCTTCATGCCAAGTTACAAAATCATAGGCCTTCTGGTTCTGGAGAAGAAAAATTTTAACGGTTTTTGCAATTTATAGCCAAGGCGGACATCTTGGTCATGTGACCTGGTCCATTTATGCAAATTTCGTTTCCCCTTCCTAAGAATCCTCCGCAAACAGTTTTAACTTTGATTGGCCAAGCTGTTTCAGAGCAGAAGATCATGGAAATTGTTGACAGGGGCATGGCCATCCTATAAGCTCATGTGAGCTAAAACTAGGTATACCCCTGCATACTCAAGTTTTGCTTTATAAAAGCGTTGTTCAATGGGGCAAACATGTCACGGACATGTTATCCTGATGAGGATAACAGACCATGCTCGATATTACTTGAAATGTGTCAAAACGTTGTAAGGCGTAGAATAAAAAGAACTGCACATAAAATTAAAGATCAACTAAATGCTTCAAATTGTAAATCTTGCCATGTTTACATGTAAAAAAGTTTCTGTGTGTTCACGAAAAACACGTGAAATGTAGCTTAACAGAACCAATGTACGCATATACATGCAGCAGTATGTTAAAAGCCACATGTCGATGACAAATAGTTGATAGTTGTTTTCCCACCAACAGTTATCGTCATTTGCAGACGGGATCTCGGTTTATAGTGTCACCATAAAGTCATGGGCAGCTCAGAATTGAACTAGCGATCCTTAGTTATACACACGAGTGTCTAAAAAAATAATATTTTGCACTGGAAGCTGTTTTATTCGCGCCAAGTATTTATAAGGCCGACTCGCATTGAACGCGTAATGTATCTTAATGGCAAACATGACGGTTGATGATGCGATTTTGTAAACATGTCGTGTCAAAGGCCACTTCTGGTTCATTGTTCCACTAAATCAGACAGTTAAACGGGTAAGACAACAATAATCATTGTTACCATTGCATATGATAACATTGTTTACGATTTATATGTTTAATTGCTGTCTGGATTTCTTTATTTTTGCATTTTACCAATGCATATAGGTTTTAAGTTTGTTTGTTTTTTTCTGCGAACAAAAATAATAATAATAATAATAATAATTCCAATAAAAATAGGGGTTTCCTACTCGCGCTCAACCTCCTGAGCTAACGAGTCAGATGCTATTATCATAATCATTTTTTATTAAGGCTTTATGTCCCAGTCAACATTTTTTCAGTCATGTCGGGACGGAGCCAACGCTTCCTGGGTTTAACCAGTTAGTAAGGAGTGAATGTGTCTTGCTCAAGGACACAACACGGTGGCGCCTATGAGGATCGAACCCAGGACCTCTCGATTCGGAGTCAGACGCCCTACCACTACGCCACCGCGCTCCCTAAAAATAATTTTGTACCAGTCTTATATCAACTACATGTACGTATTTATTCTCAACATGTGATTTTACGAAGCGACTGACTGAACCACTGCGACATTAAGTAATCTACGGAACTTGCGTGCGTGCGTGCGTGCGTGCGTGCGTGCGTGTGTGTGTGTGTGTGTGTGTGTGTGTGTGCTCGCGTAAAGAATATTGTCATCCTGTTTTAGGGTTAAGCAAGGTACGCGGCACGTTATGAAAAAACGAACTGTATGTTTCTTAGTCTATAAGCATTCATTTTCTTGAAAATAATATTGTTTTAGTTTGAAGTTTAATTATATTTATTTGAATTCAACCAGATAAACATCACGCATAATTCAAGATAATAAATGAAGATCAGAAAGAAAGCCGTTGACTTGGGAAAAAAAAAAACATCCCAAAAATCGTAATTATCGCATTCAAAATGTTGAAATACTGTGGAAGGTCTACAAAACCTCAACTTATTTGTATGGCTATGCAAAATGTAGCTAGGATATCGCACTTATCGTCTAATGGACTCAAAACGAAACATCAACCAAATAAATAACATCAAGATTTCGAGTATCTGTTTGAAATACATGTATAAACATGCCAAAATAAATTATGTTCTCTCACGAGACAGCACGTGGAACTGTAGGTCTTACACCTAATAAATATACATATATCTTTACATGTACACTATACAGTGTACTATTTGAGTTAGTGCCTACGTCCGCGGAAAACATTCAGTTTAAGTCGTTCAGGGGCTCGTTTCACAAAGCGTTTTCAGACAAATTTTATCCTAAGTTTGAACTTAGGACTAATTTCAGTATAAGATATGTCTCATCCTTAAGATGTCCTAACTTTAGTCCTAACAAAGGACACAACTTATGATTGAACTTATTTTATAGTAAACTCAAAATGGCGGACGTTTTTATGTAAAGGGAAAACATGACAAAATATTACCAAGACCGGATTCGAACTCGGATCGCCTGGACAGAAGACAACATATCTTACCACTGAGCCACCGAGTCATATTTATTTTAAATTGGTTCAGTACTGATAAAGGCCAAATTTTTATTTTAGTTTGTTTGTTTGAGTTAATGCTTAACGCCCCATTCAACAGCTATGTTCAAGCCGAAACGTTGCCTCCTATTCATGAGGCGTTCATACAAAATTAGGATGCCATGGCATCCAAAACGTGCTTCAAATATACTCAGTCAAACTTATAACGCAACAACGATTTATTTGTTATGTAATACAAATAAACTTTATTTCCACTGGATTAGATTGCCGTGCGGTTGACACATCCAACAACATCTGGTTGTAACATTCTGTATTATGTGTCTCGAGAAATTAATCATTTTTCACGATCTAAAAGGAAGACTGACTTCCAGAATCTCTCAGGAGTCGCATGCCACCAAAATAACCGCTTTGGCCAATCTCATTCGAGCTCAATGGTCCATACTCTGAAAGCCAATTTGTACCCTATTAAATCATAGGCGATTGCTGAACAGCATATATATGGTAGACTGTATTACATTTCATTGAAAAGCGAAAACATGCCATAATCGTGATGCGTTGTGTTTGGCTCAGTATAAAATACCAAAGTGAGGCTTATGTGTATGGATGGTTTTACATACCCATGGTTTCTAGGCAGGCTCAGACATGAACGGTTCATCAGGAAAACTTGTCCGTGTAATGTTTACCCCCTTGAACCCCACTTTTTATAGCAAAACTGGGGTTTGCAGGGGTAAACCTTTTTTTTCTTATTTTTGCTCAAAACATAGATTGTGGGTACACGTTAGAACCGCCTCGCCGAGGCGGTTCTAACGTGTACCCACAATCTATGTTTTGAGCAAAAATAAGAAAAAATATCACAGATTTTCTACTGAAATCTTTCAATTTTTACAACTTAAAAAAATCCTTGTATATTGCATGGGCGTGTTTTCGTAAGGTAACCAGTAGCCTAATCAGATAGCACGTCAGTAGCGTATAAACTTTGCTTGGAGCGGTACAAGCAGCCCATGTATTATTTCTCAGGGCCCCAATGGGTCATTTTTTTATTTTAACTGCAAACATCATGAACTGTATACATAATTGCTAGTATAACTAGACCTAGGTTCAATATGGCAAATTCCCCAAATGATAAACAGATCGGCCGCCAGATGCATCAGGTTTATCATACAGTGTATAAGGCAAACACTCGAGTTAAAGAGATTTAGTTTCGATTTGCAGACGAAATAGCCTATAGCATTACAATGAAACAGTTGGTAGATCTAAGTGCATGTATTTTTATTGAAATAGAAAGAAAAAAAAAGAAAAAAGAGAGAAAAACGGATTCGATCTCGGATCGCCTGGTTCATATTATGGCAAAAATACTTATTAAATTACTTGCATAAATCCACTGAGATATCACCAATATTAAATCAATTCTATTATTTAACTTACTTGAAACTAACTGTTTGTTGTGTTTGACCTCGAATTGAGATAAATCTTATGAGCAAGTCGCAACTTCAATCATAAGACAAGTCTTACCGTTAAGATAGATCACATGTCACTCTCAGAGTAGTCTCGATCATAAGATAAGATATGTCATAAGAGAGCTTCGTGAAACGAGCTACAGGGTGGCTAACTTATCCTAGCCACATTATGCCTGTATAAGCCTTCAGTATATTCATATTTTCATGTCACCCAGAAAGAAATATTGACGTGAGGATAGATCAGCTCTTATACCAAAAATACGGTCGAGCTCCCAATACAAGAGAAAACATACATGTAGGCTGCCGTCTCAAACTTCAATTCCTTTACGATTTAAGAATTTAATGTAGTAGGGCATTTCATGATTCTTGTATTTGCCAAAAAATATAATCACCTGATAATATATGTTTTATTTGCAAAGCTTTTTTGTCACAAGAGAGACAAATAAAGAAAAGAAAAAAGTGATCCGTCCGGGACTCGAACCCAGGACGTTTCGCTTTCAACTACAAGAACGCTACCTACTGAGCTACACAGATACACGTCCTAGACTATTTCACTTTTTTGACTCTCTTATTTAATTCGTCTTCGTCGGGCTATTGGTAGTTTTGACTAAGTAATTCTTCATATCGTCCCTCGTCTTCGTCTCAAATATGCCCTCACGAGTCGTCCCCCATCACACGGAAAGTCATAACCGCAAGCGCCAGCAGCATTTACGTTCAAAAGTGAAAAATTATTAGACATAGAATGCTGAAAGTGGTATCAAATAAATGCTTTTACGTTCAAAAGTGAAAAATGTCTAATAGCCCTTCATTGGTTATGTACCTTTCAGTAAGAAGAATATCTTGTAGAGTCAAATATCTAAATACATGGCCTGACAGCCAGGCTAGAGAGAGAGCAGCGTGCCATGTGATGTTGAATGGCGTATGGAACACGCTTCATACGCCCTGAAAAATGAGCCGCATCGTGAGAAAACGGGATTTTTGCCTATGCGAAAACAAAGGCGCAGCTCAGCTGTGTAGTAACTGCACAGCTGATCAGCGCCTTTGTTTTTGCTACACGGATAGTACAATTTCTCTTCTTCTTAAATCCGAAATTTCAAGCTTCTAGCCTTCTGTGACTGTACAGGTCGGTTTGTGTCAGACCTGGTCGGAAACCCCGAAGACCGGGTTTTTCACGTCGCGGCTAAAATATGAAATTCTTTCTCAAGGGAAATAATCTATTGATTTAGGGGCGATGTTTATGTTTTACGGTAGTTGGTCTTTTCGTGGTATTTTCGTTGTATTTGTCATACCCAATGCTTTATTGGCTTCTTGTACGCTAGCTTCATCAACTCTACCCACTTTACACGCCACCCATCCTTACCTATACCACATATGTTCTAGAAAATACTCCCTACTCCATTAAACTCAAAAACTAGTATCCTGAGAAAAATATTCAAGAAGGGCAAACTTTAAGCGTAAGAAGAAAAGTATCAGGTAAACATACGTGTGAAAAAAAAGGTTCTGATACTTAATACTATTAGACTTCTGGCTGAAAAAGGTCTTGCCCACTCCCCCTCCCTAGGGAATTTTGCAGACATAGTCTATCTTAAAGAGCAATCTTTTCTGATTCAAATGAGAGATGTTTGCACTTTGTACACCGGGGCGTAACGGTGTAACAGCTATTTAAAATAACAGCTGTTACCAGCTGTATATACTTACAGTATTCTTTGATTGGGAATGAACAATATGTTGTTTTACCATAATTCTACCATTTTTCTGCAAGATTCGTTAAGGAAAATATGTTGGATGCATTATTTAATCAAGTTGATATAGATGGTTCCCTATTTGTGTAACGTATGTAACGTATGTAACAAAGATATGCAAATTTACATTTATAAACAAATAAAGTTTTCAGTAATAGTTTCTGTGGAGCACCAATGTGCAAGGTAAGAATAACATGTTTGTGTTATTTGCATTCAAATGAGAGACCCTTTAAAAATAATAACTGTTACCAGCTGAATTTATTTGTAGTATTCTTTTATTGGGAATGAACAATAGGTTGTTTACCATAATTCTGCCATTTGTCTGCAAGATTCTTCAAGGGCAATATGCGGGATACATAATTTTATCAAGTTGATATAGATGGTTCTCAATTTGTGTAACATATGTAACAAAAATATGTAAATATAATACCAATAAGGGTTTCTGTAATAGTTTCTGTGGAGTACAACGTTGCAAACACCAATGTGCAAGGTAGGAATGACATGCTTGTGTTATTTTCATTTGCTAGATGTGCCTCAGTTGTAACGGTGTAACGCCAAGTTGTTTATACATGTATAATTTCTCATGTGATGATACAACGTTACCAATACCACATGGGGTTAATTTGACCTACAAAATTGATCATATCCGTTATGACTTATCATAAACCACGGAACTTGGTCTTAATTTAAAGCTTCTTCATTATAGCTGTTTCATGTTAAGGTAAGTTATGCAAATTATCTTATTTGCATATTTGTGAATTTAATTAAAACAGTAAAATGACCGAAACGTCATTAAAAACACCATAAAAACTATTTTCAGACCCAAGATATCATCGCTGCACATAGTTTTTACACCAGTGATACCATTTGACAATTTTACAGATGTACTGGGTAAATTATTTCATTTGCATATTTATCAATATATTGTATTAATATAAAAAAAAATATGAAAAGTTTGGAAAATCGTGGAAAAATAACATGTATACTTATATAATTACTAGTGCCTGGCAATTTACAGACTGGAGAAGAATCACGGCAAATAAGAGGGTATACCTACAAAATGGCTTGTGTCTAGGTTACTGATAGCACTAGTGTACTGAAACTGGTATCAAATGTTTGCTATGACAATGTTTTGTAATCATGTAACCTGATATACAAAACTTCTTATCTGATGAAGGTGGTCATTAAAAATAAAAACTTCATAAATAAGCGAAAATAAGAGAAAAATGGTGGACATACCAACAAAATCACTCATATTCCGGCTGCTCATTGAAGAGTGCTGAATGTTGTATAAAATGATTGCTTGGACAATTTACAATTTCCCAGTGCTCTGATATACAAATCATATCAGATTCAGTTTCATGGATATTCATTAAACGTCGATAAAATGGTAAATAGCAGAAAATTTTAGGGTGTCCATCAACAGAGATGTGTGTACCTTTGCTGCAGCCTCCTATGTTTTGTGGTGTATATATACGTGATAACATGACAATAATTCATATATATTGTGATAAGATGACAATAATTCATTATTAAAGTGATCAATAATAGTAATGTTTGACAACTGTTGACAGTGGATGTACAAGTGATTTTGTTAGTATACCCTTTCATTGCTGCAGCCTATGTTTTGTGGTGTATATATACGTGATAACATGACAATACTTTATATATATTGTGATAACATGACAATAATTCATTATTAAAGTGATCAAATAGTAATATTTGACAACTGTTGACAGTGGATGTACAAGTGATTTTGTTGGTATACCCTTTCACGCTTCTGCATTTTTTCTCTTATTTCTGAAGTTCTTATTGCAATTCATGAAACACACATTCATATGATTTATTCATAACATCACATGGTTAAAGAACATTGTCTTAGCAACCGGTTGATGCCAATTTCAGCAATCTAGGTCTTCTTAGCCATGATTCATCTGGTTTAATATGGAACCGGTTGATACCAATTTCAACAATCTAGGTCTTCTAGTAGCCATGATTCATCTGTTTTAATATAGACACCGCCTTAATTCTTCGGCGGTTAATCGCCAACATCTAATTCAAGACTTAATGATCATCAAGTGAATTGTTATTATAGTAGGGTGATAGAAAATTGCCCTTGCAATCGTTGGATGCAATTTTTAGCACATTCAGACTTAAATTCATGAACATTTCTTCTTACGAAATGAATTCATAATATACGAGTACGTTACTGTTAGTTTGTTTTTCCCTCCTCGGTTTGTGGAGTGGGAATCTTTTTCTGATTGCGCCTTTTCCTGATCGTCGCCTACTTGTACTTTTTTAGAATTCAGCACATTCAGAATTTTATGGTGACTTAGTTTACAAATTCTTCATGGTGTGGGTGCCTGATTGTTAATTTAGTTTTTTCCCATCTCGGTTTTTGGAGTGGGAATCTTTTTCTGATTGCGCCTTTTCCTGATATTTGCCTACTTGTACCTTTTTAGCTTGCTGAAATACATAATCATGTTGCTGGTATACCTGCTTATTTGTTATGTATTTTCTATAATTTCAAAAGTTTTCATTAATATTCATGAAACTGAAATTCAGATGATGTATCTAAATGACTGAGGGCAATTGTCCACTGCCGAAGCATTTATTTGATACCACTTTCAGCATTCTATGTCTAATAATTTTTCACTTTTGAACGTAAATGCTGCTGGCGCTTGCGGTTATGATGACTTTCCGTGTGATGGGGGACGACTCGTGAGGGCATATTTGAGACGAAGACGAGGGACGATATGAAGAATATCTTAGTCATAACTACCAATAGCCCGACGAAGACGAAGTAAATAAGAGAGTCAAAAACTGAAATAATCTAGGACGTGTAGCTGTGTAGCTCAGTCGGTAGCGTGCTTGGAATTGAAAGCGAAAGGTGCTGGGTTCAAGTCCCGGACGCATCACTTTTTTTTCTTTTCTTTATTTGTCTCTCTTGTGACAAAAAAGCTTTGGAAATAAAACATATATTATCAGCTGATTATTTGTTGTTGTTTTTTTTTAATTAAGTTTTACGTCCCTTTCAAGATTATTTCAGCACATGTGAGACGGGCCAATCAGTAGGTGGGCGAAAACGGGAGGACCCCGAGAAAAACCACCTGGCACACCCGCAAGCAGAACTTGGCTTGTCTCACATGTGGCCAGAGCGGGTCTCGAACCCACACCAGACACAGCGGTGAGACGATCGAGTGATTAAGAAACAGCGCTCTTAACCGCTCGGCCACGGGGGCCGCATCAGCTGATTATATTTTTTGGCAAATGCAAGAATCATGAAATGCCCTACTACATTAAATTCTTAAATCGTAAATGAATTGAAGTTTGAGACGGCAGCCCACATGTATGTTTTCTCTTGTATTGGGAGCTCGATCGTATTTTTGGTATAAGAGCTGATCTATCCTCACGTCAATATTTCTTTCTGGGAGACATGAAAATATGAATATACTGAAGGCTTGTACAGGCATAATGTGGCTAGGATAAGGATAGCCACCCTGAACGACTTAAAAATGTTTTCCGCGGACGTAGGCACTAACTCAAACAGTACACTGTATAGTGTACATGTAAAGATATATGTATATTTATAAGGTGTAAAACCTACAGTTCCACGTGCTGTCTCGTGAGAGAACATAATTTATTTTGGCATGTTTATACATGTACTTCAAACATATACTCGAAATCTTGATGTTATTTATATGGTTGATGTTTCGTTTTGAGTCCATTAGACAATCATCTGCAAGTCATAAGTGCCATATCCTAGCTACATTTTGCATAGACATAGAAATAAGTTGAGGTTTTGTAGAAATTCCACAGTATTTCAGCATTTTGAATGCGATAATTACGATTTTTGGGATGTTTTTTTTCCACGTCAAAGGCTTTCTTTCTGATCCTCCTTTATTCTCTTGAATCATGCGTGATGTTTATCTGGTTGAATTCAAATAAATATAATTAAACTTCAAACTAAAACAACATTATTTTCAAGAAAATGAATGTTTATAGACTGAGAAACATACAGTTCGTTTTTTCATACCGTATCTTGCTTAACCCTAAAACAGGACGACAATATTCTTTATGCGAGCACACACACACACACACACACACAAGTTCCGTAGATGACTTCATGTCGCAGTGGTTCAGTCAGTCGCTTCGTAAACTTTGATCACATGTCGAGAATAAATACGTACATGTAAGTTGATATAAGACTGGTACAAAATTATTAGGGAGCGCGGTGGCGTAGTGGTAGGGCGTCTGACTCCTGAGAGGTCTTGGGTTCGATCCCCACAGGCGCCAGCCGTGTTGTGTCCTTGAGCAAGACACATTAACCCCTTACTAACTGGTTAAACCCAGAAAGCGTTGGCTCCGTCCCGACATGACTGAAAAAATGTTGACTGGGACATAAAGCCTTAATAAAAATGATTTTGATAAGAGCATCTGACTCGTTAGCTCAGGAAGTTGAGCGCGAGTAGGAAACGCCTATTTTTATTGGAATTATTTTTTTTCGCATCTTTGACAATATTCTTGCGTAGAAAACAAAACAAAAAATTAAATAAAAACTTAAAACCTATATGCATTGGTAAAATGCAAAAATAAAGAAATCCAGACAGCAATTAAACATATAAATCGTAAACAATGTTATCATATGCAATGGTAACAATGATTATTGTTGTCTTCCCGTTTAACTGTCTGATTCTAATGGAACAATGAACCAGAAGTGGCCTTTGACACGACATGTTTACAAAATCGCATCATCAACTGTCATGATTGCTTAAAGATACATTACGCGTTCAACGCGAGTCTTGGCGTGAATAAAACAGCTTCCAGTGCAGAACACTCGTGTGTATAACTAGGGATCGCTAGTTCAATTCTGAGCTGCCCATGGCTTTATGGTGACACTATAAACCGAGATCCCGTCTGCATATGATGATAACCGTTGGTGGGAAAACAACAATCAACTATTTGTTATCGCCATGTGACTTTTAACATACATGTACTGGTGCATGTATATACGTACATTGGGTCTGTTAAGCTACATTTCACATGTTTTTTGTGAACACACAGAATTTTTTTTTACATGTAAACATGGCAAGATTTACGATTTGAAACATTTAGTTGATCTTTAATTGTATGTGCAGTTTTTTTTATTCTACGCCTTACAACGTTTTGACACATTTCAAGTAATATCGAGCATGGTCTATTATCCTCATCAGGATAGCATGTCCGTGACATGTTTACCCCATTGAACAACGCTTTTATAAAGCAAAACTTGAGTATGCAGGGGTATACCTAGTTTTAGCTCACATGAGCCCTTCAGCTCAAAAGGTGAGCTTATAGGATGGCCATGCCCCGTCGTCCGTCCGTCGTCGTCTGTTAAGAATTACCATGATCTTCTTCTCTGAAACAGCTTGGCCAATCAAAGTTAAAACTGTTTGAGGAGCATTCTTAGGAATGGAGAACGAAATTTGCATAAATGGACCAGGTCACATGACCAAGATGGCCGCATTGGCTATAAATAGCAAAAACCGTTAAAAGTTTTCTTCTCCAGAACCAGAAGGTCTATGATTTTGTAACTTGGCATGAAGCATCAAACAATATTAAAAGCACTACAAAGTGTGTATAAATCATTTCGCTGGGATGACCTTGACCTATTTTACGGTAAGATCAACTTACATGTAGGTCGCCCATGCATTTAAATGGGGAAATTAGTTAAATGTAAATAAATGGGTGGAAACTTGCTATGATAATACAAATTGACAGATTTATTTTTATGAAAACATTAAGACCCAGGTGGTTGTCTGCTCCTGCCTGGGGGGATATATACATGTATATGACTATAATATTTAAACATCTTCTCTGCAACCGCATGGCCGATCAAAGCCAAACTTCGTGGAAGGGGAACGAAAGTTTGTATTAATGGTCAAGGCAACTTGACCAAAATGGCCGCCATGGCTATAAATTGAAAAACCTTTAAAATTGTTCTTCTTCAGAACCAAAAGGCCTATGATTTTGAAACTTGGCATGAAGCATCTACAAAGTCTATATATGACCAAGGGATTACATTAACCTATACAAGGTCAACTTAGGTTGCCTATGCTTCTGAAAACATAGATTGTGAGTATTCGTTCTATCATGTGTCCACAATCTATGTTTTGAACAAATACGAAAATATCAAAACTGTTGAACTGAAAATTTTCATTTTTTTTTCAACTTAGAAAAACACACTGTATTTTGCTTGATAAGGTTTTGTAATGATATCGTCATGATACAGGGTACCGTTTTAGTGCACATGTATTACACATGCTGACGACAGATCTACAACATTTGATCATTCTTAACCTTACTCATTCGGACCCATCTTTGCGTCCGGAATCGGGCAAGCAAATAAGCACATAAGCTTCTTAATCTGAATTTAAATAAAAAATAAATTGAATCGGTTTGTTGATTTGAGCGTTAATCCAACAGCAAAGGTCATATGGAAATGAGACCTCAGTTTATAGTCTCATCCGACAGACTCAAGAAGAGCCGGATCAAACCTGCCATCTCTGGTTTATAAGGCACGTGAAATAACCACTGCACCATGGAGGCTTGCTTAATAGGTTCGGTATAAACTTTATCATGATAGAAATCGTACTTTTAGATGTTAAAAAAGGACAAAAGAACGCATGCCCTTAACACCAACTGCGTTCGGCTTTCCAAGCTGCAATGTGGTTTGATAACTGATCCTGCTTGATATGATCTTTGTTTTGTCGATGGGCCCTAGGACAAAATTTCAATAGCCAAACACAATTAAATTTCCTATGTTACATGTATATACATGTATATTAGAATCACGAATGGCGGTTCGTTTGTTTACATATAAACGGTCGGTAAATGAACACGTGAAATGCCTGCGTGGTATACTGTACATGAATATGTGTATTCGGGTATTGTCTATCAGTGTCAGCACCATCGTATATGCTTGCGATACAATCAAAGTCCTTACAACAAAGATTGATGCAACATCACACAACATGTGATAAAATGGATTAAAACAACCTACAGCGCAGCAATATCGCTTTGGCAACTACCAACACCAAGACAATGAACTCTTCGCCTTAGGTTGCTGCCCAATTGATCAGTCTTACAATCACGGGTGACACAAAACCAAGTTCTGCTTGTGGGTGTGCAAGTTCGTTTTCTCAGGGTTCTCCTCTTTTCCCCCTGTTACTGATTTACCCGTCTCATATGAACTAAAATAATCTTGAACGGGCCGAAAATTGTATAAAAACGCATCATTATGATCAGAAATGAGCACAATGGGACCCTTATCTGTAATTAAGTAACAATAGAATAACCAAGAATCTATACAATTAAATGTCCCATCCTAACATAGACACAAGGCGGGAGAGACATGGCGGTGCAACACATCACAAGCAATTTAACAACACGAATAAAAAACAATTACTAGCTCTTTCCAAACAAGACCAGCGTCCATTCTGTTAAAAGGGACAATACACGAGGCAATAATCTTAAGAAAACACATGTGTCAATGTGAAGACTGTATACACCATTATTTGTGAAACAAATGAATAATTTGTGCACTTTGACAGAATGTTAAGTGTCCAAAATTGCTTCTACGTGTATGTGAAAATGGCGAACATCAAAAGTAAACTATGGGGCGACTGAAACACTATGCGTCCTCTACGGAAACACTTTAGAAACTCATAAAAATAATATAATTGTGTCACACAGAATAAATGAGGATCAGAACGAAAGCTTATGTCTTGCCAAATTAATTTTCTGCATCGTAACCATCGCACTCGATATGGCAGAAATACTGTTGATAGTCTACAATTAACAAAAACAGTTGTGTTGCTAGGCATATTCTAGCTTTTTGATCGCTCTTCCTACTGTCGAATGGACTCAAAACGAGACATCGACAAAATAAACATCGTTCGCTCACGAGATAGCACGTGAAACTGTAGTTTTACATCTAATACGAAATACACATATATCTGAACATGTACCGTGACTATACTTTTTGATTTGGTGTATTGTGTATTTGTTAAAATTCAGTTTTACGTCCCTTTCAAGATTATTTCAGCTCATATGAAAAACGCAAAACAGTAGGTGGGGCGAAAACGGGAGTACCCCGAGAAAAACACATGTGGCCATTGTGGGTCTCGAACTCACACCAGACACAACGGTGAGATGATTAAGTGATTATGAAACAGCGCTCTTAACTGCTCGGCCACGGAGGACGCTTGCGTATTTTTTTAGTCATTAGAGGCGGTCAGCTTATCCTATCCACATTATCTGTACCAGCCAGTCAGGAAATAAATGTTGACGTTAGGATCGGTCGCTGATCCGTTCTTCTAATGACGATCGATATCTCGGCTTCAATGGGTGAAAAATCAACAAGACCTATAAAAAAAAAACCTATACATGCGGTCTGCCTTCTCACTAGGCAGTTTAATCCATAAACTTACGATTTTAGTAGTAAATGCAGCAGTGAATTTTGTGATTCTTGCATTTGCCAAAAGATAAAATTTTATTTTCTTTTTTCCTTTTTTTATTTCTTTTTAATTTTCTAAGCTTTATTGTCACAGGTGCGAAAAAAGGAAGAAACATAGAAAAGGAAAAATAATTTTTGTCCTACCCGGACTCGAACCCAGGACCTTTCGATTCTATGTCTTACTCTCTACCTACTGAACTATTCAGCTAGGCGTCTTGGACAATTTCGTTTTTTGCGTGTCTCATTTAATACACCTCCGGTGGGCTGTTGGTAGTTTTGACTAAGTTATTCTTCATATCGCCCCTCGCCTTCGTCTCAAATATGCCCTCACGAGTCGTCGCCCATCACACACAAAGTCGTAACCGCAAGCGCCAGCAGCATTTACGTTCAAAAGTGAAAAATGTCTAATAGACATTTTTCACTTTTGAGCGTAAATGTTGCTGGCGCGTGCGGTTACGATTTTCGGTGTGATGGGGGACGACTCGTGAGGGCATATTTGAGACGATGACGAGGGGCGATATGAATAATTACTTGGTAAAAACTACCTATAGCCTAACGGAGACCAATTAAACAAGACAGGCAAAAAAGAAATAGTCCACGACGTCTTACTCTGTAGCTCAGTAGGTAGCATGTATGGAATAAAACCAAAAGGTCCTGTGTTCGAGTCCGGCCAGGACAAAAATTCTTTTTCTATTCTTAATTGCTTCCTTTTTTCGCATCTGTGACAATATAGCTTAGAAAATAAAAAAGAAAAGAAAAGAAAAAAAAAATGCAAAACTAAAAAAATGCACTACTGCATCTAATAATAAAATCGTTAATTTGTGGATTAAAGTGTGTAGTGAGAAGGCAGTCCGCATGTATAGGTTTTTCACTAAGTCTTCTTGTCTTTTCACCGATTTAAGCCGGTAGCTTGGTCATAATCGGCAGAAGAGCGGACCCGCGACCGATCCTCACGTCAACATTTATTTTCTGAAGGCTGGTACAGATAATGCGGCTAGGATAAAATGACCGCCTCTAATGACTTAGCGGCCCCCGTGGCAGAGCGGTTGAGAGTGCTGTTTCTTAATCACTCGTTCATCTCACCGCTGTGTCTTGTGTGTGTTCGAGCCCCACACTGGCCACATATGATACAAGCCAAGTTCAACTTGCGGGAGTGCCAGGTGGTTTTCCTTAGGGTGCTCACGTTTTCACCCCACCTACTGATTGGTGAGCTGAAATAATCTTGAAAGGGACGTAAAACTGAACTAAAATGCGCAAGACAATAAATCAAATAGTATAGTGTACATGTTCAGATACATGTATATCTGTGTTTATTAGATGTAAAACTACAGTTTCGCGTGCTGTCTCGTGAGCGAACATAATTCATTCTGTTTATATTTCAAACAGATTATCAGCTTGATGTCGAAGTTTTGCTCATTCGACAGTCATCTGCATGCCATACGAAGTGCGATGGAGGCAACATCCTACATGTAGCTACATTTCGCCAAGCCACACAACTAATTGTGTTTATTGTAGACCTTAAACAGTAATTCAGCCATATCCAGTGTGCTGGTTACGATGTAGTAAATTAATTTGGCAAGACATAAGTTTTCTTTTTGATCCATATTTATTCTGTGTGAGACTGTATGCGTGTTGTTTACCTGGTTGAATTCAAATGGATATGATTAAAATAAAACTAACACAATATTATTTTTATGAGTTGCTAAAGTGTTTCCATAAAGTACTCCATGACGTAGTGGTTCAGTCAGTCGCCTCGTAAAACGGGCCGCGCGTTCAATCCAACGCGTAACTCTGTCTTTTGGTCGAGACCAGGGTCCAGTATGTAAATAGTTGTTATTTGCACGTGAGACCCCGAATATTCCTCGTTATATGGTTTACATTAAGCATGCGTGCATGATGGAATGTAAATGCATTTTTTTTCTTATAGGCGCGAGTAACATCGGAGAAGTTTTGCTATCTGTTAAAATCTAATCAGGGCCCAGAATTACACTACGCCCACCTTAGTGAGGATGTGAAATTTAATTGTATCGATTCCAGGTCATTCTATTGTTACTTGATTACAGATAAGAGTCTGATTGTGCTCATTTCAGATCATAATTTCGTTTTTATACAATTTTCGCCACGTTCAAGATTATTTTAGTTCATATGAGACGGATAAATCAGTAACAAGGTGGGGGGGGGGGGGGAGAACCCTGGGAAAACGACTTGGCACACCCAAAAGCAGAATTTGGTTTGTGTCACCTGTGATTGTAAGACTGATCAATTGGGCAGCAACCTACGACGAAGTGTTCATTGTCTTGGTGATGGTTGTTGCCAAAGCGATATTGCTTTTTTCAATTACTCCATTTTATCACATGTTGTGTGATGTTGCATTAATCTTTGCTGTAAGGACTTTTGTTGTATCGCAGGCATTTACGATGGTGCTTATACTGATAGACAATTCCTGAATATACATATTCATGTACAGTATATCACGCAGACATTTTACGTGCTCAATTTACCGGCTTTTTATATGTAAACAAACGAAACGACATCCGTGAACCTAATATTGTGCTGTGTTTGGCTGTTGAATTTTTGTCCCACGGCCCCTCGGAAAAAAAAAAAAAAAAAAAAAAAAAAAAAAGATTTTATCAAGCAGGATCAGTTATCAAACCACATTGCTGCCTGACAAGCCGAAAACAGTTAGTGTTAACGGCATGTGTTCGTCCTTTTAAACCAGGGACCGCGGGTTTGATCCCGGGATCCTTAAGTCTGTCGGATGATACTATAAAGTGATGTCTTGTTTCCATATGACCTTTGCTGTTGGATTAACGTTAAACCTCAAATCAACAAACCAATTAAATTTATTATTTATGTAAATTCTGATTGAGTAAGAAGCTTATGCGCATTTATGCTCGCCCGATTCCGGACGCAAAAAATGCCCATAAGGTTAAGAATGATCAAGGTGTTGTACATGTAGCTCTGTTGTCAGCATGTGTAATACATGTGCACTAAAATGGTGCCGTGTATCTTGACGCTAGCATACCAAAACCTTAACAAGCAATATACAGTGTTTTTAAAGTTGTAAAAAATGAAAATTTTCAGTTCAACATTTTTATCTTTATTTTGCTCAAAACATAGATTGTTGGTACACGCTAAAACTGCCTCGCAGAGGCTGTTCAAACGAGTACTCACAATCTGTGTTTTAGATGCATGGGCATCCTAAGTTGACCTTGCCGTAAAATAGGTCAATATCATCCCTTGGTCATGATTTATTCCATGTATAAACTTTGTAGATGCTTAATGCCAAGTTTCAAAATCATAGGCCTACTGGTTCTGAAGAACATTTTAAAGGTTTTTGCAGTTTATAGCCATGGCGGCCATTTGTACAATTTTTCGTTCCCTTTCCATGAAGTGTGGCTTTGATCGGCCATGCGGTTGCAGAGATGTTTGAATATTTTGGTCATATGCATGTATATAGCCCCCGGGCAGGAGCAGACACACCCCTGTGGACTAAATGTTTTCACGGACATAAATCTTCAGTACCTTTGCATGCTCATCCTATAAGCTCGCTTTTGAGCCGAAGGGCTCATGTGAGCTTAAAATAGGTATACCCATGCATACCAAAGTTTTGCTGTATAAAAGTGTGGTTCATGGGGTATTCACGGACACGTTATCCTGATACGGATAACCGACCATGCTCGAGATGACTTGAAATATGTCAAAACGTTGTAAGGCGTAAAATAAAAAAACTGCACATAAAATTAAAGATCAACTTATGCTTCAAATCGTAAATCATGCCATGTATATGCATGTATAAAGTTTTCTGTGCGTTCACGAAAAACACGTGAAAATGTAGCTTAGCAGAACCAATGTACGTATATACATAAGCCAGTATGTAAAATGTCACATGGCGATAACAGTTTTTCCCACCAACAGTTATGGTCATATGAAGCCGGGACCTCGGTTTATCGAACGAGCGACGCCTAGTTATACACACGAGTGTCTAAAATAATCGAATTCTGCATTGGAAGCTGTTAAAATGGAGGCATTTTATTCGCGCCAAGCATTTGTAAATCCGACTCGCATTGAACGAGTAACGCATCTTTAATGGCAAACACATATATATATATATATATATATATATATATATATATATATATATATATATATATATATATATATATATATATATATATATATATATATATATATATATATATATATATATATATATATATATATATATATATATATATATGATGCGATTTTAGAAAATATTTCGTGTCAAAGGTCACTTCTGGTTCCTTGTTCCATCAGAATTAGACAGTTTAACTTTCATTTGTAGGCGTTTCGTTCTCGCGCTCAACCTGCGAAACGAGTCAAATGTTATTAAAATCATTTTGTACCTGTCTTATATCAACTACGTATTTATTTTTGCCATGTGATTTTAAGAGGCGGCTGACTGAGCCACTGCGAGACAAAGTCCTCTACGGAACGTGTTTGCGTGAGTGTGTGTTTGTGAGTTAGAGTGTGTATGCGCGCTTAAAATTCAGAATATTGTTGTCCTGTTTTAGGGTTAAGCAAGGTTCGCAGCACGTTTGATCAGCTGGCTAACCTGCACTCCGATACACTTCGTGACCTCGCTCCTTTTCTGTGTATGGAGAGGTCTAACAAATATTCCGTCTAGCAACACGTAATGAAAACCAGAGGACCAATGGTCCTGTAAACGCTCACCGGGGGTCCGGACCCCCCCCCCCCGGAATCTGAAAAGTTTAACTAAAAAATGTAATTTTGGGATTTTTTGGGGGGTTGGACCCCCCCCCTCGTCTGCGACAATATTTTACCATTTTGGTTGGACCCCCTCTCGTAAAAATGTCTGGATCCGCAAATAAAGGTCATCCAAGGGTCATCATTTTATCAAATTATGATCGGCTGGAGTCATCGATGCTGCATACCGATTTTCGTGAAAATCGACCCGCCGGCTCTGGTGAAGAAGATTTTTGAGTGGTTTTAGCCATATATGGGCGTGGCGGCCATCTTGGTCATGTAACCCAGATTTCACAAACAAACTTTCGTTCCCCCTACCCATAGATGCTCCACATAAAATTTCACTTTGATTCGCCAAGCGGTTTCAGAGGTGAAGATTTTTTTTATATTCAGTTTAACGTCTCTTTCAAGATAATTTCAGCTCATATGAAACGGGCCAATCAGTAGGTGGGGCGAAAACGGCAGAACCCCGAGAAAAACCACCTGGCACACCCGCAAACAGAACTTGGCTTGTCTCACATGTGGCCAGTGCGGGGCGCGATCCTACACCAGTGACAGCGGTGAGATGATCGAGTGATTAAGAAACAGCGCTCTCAACCGCTCGACCACGGGGGCCGCCATGAAGATGTTTTAAAAGTGTGTATGAACAACAGACTGGTCAAGGTCAAGAGATGACCTTGACCTAAATTAATAACATACTTACATCTTCTCCATTAGTTGTCTGCATCTGCCCTTTTTTCAGGTCTCAGGCTGCAATCGTTTTCAAAAAATCCATAGTTTTCACTTTTTCCCATGTCAAAGCCTGTTTCCAAAATTAAACTTGCCGTAAAACAGGTCAAGGTCATCACAGGGCCATCATTTTATCAAACTATAATGTGCTGGAGTCACTGATGGCGGCCATCTTTGTCATGTGACTCGGATTTCATGATCAAACTTTCGTTCCCCCTACCCATGGATGCTCCACATAAAATTTCAACTTGATTGGCCAAGCGGTTTCAGAGATGAAGATGTATGAAACGTGTGTATGGAAAACAGACTGGCCAAGGTCAAGAGATGACCTTGACCTAATTTAATCACATACTTTTATCTACTCCATTAGTTGTCTGCATCTACCTCTTTTTAGGTCTCTGGCTGCAATCGTTTTTAAAAAAAAAATCAATAGTTTTCACTTTTTCCCATGTAAAAGCCTATGTTTCCAAAATTGACCTTGCCGTAAAATAGGCCAAGGTCATCCCAGGGTCATCATTTTGCCAAATTTTGATGGGCTGGAGTCAATGATGGTAAATACCAAGTTTCGTGGGAATCGGTTTGCCGGTTCTGGAGAAGAAGATTTTTGAGTGGTTTTTACCATATATGGGCGTGGCGGCCATATTGGTCATGTGACATGGATTTCGCGATCAAACTTGAAATGCCGCTACACAAGGAGGCTCCACATAAAATTTCAACTTGATTGGCCAAGTGGTTTCAGAGAAGAAGATTGTGGACGACGACGAAGACGGACGACGGACGACGGATCATGGCCATCCTATCAGCTCTCCTTGTGAGCCTTCGGCTCAGGCGAGCTAAAAAAAAAGACTAGATGTTTCTTAGTTTTATAATCATTTATTTACTTGAAAATAACATTGTGTTAGTTTGAAGATTAATTATATTTATTTGAAGTCAACCAGACAAACAGCACGCATACTACAATGAGGATCATACAGAAAGCCTGTGGCTTGCAAAAATCATCTAAAATTCGTAATTATCGCACTCGATATGGCTGAAATACTGTTGAAGGCCTACAAAACCTCAAATTATTAGTATGGCTATATGCATAATGTAGTTAGGATATCGCCCTTATGACATGCAGATGGGTGTTGTATGGGATCAAAACGAAACATCAA
Organism: Rugalucina vietnamica; assembly: GCA_964017185.1. Classification (NCBI taxonomy): domain Eukaryota; kingdom Metazoa; phylum Mollusca; class Bivalvia; order Lucinida; family Lucinidae; genus Rugalucina; species Rugalucina vietnamica. The sequence goes on from OZ024873.1 coordinate 19,091,797, forward strand.
CCAAATAAACCCCACCAAGCTTTCGAGTATCTGTTTGAAATACATGTATAAACATGCCAAATGAATTATGTTCGCTCACGAGACAGCACGTGAAACTGTAGTTTTTACACCTTACATATATACATATGTCTGTACAGGTACACTATACTATTTGAGTTAGTGCCTTACGTCCGCGAAAAACATTTAAAGTCATTCAGGGTGGCTAACTTATCCTAGCCACATTATTCATGTACAAGCCTTCAGAATATGAACATTTTTATGTCCCCCAGAAAGAAATATTGACATGAGGATCGCTCGAAGATCAGCTCTTCTACCAAAACAAATACGATCGAGCTGTCGATTTCAACAGGTTAAAAGTCAACAAGAGAGAAACATTAATGTGAGGTGCCGTCTCGCACTTCAATTCCTTTACGATTTAAGTATTTTATGCACAAGGGCATTTCCTGATTCTTGCATTCGCCAATAAATATAATCAGCTGATAATACATTTTTTTTATTTCCTTAGCTTTATTGTCACAGGGGAGACAAATAAAGAAAAAAAAGCGGTCCGACCAGGACTCGAACCCAGAACCTTTCGTTTTGAATCCTAGCTTGCTACCTACTGAGCTACAGAGATAGACGTCCTACACAATAACATTTATTGTATGTCTTATTATAATTTTAATTCATCTCCGTTGGGCTGTTGGTAGTTTTGACTGTGTAATTCTTCATATTGCCCATCGTTTTAGTCTCACATATGCCCTCACGAGTCGTCTCCCATCACACAGAAAGTCGTAACCGCACGCACCAGCAGCATTTACGTTCAAAAGTGAAAAATGTCTATTAACAGCTCAGGTACAAATGATTTTGTAGTAATACACTTATTTTTCTGTATTTTTAAGAGAATGCTTTATTGATAGTATTTATGGGGTCCAAAGACATTATTATCAGAAATGGATAAGATTTCTATTTTTTCTTTACACCAAAAACTAAATTATTCATAGGGGAAACATGAAGTGTTGACACTATTTTTGAAATAGCATCAAATATATCTACTATAGAGCCTGTCATTCTTAATTCATATATATATGTTACATACGTTACATTCTCATTAAGATGTCCGAGCCTGGATACTTGGTAACACCCACTCAGAACTATGGTTCTCAATAAGCATGAATGTAAGCAAATAATTATCAACATTGGATATAACCATTAGAAACGAGTATTTACACGTTTTGCGTTATTCGCACTACAATGTTTGGCTTATGAAACTTGGGGTAGGGTTGCTAAATTCATACATATATGTTACATACGTTACATTCCTCATTAAGATGTCCGTGCCTAGATACTTGGTAACACACACTCAGAACTATGGTTCTCAATAAGCATGGAATATAAGCAAATACTTATCGACATTAGATATAACCATTAGAAATGAGTATTTACACGTTTTGCGTAATTAGCAATACAATATTTGGCTTATGAAACTGGGGGTAAGGTTGCTAAATAACCCGTTTAATATAATACATACAATAAAGGAATTTTTTCATCTGTCAATTGAACTTGATAATGGAAAAATCACATGTATTTGGAAAAAACTGAATGTGTAACTGAAAAACCAAACATGTGACTCACAATGCTAATTTTGAAAATGTATATTTAATATATGTTACAGACATTACACTGTATGTGTCAGATTATTACTCAAGCAACTTAAGTGTGTAGAATGGAGATGTTTCATGCAGACTATATGAGAAGGTTGAATAGAATAATAAAAAAATATTTTTCTGACATCCAAACTGTCATATCAGTATTTCTTTTCAAAACATATTATGGTAACATATGTAACAGAATGTAACAGACAAACACTCCAACGTTTATAGAGCAAACTTCTCTTATTGGAGGAAACTTGAATTGTCCTTTAGATATAATGTGTTTTCAAAATTTCTAATGGTATAGAGCATTGGACCGCCATGTACTGGCATTCCTGCTATTTACAATGTCTTTCGTTATTCATTACATGTGTGTTACATATGTTACATTCTGGATTAAAATCTTTGATCCTAGATACTTGGTTACGGACCCTCAGAGCCATGGTTCATGATAGAATAAGCAAGATAGTATGGAACTGTGAGATATATCCACTAGTTTTAAGTATTTTACACATTTCACGTTCATTGCAGTAGAACATTTCGAAATTGGGAGTAGGGCTACTAAATACTTCATTTAAGGCAATATATACAGGATAGGAAAAATAGGAAAATAAACTTTGTTTTTTCTATCAGTCAATAGAACATGCTGATTGAAATAAATCTCATATCTTAGGAAAAATGCATATATATAGGGCAACTGTAAAAGTAAATGATATCACCAAAAACTGTTATTTTCAAGGGGCATTTTAATTTATGTTACGTACGTTACAGCTAGTGTGGGTCAAATTTTTGTTCAATCGATTTTAATATGTAGTATAGACAAACAGCAAGCAGACTTTATGAAAAAGTTGAATAAAATGATAAATTGTCATTTTTCTATAGCTGAAAACACCATATCATTATTTCTTAAGTTTGTTAAGGTAACGTATGTAACAGGCTGTTACAGGATAACGCCCCAACGCTCAGTAGTCCCTTAGATGACCCAGGTAAAAATAAAATTCGCTGCACCCCCAGAGGTACCAAGGTTGCTATATACAACATTGTAGGTATTTCTATGCTGAATTCAATGCACAATGTTGTCAGTCTGGCAACCTGTGCAGAAAGTTTGTAAACACTAATTTGTGGCCAGGGTATGACAAAATCTATTTTTCCACCAAATATGAAAACGCGATCATGGTGCTTCCCTGTTTCATGTCTGTAAGTTACTGATAGGTCTAATGATAGGTCTTATGACTCTTAAAGTATTAGAAGGGTGGTTATCTGTGCAGGAAGTTTGCAAACACAATTTTGTATGGCCAAGGTATGACAAAATCTAATTTTGTACCAAATATCAAAACTTGTTGATCGTAGTGTTTCTTTGTATCATGTATGTCACTTGCTGATGGTTTTAATGACTCTAAAACATTTGAAGACACATGATAGCACTAACGAAAGTATATGACAATTAGTTGTTATGTTTCAAGGTTGACATAGGGGGTACCACCCCTTGAAACGTATTGGTTTTTGGGTGAAAATCGAAAATAACACAAAAATGGCTAACATATTTAAAACAATTTATGCATTTATAGTTCCTATATATGGCTTTTCATTATGCATAAAATAACAAATAGCATACTAGTCGATTTTTTACAAAAAATTTTTCTTATTTTACAAAAATTCCCAATATTTAAATAATTGATTTGCATATTCATGAATATTAACCCATATTTTGAGACATGGACTTTCCCACCATTATCATTTGGGATGAGCTCATTTCCAAATTCAGGATTTTGTTTTCATTTTCAATGAAATTCCTTTTAACAAACAGAAAAGCCCCACACATGGGGTGGTACATTTGGGGCTATACTATTTGCATATGTCCCAAAAGGGACAGCAGGCTTATACTATATGAATTAATATACGAAATCGGAAAAGAGTAGCAGAAAATTAGGCGTACATACAAAATGGCATGTTTTTAACTTGCTGCAAGGACATAGCAATTTTACATTAATGCCTGACATTTTAAATCATTTAATTTGTAGATTCATGAAAATTTATATTAAAAACAAGCAAATGGAGAATCATCTGGCCAAAAATAGGGGTACTACTTACACAAACACTTATTCCTGGGCTGTTTATAGACCCGGGATGCTGAAAGTGGCATCAAATGAATCCTATGGCAATGCACTATTGCCTTCAAATCTGGTATGAGAAGCCTCAGATTTTCAGTTCATGGATACTAAATGAGAACTATAGTAATTGGAGTTAAATGTTTTACCTACAAAATAACTTGTGTATCTAGTCAAAGACATTCTGATAATTGCTGAAAATGGTATAAAGAGCTTGATAGGGCAATATAATATCACCATGTATGTCATTGGATTTTTCGATGTATGAATAAAATCTTAAGAAATTGGAGAAAAATGTGAAAGAATTAAAGTGGTATACCTATAAAACCACATGTGTATCTTGGCTACCGATAATCCTAGACAGCTAAAATTGCTATCAAATGAATGCTATGACAATGTAATGTATAAAATCTGATTCTTTGTTTCACATTTATTTATATGAATCTTAGAAATAAGAGACGAATCACGGAAAAATGAAGTGGATATACCAATAAAATCATGTATAACATAACTACCAATATACCCAAAGAGCTAAAATGGGCATCAAATAATTGCTATGACAATGTATCATTGCCATGTGGTCAAATATACACAGTTTATAGGATATGTTATTCTGACGAAGGATTATATCAAATTTTCTATTTATACCCAAACATTTTGAAATTATATGCAATAATCACAAAACTTTATCTAGCATGGTTTCTTTTATCAGACAAATGGACAATACTGCATGATCCTAGAACTATTTGCATCATGCTACCAGCAGTCGAAATCGGAGTGATCTTGTTAGTATACCCCCTTCATTTTTTGTGTGATTTTTTCAAGGTTCTTATAAATATTCATCAAACAAAAACGAGATAACTATATCAGATACCATGGTTATATTGAACTGTCCTAGCATTCCTTTAATACTAATTCCGCCTCTCTAGGGCTATCATTAGCCAAGATACATGCGGTTTTATAGCTACACCACATTCTTCCGCATTTGTTCTCCAGTTTCTAGAATTTTTTTTTTATAAATATTCATGACACGAAAATCAAACGACTTGTATATTATAGCGTAAGGTGATACAATATAACACAAGCATACTCCTGATAGCATTTTAAGCCTTTTAGAATCTTTCTTTGCCCAGATATAAGCCTTTTAGAATCTTTTTTCCCCCAGATATAAGATAAGTTGTTTTGTATGCAAAACTGTTAATAGTTTCCATTTTTTTCTCAAATTTCTCAAGCTTAATTAACATTCATGACTGAAAACTAGCTACGCATATGTCTGACTTGAAGGCAAAAGTATTTTAAGACATAGTATTAATTTGAATCAACTTTTAGCATCCCCGGGTCTATTAACAGCCCGGGAACAAGTGATCAAGTTTTGTAAGTATAACCTCTATTTTTGGCAATATTTTCTCTGATTTCTTATGTTTTATAAATTCTCATGAATTTGCAAATTCAATTATTTCAAATATTAGGCATGAATGTAAAATTGCTATGTCCTTGTATTACTATTATACCAATAATAGTATTCTGGAGCATGTTGTTGCTTTGGATATGAGTAATTTGTAGTCACATTCCATTCTTTAGAATCACATTGCGGGTGACTGTGGAAAGTATTCAATTTTGCATCATGCAAATGTTTTCATTGTTGAGGACAGTATTTGTTTGCATTTAGGCGGTCCCTCTGACCAATTTGGCAGCCATAAATCTTGTGCCAGGTATATGTGTTATTATCCACCCGAAACCCTTCAATGGCAATAGTCTTTCCTTTGTTTTTTTTTCTGTAATTTTCAATTTTTAAATTGATTTTCACTATTATGAAAATGAGAAAATATCCATTTACGCCCATGGCATCAATAAATTTGTCAATGATATTACTGGTGTAATAACAATGTGTCACAATGATAAGTTGGGCCTGAAATTAGTTTATTAATGATATTAATAATGTATGTGTTATTCTAATGATTTAACTTTATTCATGAATATGTAAATTGAATAAACTTACCATAGGCTTCTATAATACCAAATAACACGAGTGTTAATTTAACCTTCCCTGCACACCAGGATGTTTTTTGTTTCGTAGCTATCAAATTGTTCATTGTCCATGTAATGCAAAATAGATTTGTCCTCAAACATAAACTGCACTATGTAAAAATGTGCGATTTCCATAGCAACCGTCAACACGAATTTCGATAATAGGGATATACCTACCAAAAATGTTGGTAATCTCCATGGTTGCTTACCATAGACCACTAAACATCACATTTTAGGGCTTTGACGTAGCCATTTCGTTTTGTTGAGAATGACATATCAATGAAGCCGTTCATAACTATACTGACAGAGTTTCGGCAAATGCATTTTAGCAGACCGATAACACCAAATAAATAAATAAATAAATAAATATTTTATTCATTAACTAATCAAGTTAAACGTTAAACATTTACAAACAAAGTTTAATCCAGCAGCCAAAACTATATACCAAATTTAATTCAAATATAGCCCCAATACTTGTATGTAAATCCCAGAACGACGAACTTTACATCTACAATTAAAGGAGGTATATATGGATACCGACAAGACTTGTGAATATACCCTAGAGGGAGATGGTCAGTGTAGAAATAAGATTTAATGAACCAACAGGCTGTTTCCATGCGTTAACAAGAACAAAAATGACAAATTAAATACCCTATTTTATTGTGCACAAGTTACCCCACCCACCAAAGACAAATTAAAGTATTTTGGTATGGTTTCTGAAATAAATCGATCGAAATGTGTTTCTTGTTTATTATCTAACCATTATCATTAACAGTTTTTGTAAATTTCAGTTCATACATCCAAAAGAACATTGTTTGAAGACAATTTTCGTTCAACCTATGGAATTCACGTACTTTATATTTTCTCGCACCCCTTCCCTGCATTTGCATGTTTACACGGAACCTGCACAGGTTTACAGCTTGACAACATTATGCATCGTGTTCAGCATGTTTCAAGCTTTAAAATGATGTATAGGAACCTTGGTACCTCGGGGGGGGGGGGGGGGGGGGGGTGAAGCGAACTCCGTAAATAGCCCACATATTTGATTTCATCTAAGGGACTACAGGGTGCAAACATCTCTTATTGGACTCAGCTTGAATTGTTCTTCAAGATAGGGTATGTCTGCAAAATTCCCTAGGTGGGGGGAGCAATCGACCCTCTGGCTAGCAGCCCCAGGGGGTGTACTCTGAAATTTTCTGTATACATAGGCGAGGCTGACTTTTTTGGGGTCAAAATTTTGAATTTCCGTATTTTGGGGGGGGGGGGTTTCAGAAAAACTAGTTATTTTTTAGGGTAGTGAGCTTTTTATGGATATTTTTTTGGGGTCATGCCTTTTCTGAATTATTTTTTTGGGTCATCTATAATTCTAAGTAATTTTTTGGGTTTTGCACATTTCTTGGAAAATCTCTTTATTTCTATAAAGATAAGAGTGGCTTACACTTATGTCTTCTTACAAGGCCTTAAGATTCAATTTTGTTTGCGACCATGCCTTATGACTGGTCTCGGTGAAATTTTGGAAGCTTGATCATGATGATGTTGTTTTGATTGCAAATCAAATGGAATCAAAACCATCATAAGACTTACACTTTGAGAATAAATAAAATCTTTAAATTTTATCCAACTTGGTATTTACTTCCTAGTTCCTACATATACTAACTGGATTGTGACGTGTTCTGTTGGTTGGTTGATTTGGGATTTAACGTCCCACCAACAGCTTAGATCATATGGATGTGATAAAATTTCAGGCATAAAAAAAAACATGAATACATGTAATTTTTTGGGGTAAGCTAAAAGTTCAAGTATTTTTATGGGTATGCCTGATAGGACTGGTATTTTTGGGGGGGGGGGGGTGGTCAGCAAATCTCAGTAATTTTTGGGGTTTGGGGGTAGAAGCTGGGGCCTCGCCTATGTATCCACAAAAAATGAGAGTACCCCCCCCCCCCGGGCTAGCAGCTTATATCATGCATGCCCATAACTGAACACATACATAAGAATGTGTTGGTATTCACTCCGCTTCACTTCGGTACCTCGTTCCACTTCTTTGATATGCTTGTTTGATGGGTGAGAATAAATACGCACAACGACTCGGCATGACAGGATTAAAGATGGCCTTAGAGCATGAGATTCCTTAATAATAAAAATACATGTATATACATGTATAATGCCATTATTCATTTATGTTTTAACTTGCTAAAAGTGCTACAGTGCGTATGACATTCTATTCCTCATAACTGCATGTATAGGTTTGAAATCTGACCTACAGCCCCTTTCACTCGAGTTTGCCGTTTGAGCATTTAGGTCAATCAAATTTGTTCACTCGAGTTTGCCGTTTGTTTGTAAATCAGGTAACTTTTTATTCTATTTTAGAACTGAAACAGTGTCCCAGGTGCCAGGTGTTCTTAAAATCTATTTAGCTTTTATCTTTAGGTAATGATGTCACCTCTTCTGATAAAAACATTGTAATTGCTTGGTTAAAGCACATTTATATTTCAAAATTCTTTGCACAACATAAACAATGCATATTAAGAACACATATTTGTAACAGGATAGAGGCAAAAGCAGAATTTTATCAATTTAAGCAGTTACCTGATCGGTATCTACATGACAAAAATTCCACATAGGAAGTTAAAAATTTCACTCGAGTTTGCCGTTTTTAAAGGTCATTTAGTTTGAAGCTGTCACTCAAACCAGCAGATCACTTTGTGGTCAACATGAAAAGAAACTCAGATCTTTGGAACACATGGTCTTCTTGTGTGATGCAAATGCTCAAACGGCAAACTCGAGTGAAAGGGGCTGTATTTCAACCCGTTTTGATAACACAATATATGCTCCTAAACAAACGAATAATGGCATATCAACGCTCACCTATTGATTCGTCGCCCTTCAAATAGTACATCGCAAACAGTTGATAACACTTCATTTCGATTATAAGGAAGTCGCGTATTATGAAAACATGGCTACACTGCTCAGCAAGGATATACCCGACATTGAGGTTTGTTTTTTATGTATTTCGAATTTACTTTTTGTTTCTTCAATTTCAAGTTTGCATAAAGTTCGACACATGAAATATGAAACTGATGGTTCACTTTTTAGTTTTTTCATGAGTCACTGATCATTCACTATGACTTAAATCTGTTTCAATTGTTTTCATTGAGACATCATATAGTGTATATTATTACAAAGTGTATATGAGGGGTATTGCATGTTTCGCTTCCCGATTTACACACAAAATGTATGTTATGTGGCCATATAAATAAAAATCAACTTGGTTTACATAAACTTATACTACCAAATATGTTCAATCAGATACTACCAAATATGTTCAATCAGATACTACCAAATATGTTCAATCAGATATGTCCCTAGACGTTTTCTTTTCATGCTGTGTTTCACAATGATTTCAGAGCATTTTAGCCCTCAATCCACGGGTCACAAAACATGCCAGCCTCGTGAGCAGTGCACAGACGAAACAGAATAAGAAGCACTGGAAAAGAAACGCCTCAAAAGGATGCTCGGTAAGCTCAACATTGGGTCAGCATGAGCCACCTCGTGGGTAAACCAATAATCTGCCTTGACGGAAACAAAGGCGCAGATCAGCTTCGCGGTAACCGCGAAACTGATCAGCGCCTTTGTTTTCGCTATTCGGATAGTACAATTCCTCCTCTACTTACCTCCAAAATTTCAAGCTTCTAGCCTGCTTCTGTGACAGTGCAGCCTGATTTGTGTCAGACCTGTTCGGAAACCACATTGTTGGTTTTCCCATGAGGTGGCCCAAATGTAGATGTGAATATATGCATACTGCAGCATTTATACCCCGACTAGGGATTGACATTTTTTTTTTTTACGAAAATGAAGGGGACCGTCCCGGTATAATAGGAGATGAAGTGACATAAATGATAAAACAATGATCCCTCATCTTTTCAATATGCAAACTCATATCTCATATACATACAAGGCTTGTTAATTGCATTCGTGTTCTAGCCAAAATTGTTTCATTCTATACATTATAATCTTCACATATTCACACACGTTTACTCTCATATGCAAACGGCGGCCCCCGTGGCCGAGTGGTTAAGGTCGCTGACTTCAGTGCTCTTGATCATTCGATCATCTCACCGATGTGGGTTCGCGCCTCGCACGGGGCACGAATTCATATGTGAGACAAGCCATGTTCTGCTTGCGGGTGTGTCAGGTGGTTTTTCCCCGGGTACTCCGGTTTTCGCCCCACCTACCGATTGATTCGTCTCGATATGAGTGAAAAAGCTTGAAAGGGACGTAAAACTGAATAAAAAAAATCATGCGCAAACATTCAGAAATTATCAGCCTTTCCAGTATTCTGTGTTTGTATAATGGAAAATTGCAAACACAAAACAGTGTTATCATCTGTAAACTGAATCAGGTTAAATGCGTTGACACAGATAATAATATTGCCAAGAGAATTTAGAATACACATTATGAAGACCATGTACTGTATCTTGCAGGCAGCAAAATATAACAACAATCACGAGAGTGCCTATATGCGTTTAGTGATGGCAGACAAAACTATTCAAGAATAGGGCTTAGGTACATAACCTTCGGCAGAGACACATAAAATACTCCAAACCTTATATGTGCCCTTTGATTTTCGCAAATTTGGTATGCAAACACAGGTTTTCCCTAGATATGGCAAATCTTTGAGCTGCTTATTTGACAAACATGATAAGGCGACAGATAAAAACAGTATTATCCTGAATGCACACAGATAAAATGCTTACATAAATGTGATAAGAGGGCATTGGGGTATGCCAGTTTGAAAATAGAGATAACCTTATGACTAAAACAACATTACAACTTTTTGAAACATTTACGATATACATGTACTCCTGTAATTTGCCGAATGATTGTTCATTTCCTAGTTGTTACCGGCTCATCATCATTTATATGAGCCTTCGCATGAGAAAACCAACAATTTGCATATGCGAAAACAAAGACGCAGATCAGCTGTGCAGTAACTGATCAGCGCCTTTGTTTTCGCCACACGGATAGTACAATTGCTCTTCTAGTTATCAAGCTTCTGGCTGTCTTCTGTGACTGTACAGCCTGGTTTGTGTCGGACCTGGTCGGAAACCCTAATTGTCGGTTTTCTCATGCACAGGCTCTTAATATGTATAAAAAATTCTTCCTTTTGCAAAGTGACAGTTTTCTAAGGCCACTGAGCCACATGTATAATTACGCTTTATTTTATACTTTACAGTGAAACCCAATGTATATCAAAACTTGATAAAATTGGTATTTTCATTGATATGATCACTGATATCAAATCTCACTGATATCAAAAGTCACATGTGACTGATATTATAAGAATCTATGATGGGGTTGAGGCCGAGACAAGGAAATCTCAGGCAAGTTTTCAGATTATTCAAGTCTCATCCGAGGCTCTGCCGAGGATGAGACTCGAATAATCTGAAAACGAGCCTGAGATTTCCGTGTTGAGGCCTCAGCACCATCATTGATTATTTTTCTCACCCATCACTTAAAGCATTTTGACTCTGAATAGGCTACAAGTGCTATTCAGGCAGCCATTTTGTTTTTACATGAAACAATATGCAAATTAACCAACTGAAAAATAAAAAATAATTTTGTATATGCACTAACCTTACAAAAACATTCAATCAACATTTTGTTTTGTGCATAAAATTCTCAGCAAAATTAGATTTTGAGATTTTTATCAAAGCAGCAGACTACAATACTCCTGTAAACTTCCTGAAATTAACATTCTCCATGTCTATTTTTATCACTGACAGTTGACACCTAGCTTATCAATTCCTTATATGGAAGTACACATGAAGATGAACATTTCTATAGGCTAAATACAGAAATGATTGGCATTTTGAGACAGCTGAAATCTACTAGTACTGAGACAGAAATATCCCGGACAGGCACACAAAGGGATATGCTTGTCTGATGGGTGAGAATAAAAGAATCTATGATGGGGTTTAGGCTGAGACAAGGAAATCTCAGGCAAGTTTTCAGATTATTCAAGTCTCATCCGAGGCTCTGCCGAGGATGAGACTTGAATAATCTGAAAACGAGCCTGAGATTTCCTTGTTGAGGCTTCAACACCATCATTGATTATTTTTCTCACCCACCTTTTAAAACATTTTGACTCTGAATAGGCTTTGAACAAGTTCTGTTCATGCAGCCGTTTTGTTTGGACATAAAACAATATGCCGGCAAATTAGCCAGTGAAACAAATAAAAATAATTTTGTATTTGAACTCACCTTACAAAAATATTAAATCGTCATTTTGTTTTATTCACAAAATTCCCGGCAAAATTATTTTTTTTTACATTTTTATGAGAGCAGTAGACTACAATTACTCTTGATATCTTCCTGAAATTAACACCTGCTAGGCTATTTTTGTCCCTGACAGTTGACACCTAGCTCATCATTTCCTTATATGGAAGAAAGCATGAGGTGTACATTTCTATTAGCTAAGTACAGAAATGATTGACATTTTGAGACAGCTAAAATTGTACTAGTACTGAGACTAAAAGAATCTATGATGGGGTTGAGGCCGAGACAAGGAAATCTCAGGCAAGTTTTCAGATTATTCAAGTCTCATCCGAGGCTCTGCCGAGGATGAGACTTGAATAATCTGAAAACGAGCCTGAGATTTCCTTGTTGAGGCTTCTACACCATCATTGATTATTTTTCTCACCCACCTTTTAAAACATTTTGACTCTGAATAGGTTTCAAGTTCTGTTCAGGCAGCCATTTTGTTTGGACATAAAACAATATGCAAATTAGCCAGTGAAACAAATAAAAATAATTTTGTATTTGCACTCACCTTACAAAAATATTAAATCATCATTTTGTTTTATTCACAAAATTAATTTTTTAGATTTATGAGAGCAACAGACTACAATTACTCTTGATATCTTCCTGAAATTAAAACCTGCTACGCTATTTTTGTCTCTGACAGTTGACACCTATCTCATCACTTCCTTATATGGAAGAAAGCATGAGGTGTACATTTCTATTAACTAAATACAGAAATGATTGACATTTTGAGACAGCTAAAATTGTACTAGTACTGAGACAGAAATATCCCAGACAGGCACACAAAGGGATATGCTTGTCTGGTGGTTGAGAAAGAAATATCTCAGACAGGCACACAAAGGGATATGCTTGTCTGGTGGGTGAGAACAGCCTATATCTTCACTGTAATGACGTCAGATGTTTTGGATTACTTCAGACGTTTCCATTTACTTGACGTATGCTGCGCACTCGTGAAAATTCTGATATTTTCAACTCACTCGATGAAATATATTTGGTATTCACCTCAAACAAGCAAATATCCTCTATTTATCCAACGTTTCTTCTTTCAGAGTTGCCCGCCCTTGCAGAACAATTTTGATGACATCAAGCACACAACATTGAGTGAAAGAGGAGCTCTCAGGGAAGCAGCAAGGTACAATATTTGTCTGAGGGTTTAGTTGGGACCAAGTTATAAATAATCAATTTTTAACACAGATATGTACATTTTCACAAGTGACATACATCAATTGCCCTTATATCCGTAGTATAAAATAAGGTATGTCAAGACTATAAGTTGCTTTTTATTTGTTAGATGTTTGTAGAAAGCTATCAGAAAATAAAAATGCGAGCAAAAAAAATCGAAATTCATTTTGGCTCGCTTGCACATTCAACCTTCACTGCCTCATCCTATGATATTTAAAGCAAAAGTATCTTCTTTTAGTCAAGAGTAGATAATTTGGCAAAGGCACGAGCAGTTTTTCATAACTTCATGTAGTTGAGTATGCTTAATATATATTCTGCACATTTTTCCAGATGCCTGAAGTGTGCCGATGCCCCGTGTCAGAAAAGTTGCCCCACTCAGTTAGATATCAAGACATTCATCAGCAACATAGCCAACAAGGTAACGATGCATTAGTCTACAGAGTTTTACATAAAATAATAATTAACAATCACATGAAAACTTAATCATGAAAACATTTGTATGTGTAAAATCTTATTTTTATCAAACAAACTTTTCAAGTCCCGTCAGGTGCAAGCCTTAAAGTTAAAACAAATTGCAATAGCTGCGATGCAGATCAGCCATGTGTAAACTAGTGCTTGAGATGTTGGTAATATATGAGCCGCCTCGTGGGAAAACCAACAATGCGGTTTCCGACTAGGTCCGCCGACATAAACCGACCTGTACAGTCATAGAAAAGAGCTAGAATCTTGAAATTTCGGATTTAAGTAGAAGAGGAACTGTACTATCCGAGTAGCGAAAACAAAGGCGCTGATCAGCTTCGCGGTTACCGCGAAGCTGATCTGCGCCTTTGTTTTCGCCTATGCAGATTGTTGGTTTTCCCATGGGGCGGCTCATATGTCACTTTGGTTTTCAATGTATCTTTTCCGTTTTGTTTTTTTATTTCAATGAGCTGATATGATGACATTGTGATAAATTTTATGTCATCTTTCAGAATTACTATGGGGCGGCTAAAGCTATATTTTCTGACAACCCCCTGGGGCTGACCTGTGGTATGGTGTGCCCGACCAGTGACCTCTGCGTGGGTGGGTGTAACCTCTACGCCTCGGAGGAGGGGCCGATCAACATTGGTGGACTACAGCAGTTTGCCACCGAGGTTCGTTTTTAGCTCACCTGAGCCGAAGGCTCATAGGTGAGCTTATAGTATACCCATGCTCCGGCGTCCGTCCGTCGTCCGTCCGTCCGTCGTCCATCGTCCGTCGTCCACAATTTCAAAGATCTTCTTCTCTGAAACCGCTGGGCCGATTGTTCTCATATTACACATACACCATCTACAGGTAGGGGGAAATAATAATTGTGTTTTTTGTTTTGATCGGATAAGGACTCTGGTTGCTATGGCAACTTATGCTTCCCATAGACTTATAATGGAAAAAAAGTGAAAATTGCCAGTTTTTGCTGTCTTGTTGGAGATATTTGAATTTTGTTTTTGCAGAAAATGTTTATTGAGTAGTCCTTTACGTTTCATGTGACTTTTGTCCTAATCCTTCATTTTGATTGGTTGCAGGGGCCCCATATAGGGCAAAATTTCGAAAAACATTCAAAAATCTTCTTCTCAGAAACTGTCAAGGGGATGAAGCCTATACTTTGTATACATGTTCCTGACAGTGACCTCTACATAATTTGTGTTTTTTATTCCAGGCGGATAAGAATTCTGGTTGCTATGGCAACTTAAAGTTTCCATAGACTTATAATGGGAAAAGTGGAAATCGGCTATTTTTCCGCTAAAATTGCAGAGATTTGAATTTTGTTTTTGCAGAAATGTTTATTGAGTAGTGTTTGACGTTTCTTGCGAGTTTTGTCCTAATCCTTTATTTTGATTGGTTGCTGGGGCCCCATAAAGGGCAAAATTTTGAAAAAAAAACATTCAAAAATCTTCTCCTCAAAAACTGTCAAGTGGATGAATCCTGTACTTTGTATACATGCTCCTGACTGTAGCCTCTACACAATTTGTGTTTTTTATTCCAGTCGGATAAGAACTCTGGTTGCTATGGTAACTTTAAGTTTCCATAGACTTATAATGGGAAAAGTGGAAATTAACTATTTTTTGAAAACTATTGCAGCCTGAGATCTGAAAAGTGGTAGATGCAAACAACTAATGGATTAGATGAAGGTATATGATTAATTTAGGTCAAGGTCATCTCTTGACCTTGGCCGGTCTGTCGTCCATACACACTTTTCAAAGATTTTTTTCTCTGAAACCACTTGGCCAATCAAAGCCAAATTTTATATGAAGCATCTATAGGAAGTGGGAACCAATGTGTATATAAATAATCCAGGTCACATGACCAAGATGGCCGCCATGCCCATATATGGTAAAAACCCTTAAAATATCTTCTTCTCCAGAACCGGTGAACCGATTTCAACGAAACTTTGCATGAAGTATGAGTGACTCAAGTACTACAATGTTTATATAAAACATGACCCTGTGGTGACCTTGACCTATTTTATGGCAAGGTCAACATAGTCAACATAGGTTGTCAATGCATTTGAATGGGGAAAACTTTTAAAATGTCATTTTAAGTGAAAGTCTTGCAAGAAATGGGCAGTAGGACTGAAATTTAATGATTCTGAAAAAAAATGGACCCAGGGGCTCATCTGCTTTTAAAATGTTATTTGAAGGGGAAAATCAGCAGGAAATTGGCAAATGGACAAAATATTGATTATTCTGAAAAAAGAAAATGGCCCAAGGGCTTCATCTGCCCCTGCACTGGGGTTAAATACCATAATATTCAAATATGTTTATTGGTATATGAAGCAGATCTCAGGTGAGCGTTTACAGGACCATTGGTCCTCTGGTTATGTCCATTAACAACCAAAATCACAATTTGAGCATTGATAGTTGTAGTTGAAGAGAAGTTTTTACGGCCTTTGGACATGTATCGCGCATCAACTGTTCATGGTCTATTCTCCCTGCAAGAACTTTACAATTCCTTAACAGAATAGGCCTGTCTAATCACAGGTTTGTAGATGTTTAATAAACTGTCATATTAATTTTCTTTCAAAGGTTTTCAAGTCCATGAAAATCCCTCAGATCCGGGACCCAGATCTAACCCCGCTCAAAGATCTGCCAGACAGCTACCGGTCCAAGGTGGCCCTGATAGGATGTGGTCCGGCCAGCATCAGTTGTGCCACATTCCTGGCCCGGCTGGGGTACTCCGATCTCACAATATTTGAGAAAGAAAACTATGTTGGTGGATTAAGGTATGTGCATGTAGTCTACTTATGGTGCTATTGGTGTTATTATTTGTCGCCTAGCCTGAGCTGTTTTAATAAAGTTGGAATTAATAAATTTTTTGCCAGTAGTTGATTTGATACTTTTATGTTGTTTTGAGGTTCAGCTGGATGACATAGGTACTGGTCTTCAGATGCCATGTTGAATAATTTACATTATTAATTTTCAGTTCTTCCGAAATCCCGCAGTACCGTCTTCCATACAGTGTGGTCGACTTCGAGGTTCAGCTGATGAAGGACCTCGGAGTGAAGGTCGAGACTGGTCGAGCCTTGGGCACCTCTGACCTAACACTGAACAAACTCAAGGACGACGGTTACAAAGCAGTCTTTGTTGGAATAGGTAACCAAAAGAAATTTGATGAATTGTTATTGTATGAATGTTAGTTTCAATTTAGACATAAAACATCATAAAGAGCTACTTGCAATTTCAATATTTTTCCCAAAATGCAAATGCCATATGTTTACTAGGTATACATATAGTGAGCCGCCTCATTGGAAAACCAACAATCTGCATATGCGAAAACAAAGACGCAGATTAGCTTCGCGGTTACCGCGAAGCTGATCAGCGCCTTTGTTTTTGCTACTCAGATAGTACAATTCCTCTCCTACATGTACTTAAATTCGAAATTTCAAGCTTCTAGCTCTTTTCTGTGCGTGTACAGGCCGGTTTGTGTCGGACCTGTTCGGAAACCACATTGTTGGTTTTTCCACGAGGTGGCTCTAGTATTCAACTAGAAGATACAATTTTGGACACCGATCCTGCCGTTGCTTCTTTTCTTTTTCAGTATTATTGTTATCAGAACAAATTTCCAGAACTTAATGCATTCATTGTAGGTCTCCCAAATCCAAAGAAAATATCTATTTTCGAGAGCCTGACGGAAGAAATGGGATTCTATACATCCAAGGATTTCCTCCCAAAAGTGACTAGAGCCAGCAAGGCAGGGATGTGTGCCTGTAAATCACAACTACCGGCCATTACAGGTGTGTAACAATTACAACCAAGTAACTAAACTGAAACAGTTGAAGCTACTGTCTAAACACCATCTTCCAGAAACTGCATCTTTCAAAATCTTACTTTTCTGAAAGACCTCGAGAAAAATATAACCATGTCACCATTTTGCATTCCATAAGTCTTAAAAAGTGCCACAATATTTCGAAAATAAAAATAAAAATTTTATGCCAGAAATAATTTTGGATAGGGCTTTTTCCATTGTTAAAAATGTCAGTAAGGGAAGGGACTCTTTTATTTATTTTTGTTTTCTTGATATATTTATTACAGGAAAGGTGATAGTCCTAGGGGCTGGTGATACTGCCTTTGACTGTGCTACCTCAGCGTTGAGATGTGGAGTTAAAAGAGTGTATGTTGTGTTTAGAAAAGGGTTCACGAACATTCGAGCTGTCCCGGAAGAGGTATAGTTACCATAATTGATTCAGCCCCTGTATGCCTAGTGAAGGGACTTGAAAATATTATTAGAGGGCAAGCCTCATATTTCCAGTTAGAATGCAGATTCCCAACGGTTGGGCCCAAACTACTGAATGCCATAAGCGCAATCATCTCCGAATTTGCAAATGCTGTTGACCCAATGTCTTTGTGAAATAATAAGCTGTTGCTTTGAGATTATAAGAATCTTATATGGGGTTCTGTTCTAGATGGAAGTTTCCAACCCAAGGGATGACCGTGCTGAGCGGAACCGAGGCTCTGGTATATGTGTACATGGTCTTCTAAGTCAGACTTTGTGTCTTTGGTGTGCTGGTTTCAAAATTTTAGGTGGTTTTATGAAATGGGCTTAAAGAATAAAAACAGCTGAAAAAAGGCTGAAAATGGTGATTTTCAAACTATTGGTTCTCTCTTATATGCACACTACCCTATATATTTCTTTCTTTTATTCGAACAATATTACAAAGTTCTATGGTGTGTGAAAATACAAGAAAAAGTTTGAATAAACAAATATGGGTTTGGCACATTTCAAAATATTGATTTTTTCCGACTATTCAAGTACGGGGGTAGGGTTGGAAAAATACTCGTAAAATTTTGTCACACACTTCCAGAGGCAAATTTTTCTATGCGTTTGGTCCAAAATAGTCTGCGTTACAAAAATATTATGACTTTTGAAAGCATTCTAGTTTTGTTTTTGTTCAAGACAGGTTTGTTTCAAAGAATTAAAAATTAAACTAATTTTACTAAATTTAAAACATGTTGCTCAGAGGTCTCATTCAGAGGCTTGTAGCTCGAAAAAATGCACACTACCCTATATTTATTTTGCTTTCAAATGTCTTATGTTGTATTTTGGAATCAAAAAAGAGTGGTTAGAAAAAAAGTTTGAATACTTTTTCATTGGCAGCGAACATCCTTAAGGATGTTCGCTGCTAACATTTGACATTTCGGAACTTCCGGTTTTTCTTTTGTTAAATATCTCGTAAACGGTTGCAGATATTTTCCCAATGTTTTATATTTGGATACATAATGATGATATGCTTTGAACAAGCCATGAAAATTGTCAAGCTAAGAAACTTCATTTTTTCACCCCATTTTCTGCAACTTTTCAGAAAAAAAATTGTTGTCAGTGAAGTTTAGGGGGTAGGGTAGATTAATCTTGA
The DNA here is from genome assembly GCA_964017185.1 of Rugalucina vietnamica. Taxonomy (NCBI): domain Eukaryota; kingdom Metazoa; phylum Mollusca; class Bivalvia; order Lucinida; family Lucinidae; genus Rugalucina; species Rugalucina vietnamica. The sequence goes on from OZ024873.1 coordinate 19,110,933, forward strand.
ATATTACACATTTTCAAATTAATTGCACTATTTCTTTGTTTATTTTAGCTGCAGTATATGTGTACATGGTCTTCTAAGTCAGTCTTTGTGTCTTTGGTGTGCTGGTTTTAAAATTTTACGTGGTTTTATGAAATGGGCTTAAAGAAACAAAACAGCTGGAAAAAGGCTGAAAATGGTGATTTTCAAGTTGATGGTTCTCTCTTATATGCACACTACCCTATATATTTCTTTCTTTTATTCGAACAATACAGTATTACAAAGTTCTATGTTGTCTGAAAATACAAGAAAAAGTTTGAATCAACCACTTCCAGTTGCAAATTTTTCTATGCGTTTGGTCCAAAATAGTCTGCGTTACGTAAATATTATGACTGTTGGAAGCATTCTAGGTGTATTTTTGTTCAAGACAGGTTTGTTTTAAAGAATTAAAAATTAAATTAAAGGGGGGGGGGGTCTCATATGCGCCCACGCACCAATTTTGTTCTTGCTTTGCATGGTGAATGCCTTGATTCTAACACCTATAAAAATGCATTTATTTGTTTTGAAAAACATTTTTAGGTCTCAGAATAGCACCCTGACTTACTCCACCTTTGTGACCATACCTGCGTTACACTTTGCCTATATGATATCCCTTATTAAACTTTCATTAACCCAATTAAAACTGGAATTCAAAAAGGACTCCACATGGGTGACTTTGATACCATTTTGGCTTAAATAGGTAAACAGATAGACTTTTTATGGAAACTTAAACTTAAAATTGTCAAAATTTTATCAAATATATTTTCTAGAATGACAAATTGTGTCTCATATTTTGATATGTTCCAGTGCTTGTCAACCTATGATACTGTCTATAAAGTTGGCCAGCGGTACCCTCTTCATGCTGGTAAAGTTTTATGAATTTTCAAAACCGGTAACACTGTTGAAATGTACATGATATATACATGTCGGTCAATTTTTGACAAAAATGGATTTTAATGTTTTTAGCAGTTTTTTCGTCTAAAATCATGTTATACCATAATTTTATCATTGGAAATGAAAAATTACATAAATTATATTAATTCCTAATATAAAAATGGTTATTTGATTTGGCAATTTTACATATTTTATGGTGACATACCTTAAAGTTATTATCAATTTTTCATACAAATGATCAGCAAACATTTTCAGGTTAAATATATTAATGAAATGTTTTTGTTTCTATAATTTCATCACTTAATATTTCTTTAGGTTTAGATGTATTTGGATAATTCTACTTGAGTAACATTCAATTAATTTGTGATTGACCACCGTAATGGTTATAGACATTTGACTGATTCCTCCATTTGTTTTACCATCTTTGTAATGTCGTTTATAAGACTTTACTTATTTAATTGTTGCTGATGCCAACTTTAGTTAAAATATTGACAAGAATACCAAATACAGTGGCACTTTCTAACTTTTGGATCACTTTTATCTTTATACTTATCCATTAAGTGCATAATTCAGCTATGTGACAGGCTTTTCTCTTTGTAAGTGTTCATATGTGATTCTCAGGTATAGCTTTCTCTTTAAATATCAGATTTATTTCACTTCTTTATTAAATATATCCATTATTGACAATCTTTCTACCATTTAAATGTGGTTCTTTTTTCCTATGTTTGAAATGAATAACTCAGATAAATATCCAAACTTGATGTTTAAAAATCTCAAGGTTTTTAACACATTTATGAATCCATAAAAGTCCATGGGTTTATTTTAATAAATAGTCTATTATAAATGCAGCAAAATGTTTGTTATTTTATGCTGATAGTGGTCTATATACGCTTCTTTAATCCTATCCTTGGTTAGAAATCATAGCTGTTTTGTCAATTATATGTCAGCTAGGTAAAAGTTTAAAAGATCAAAAGGCCCATTTCGATTAAGGGTTTCCAATGAAGTATGTTTTAAACAAGTAGTTAACCAGTTCCTCTTGTTAGTAATGTATCATCTATTGATATTTCGTTTTCTTTCCTCATCCTTTTGGTTTTGCTTCAATGTATACTTGGGTGGATGGGGTGTTTTTTTTCTGAGGTTGTGATACAATCAGCAGGAAATGAACTGTCCTTAGCCTCATCAGGTTTATTTCATGCAAAATGCTAAATACCTTAGGTTTTCCATATGGCGTGAGTTACAGGATGCAGAACTCAACAACATAGCTGTATAAGTTCATTAACCCATATTTGACGAACGGATTCTCCCATCATTATCAATTGGGTGAGTCCACTTTCATTTTTAGGGGTGCAAGGAGTGATTTTTAAATTTTATTCAATTTTTCGATGAAAATTCTCTAAGCAAACAGAATAGCCCTAGATGGGACGCCGCGTTCTGCGGCGTCACATCTGGGGCTATTCTGTTTGCCTATGTCCCACAAAAGGGACACCAGGCTTAAATGAGTTAAATTTAATTAATACCTAAACAACTTAATTTTTGGAAAAAATTAATCAAAACAGTAAAAAACTAGGCAATTGCATCATAAACATGAATAAACTATAGAAAATGGCTAACTAATAGATAGAATCATGTTCTAAAATATAATTATGAAAACTAAAAATAATGGGCAGATATGCTTTATAAGGTCCAAGACAGGGTGCAATTTTCTCACTAAAATCAATATTCAAAATATATATATAATAGCGTTGATGGTCATGCAAGACACAAAAATGTTTAGCCGGAAAATTATTCACAAAACGTTTGTTTTGTAACATGTTAATAACATAAAATACTTATAATTGGATAAATCATTATTGATTTTACGTTTTTCAGAATTCTGACTTGTATCATTTAATGTTCTAGAAAAAGATGTTACCGGTCTTCAAATTTCACGAAATTTTTAGCATATAATCTATATATGTGTAGCCTAATTTGTGGTTAAAATTATAGGTTGACAAAACCTGGAACATGTTAATATTGAAAATCAAACATGTGGTTACACCATTATGGAGCTTAAATTTGGGGTCATCTGCAAAACAATGATAATCAGCTGAATTCAATATTATAGCTATCAACAATTATGCAATACCAAAATGATGGGTGATCATTCTAGATTATTTTACAAACAAACAGAACTAGAAAGTGGCTAATATGACGGTTATGGGCGACTTAAATCACACATACCCCTATATTCAGACCCCCTCTAGTACAAAATGTTGTATTTAAAAATTTTAAGTAGTTAAGAGAAAATCTATATTACTAATAAAGTGGCCATGCACCAAGCAAGCAATATGCATAATATTATAAACATCGGTGCGTGGGCAGAACCCTATGTAAATTTCATATAGCGTGAGACCCCCCCCCTTTACTAAATTTAAAACATGATGCTCAGAGGTCTCATTCAGAGGCCCGTAGCTTGAAAAAATGCACACTACCCTATATTTATTTTGCTTTCAAATGTCTTATGTTGTATTTTGGAATCAAAAAAGAGTGGTTAGAAAAAAAGTTTGAATACTTTTTCATTGGCAGCGAACATCCTTAAATCCGAAATTTCAAGCTTCTAGCCCTTTTCTGTGCTTGTACAGGTCGGTTTGTGTCAGACCTGTGCGGAAACCACATTGTTGGTTTTCCCACGAGGCGGCTCAATTATAGATACAATGAATCCTATTATACGGGTTATTTTTTCCGCTCTTTAGTAAATATAATATATACATGTGCAACACAGTATTTGATAGTGCATTCACTACATGTACATTACAGATGGAGCTTGCCAAAGAAGAGAAATGTGAATTCCTCCCTTTCCTATCCCCGAGGAAGGTGATGTCGAAGAACGGCCGGATATCCGGTATGGAGTTTGTGCGCACGGAGCAGGATGACCAGGGAAACTGGATCGAGGATGAGGAGGAGATAATCCGAATCAAGGCAGATTACATCATCTCAGCGTTTGGGTCTGGTCTAGAGGATTCAGATGGTACCTTAAAGTTTTTGTTTCCAAGTGTTCCAATTTATGGCAGTTTCAATCAGATTTTCATAATATTTTAAGCACTTCTGAACTTTTAGTCATTTATTAAGGTATTCAGGTGACAAATTGACCATCAGAAGGGAAATAGCTGCCCACTCTGCTAACGATATATGAGCCGCCTCATGAGGAAACCAAACCAACAATTTGGTTTCTGAACAGGCCCGGCACAAACCAAGCTGTACAAATATAGATGGCTAGAGGATGGAAATGCTGTATAAATCAGTATAAAATGAAATAAATGACACAAAAAGCCAGTCTAGATCATAAGTACGTAACATGTGATATGTTTTCACATGTTATCGGTGCTCTGAAACACATCAAATGTCTATGTAAGTTTGTTTCCAATAACTAAACTAGTCTCGATTGACAAAATTTTAGCACCTAATACACCTTAGCTCCTGTGTACATCAGTCCAAAGAGATTATATCTTTAGTTTTTGAAACACTTTCTTCCTACCTTTAGTTATCAAGGCTATGGCGCCTATCAAGTTCAACAAGTGGAGTTTACCAGAAGTGAACGAGGAGACTATGCAGAGCAGTGAACCCTGGGTATTTTGTGGTGGTGACCTGGCTGGTGTGGCGCAGACCACGGTGGAGTCGGTCAACGACGGGAAACAGGCATCCTGGCATCTCCATAAATATTTACAGGTACATTTACATATATGTACATTAAGTATTAATAAACATGTTAGTAGGAAAATTATTTTCATATTCTCGAACATTGATACTGTCAATCTCCAGATGGGTAGTTGTAAACTTCGAATTCCAAGTTAAATAATAACGCTCCGACGCGTAACCTATTCCTATCCCCAAGGCCCGTTCCAACCCACAAGCCCCGACCCAACCCATAACCTATCCCCACCCACATGCTCTGGCCCAACCCCTTACCCATCCCCCCTTAAGCCCCGAACTGACCCCTTACCAGTACCCACCCACAAGGTCCGACCCATCTCCCAAGCCCGGTAAGGTGATGGCTCAGGGCCTTGAAGGAAAGCCGTACTCGTTTCCCCCAAGGCCCTCAGCCATCACCTTACCCTTCCTAAACCACCCAAGCCCAGATGTGCGGACCCTCACCGAGGAAACCGCTTAGTTGAAGCGAAGGCATAGCACCAACGCTCTTCGCCAAGGCTAAGCCCGAACGGAGTATCGTTCAACATTGTGTTGAACTAGTGCCTTTTCCAGCACTTTGCTGTTGTGCAATAGCGATACGCAGGCCTCGGATTTACATCTATGGCACGGATATCACTTACAGCATGACGCCGAAGAAGGCAAAATAACTGGTATAAAACCAGGTTAAACGCACATACTTCAGGGCAAAGGTTAAGAATAAACCAAATATTACTATAAAAAGGTATAATAAACTTTTAATATTTATAATGAAACTGGTGTTGGAGATGCGTATTTGCTGTTTGTAAAATCTGAACTTATATTAACATGCTAAAATGTATTTATATTTGAAACAATAATCGTAGGAAGCATTTTCTATGGAATTATTCTAGAAGCTGAAAAAATTAGTACTTTCCCTTGGATTTGAATATTATCATAAAATCATAATCTTTCTATTGTGCAAAGAGGCCCAATAACATGGCCGAGTGGTTAAAGACGCAAATAATTTGTCCGTTGTGATTTACAAACGGGGAGCGTGCGTTCAAATCCCACAATTGTTGAAATGTATAACCTCTATTCATTATTTTTTTTTGTTGTTGTTTTGTTTTTATTTTACTTTTTAGTAGTTCACCTGAGCCGAAGGCTCACAACTTGACAATATGAGCTTATGTTATAGGATGGAAGTCGAGCTGGCGTCCGTCCGTGTGTCCGTTATATTACATGAATATCACTTAAACAGCAGTCACACAGTAGTGTATAACCCAAACGCGCGGCGGGCGTACGAAAAATCTCAACACGCTGAAGACTTTGGACGTATAAAAATTAATTTGTTCCTTTAACTCGCTTTAGCAGTCACACATTAGCGCGTGACTGAAGCGAGTGTCGGACGTATAAAAAATCTCAAAGTTTTGGAGTACGGTTGTGATACGTCCCAGACACGCTAAGCACGCGCTACAGGCGCACATCGAACGTTCAACGCGCGTTTCACACACGCTTGGTGCACGCTACTGAAGCAACATCTAATAAAATCGGAACGCGCATGGAACGTACACCGGCGTGCTTGAAACGCGCGCCAAGCGCGTTCAGAGCGTATTCAACGTGCATGTAGCGCGCGTGGAACTTATTCGGGAAGTATAAGTCACACGCCCGAGACACGCCGAGATTTTAGAAAACTTTTAAGCATGTTTAAAAAGAAATTTGAGCCCAAACGCGCGCGAAACGCGCAGAGACTTTTAGCGACGTACAGCGACACGCGCCGGACGAACACCAAGCGTACCCAACGCGCTTGTAGCGAGTTTTGAACGTGTTTCTGACGTGCGTCTGGCGTATGTGGAATTTTGCTATTTTTTCAACACGCCCGGTGCGCGTTTCACTTATACGCTACTGTGTGACTGTTGTTTTAGGCCACTGGGTCGATTCTGATAAAATTTTGTCTGATGCATCATTGTGATGGGGGAAAGGTTGCATTGGGTTTTGGAATAGGTCGGATCAGAACTCTTGTTTCCATGGCATTAGATATCTCCCATAGATTAACAATGGAAAAAAAAAAAACATAAAAAATCTCTTCCGAAACCACAAGGCCCAAAGCGTTCATATATTTTGTCTGTAGCAGTGTATAGTACTCCTGTTTATGAATCCATACAGGCCACGCCCTGGGGCGTCATTATCTGCAACAAAAGGCTTATAATGGAAAATATATGAGAAAAAAAATCTTCTCTGAAACTACAAGACCCAAAGCGTCCATATATTGTATGCAGCATTGTTGTATGGAGCTTTACATAAGTCCTTCCAATCATGCCTCTGTGACTTGTTGAATCAGGTGAGCGATCGTTGCCCTTTTGGCTACTTGTTGCATTTACCAAACGGCATAAAGAAGTAACATAAGTTTAACCGTACCTGTATCGATTCCATTAACACCCTTGCTCTAAATCGTTCACATACATGTATTTACATGTATTTTAAAGTACTGTTCTAAATATCTAAATATGGAGCTGAGCCCATTTGTCAGTTTTTGACTTTTTGACAGGGTTCCCCGCCTTGCCCGAACATGCCATTCCGATATATTATGTCATTTACAATAATACAGATGTTTTCAAAATCTTTTGATTGGGCAAGGAGGGGTGCAAGGAGTTAATAAATGAGCCGCATCATGAGAAAACCAACAATCTACATAGGCGAAAACAAAGACGCAGATCAGCTTCGCGGTAACCGTGAAGCTGATCAGCGCCTTTGTTTTCGCGACTCAGATAGTACAATTCCTCTCCTACTTAAATCCGAAATTTCAAGTTTCTAGCTCTTTTCTGTGCTTGTACAGGTCGGTTTGTGTCGGACCTGTTCGGAAACTACATTGTTGGTTTTCCCACGAGGCGACTCATTTTGATTGGGCAAGGAGAGGTGTTTCCCGTCTCCCGTATCAACCTATATAAATCATATATTTTACCCAAGTTTAAAGGAAGACACTACGGGGCAATAGCCTTTACGTATCTAAATGCAGTAGATACTCATCTTTGGACTGCCGTAAAATTCCTCATTGCCTTGAACTTGATATTTTGAAAATTTGTTGGGCATCTCAAAAAGGAAGGTTTCCGAAAACTTTGACTATTTCAGTCGCTGCACAACCTGGAAGTTCCGAAAGAGCCAAGCCTTCCAAAGTTCTACACCCCAATAGACCAGGTGGATGTCAGCATAGATGTATGTGGTCTAAAATTCCCCAACCCCTTCGGACTGGCAAGTGCCCCTCCCACTACAAGCAGCGCCATGATCAGAAGGGGATTCGAGACGGGGTGGGGTTTTGCACTGACGAAAACATTTGCACTGGATAAGGTCAGAATTTGAAATATTATTTCTTTTAAAATGTCATTTGCACGAGTAATTTCCGTACTACTACGAGTTTTCTGGTTCATTTTAATTTATTGCAGCATTCTCCAATGGTTTTCATCTGATTTTCAAAATAATCCTTCGCACATGTTTGGGATCAAAATTGCAGCTATATTGCAAATGTTACTTCACTTAAAACTCAGATGCGCACATTTCAAAATAAACATACTTTGTGTTTATCTGTTTATAGGCTTCAAAATTTCACAGAAAAGACTGAATATACGATTCACAACAATTAGGTTAATGCGTTCCATAGCATTTTTAAGGGCCGTAAAATGACAGTTACTCATCCAAAATATACCTAATTCTAAGAAATACTATTGTACAGTATAGTGTTGATGATTACCATAAATGAGTCTCCGCTTGGAAAAATCAACAATTTGCATATGCGAAAACAAAGACACAGATCAGCTGTGCAGTAACTGCACAGCTGATCATCGCCTTTGTTTTCGCCACACGGATAGTACAATTCCACTTCTATTTTACCCAAAGTTTCAAGCTGCTAGCATTCTTTCTTCTGTGACTGTACACTCAGGCTGGTTTGTGCCGGACCTGGTCGGCATCTCAAATTGTTGGTTTTCTCGTGCAGCAGCTCAAATGTGACTCACTCTTCCAGGACCTCGTGACAAATGTTTCTCCTAGAATTGTCCGCGGCACAACCTCTGGGCATATGTTTGGTCCGGGCCAGGGGTCGTTCCTCAATATAGAACTGATCAGCGAGAAGACAGCCGAGTACTGGTGTAAAAGCATCACGGAGCTGAAGAAGGATTTTCCCGACAGGGTAATTTAGATAGAAAGGAATCCAATGTCATTTTTGTACTTTTAAAACAAGACTTTAACAAGAATGCATAACTGGTGTTTTTGCGACATTTACCAAATCAGTGACCAATGTCGTTGTTTTTATCAACTTATTATGTGCCTTTCAGTTTGAGAAGCAAATTAATTTTATACGTCCAAAATCTTCAGCGATATTTTTTCATACTGTACGCCCGGCGCGCGTTTGCCTTATACGCTACTGTATGACTTTGCCTTTTGAATTTCAGATTCTGATTGCTAGCATTATGTGCAGCTTCAGCAAAGATGATTGGACTGAACTAGCCATTATGGCGGAGGTAAAGTTGTTTGGTTTTATGTCTTTCGCTTTTACCATTGTGATGAGATTCTCATCAATTGTTGGTTCGATCAAGCGGCGAGTGTCGACTTTGACAAAATGTCAAGACTATGCTTTTTGGGAATAGTTTAGATACCGGTTGTACTCAAATTACAGATACATGTATATGAATAGAGGTGTCTATTGTTTTCCCCCAATGTCTTAGGCGAACAAACACTTGGGCTCATATGTAGCATCTACAAGAGAACAGTCCAAAAACTGTCGATATCTTGTTCGCTGAACCCAGGCTTTTTACTGTCACCCATCCCCCATAATTTTCAAAATGAGCCGCATCGTGAGAAAACCGGATTTTTGCCTATGCGAAAACAAAGGCGCAGATCAGCTTCGCGGTAACCGCGAAGCTGATCAGCGCCTTTGTTTTCGCTACTCGGATAGTACAATTCCTCTTCTACTTAAATCCGAAATCGCAAGCTTCTAGCTCTTTTCTGAGACTGTACAGCCCGGTTTGTGTCGGACCTGGTCGGAAACCCCGAAGACCGGTTTTCTCGCGTCGCGGCTCAAATTATTTGTATGTATTCCTTTCCTGTTCTAACAGAAAGCTGGTGCAGATGCCCTAGAGCTCAACCTTTCCTGTCCCCACGGAATGGGAGAGCGAGGTATGGGCCTTGCCTGTGGTCAGGATCCCGAGCTCGTCAGGAACATTTGCCGCTGGGTCCGGGCCGCCGTCAAAATACCGTTCTTCGCCAAACTGACACCGAACGTTACCAACATCGTCCATATTGCCAAAGCCGCGAAAGAAGGTATGTCATCTGTTGTCTTTCATTGTTGCTTGCTACACTGCTTTAAGCATACACGCCAGTGATCTCATCTTGCTCTTGCTCTTTTGTCATAGTTGGAATTCAATTCTACACTGAAACAAAGTTATAAAGAGGCCACTTTTCAAACTCATTTTTTGTTTCTAAGCCAAGTTCAAAATTGCACATTTTTTTGCCAAAAGACGTGTCTTTCAAGTAAGTAAAGTTCCAAAGTGTTAAGAAATAATTTTCTTTTACTAAAGGCGTTTTTGGAGTAAAAATGCAAAAATCAATGTTTTTAAATAAAAAATTGGATACAGCACACCTTTTATTGAAATTAGGAACGGGTGTCATCAAAGGGGTCGTTACGGCTCGGAAAAACATCAAACATTCGAATTTTCTCTACTGGTAGAATTTTTATGCATCTTTAAAAATCGCCAATTTTGAGATTTTTTGAAAAATTCATAAATGTGCCTCTTAAACATGTTGACCCCTGTTAAATTCACTTGATGAGGCCTGGAAATGAGAGATATAATTCGACTGAACTGTTTTTGACCATTTTCGAGGACCAACATGTCAAGGCTGCCGCACACTTCCGGTTTCAATGCCAATTTTTAACGAACAAAATAACAAAATTTGTGGACGATTTTTTTAATTTTCAAAGTTTATCAGAGTCTAGTATTTGACCTAAATAATCGCTGAAAATTTCAATGCCGTGCTGCTGATAATAACGCAACTGGAGAAGAACAAAGTTGGTATGCAAATTGCATACAAAAGCTGAATTCCTGTTATTCAGGTTGTTGTCTTCTTGCATGTGCAAAACAGAAACGAAGATTCTTATTGCAGCAACACTTTTGACTTAATTTTATCTTGCATCATGGCAGTCAGTAGCACTTTCAAATAAATTAAAATGTAAAAACACAACGTCATAATATGACATTTAATTTGATGTTAATAAAGTGTGACTTTTTGAAATAGGGTACCTTTACACATGCTTCGTCTGTGTGAGAAGTATCACGCATTTTGGAATGCAGAAACTCACAGAGCCACTGTTAGACATTGGTTTATTCATATGATCATGAATTTTAATTGATCGTATTTTACTTTCTGAACTAGAAGACAAAATATGAGGTGGCCTCTTATAACTTTGTTTCAGTGTATTCCCGGAACCAATTTGCTCACTTCAACACTGAGCAAGGTTAAGTGTATGCCTACTTGGTATATAATGCCATTTTGTAAACATGTCGTGTCAAAGGTCATATTGGTTCCGTGTTCCGTTAACTAAACATATAAAACGGGATTCAGTCGGTCACGGGGAGGCGACAATAAACAATGCAGGGATTATAAAGGAAACGAATAATACGATGACAAGTCGCCAACCTGAAAATTGTCAATATAAGAATAAAAACCCTTGCCATAGGCGCACATATGGTGCGGTAGTAGACAATCGAAATGTATAGAAAATAGAATGGGGGGGGGGCTGACTCGTTTATGTATTTGTCTGCTATCGATTTTATTTTGGTTATGTCTGGTAGTACCGAAAATATTTCATTTCTGATCCATCTCTCAACAGGGAATGCCGACGGCGTCACCGCCACCAACACTGTCTCGGGCTTGATGGGTCTCAAAGGTCAAGGTCAAGCATGGCCAAACATTGGCAAGCAGAAGCGCACAACCTACGGAGGAGTCTCGGGCAACGCCATCCGACCGATCGCACTACGGGCTGTGTCAGCGATCGCCAATGCTCTTCCTGGCTTCCCCATTCTTGCAACAGGCGGGATAGATTCAGCGGAAGCAGGACTACAGTTTTTACACGCTGGAGCCTCTGCATTGCAGGTACAAAAGCATTCAGTCTTTTCGTTTTTGTCGCGAGTGCAAGTTCTCGAGGTAATCGTTCTGTCAGTGGTTTGATGGTGTACGGTCTGTTATCATTTTATCATGGTTTGATGGTGTACGGTCCGTTATCATTTTATCATGGTTTGATGGTGTACGGTTTGTTATCATTTTATCATGGTTTGATGGTGTACGGTCTGTTATCATTTTATCATGGTTTGATGGTGTACGGTCCGTTATCATTTTATCATGGTTTTATGGTGTACGGTCCGTTATCATTTTATCATGGTTTGATGGTGTACGGTCCGTTATCATTTTATCATGGTTTGATGGTGTACGGTCCGTTATCATTTTATCATGGTTTTATGGTGTACGGTCCGTTATCATTTTATCATGTTTTGATGGTGTACGGTCCGTTATCATTTTATCATGGTTTGATGGTGTACGGTCCGTTATCATTTTATCATGGTTTGATGGTGTACGGTCCGTTATCATTTTATCATGGTTTTATGGTGTACGGTCCGTTATCATTTTATCATGTTTTGATGGTGTACGGTCCGTTATCATTTTATCATGGTTTGATGGTGTACGGTTCGTTATCATATTATTATGGTTTGATGGTGTACAATCCGTTATCATTCCATCATGGTTTGATTGCGTACGGTCCGTTATCATTTTATCATGGTTTGATTGTGTACGATCCGTTATCATTTTATCATGGTTTGATGGTGTACGGTCCCTTATCATTTTATCATGGTTTGATGGTGTACGGTCCGTTATCATTTTATCATGGTTTGATGGTGTACGGTCCGTTATCATTTTATCATGATTTGATGGTGTACGGTCCGTTATCATATTATTATGGTTTGATGGTGTACAATCCGTTATCATTCCATCATGGTTTGATGGTCTACGGTCCGTTATCATTTTATCATGGTTTGACGGTGTACGGTCCGTTATCATTTTATCATGGTTTGATGGTGTACGGTCCGTTATCATTTTATCATGGTTTGATGGTGTACGGTCCGTTATCATTCCATCATGGTTTGATGGTCTACGGTCCGTTATCATTTTATCATGGTTTGATGGTGTACGATCCGTTATCATTTTTCATGGTTTGATGGTGTACGGTCCGTTGGTCCATTATCATTTTACCTGAAAATTGGGCTTGATAAGAAATTATTCAAAACATCCAAAAGAACCAAACTACGTAATACTAGTAACCAAGATAGATTTACATGTACTATTTGGAAAACATAACATACTTATAAAATCAATTCTGTTTTCTGTTAGGTCTGCAGTGCCGTACAGAACCAAGACTTTACTTTGATAGATGATTATGTGACGGGACTGAAGACTCTGCTGTATCTACAAAGTGTAGGAGAGCTCCGCGACTGGGACGGCCAGAGTCCTCCGACAGCCAAACATCAGCTTGGGAAACCTGTGCCGAAACTTCAGGCGGTCATCGGGAAGGTAATACAGATAATAAACATCAAGTTATGTTCGAAAATTTTATTCAATACACAAATGAAGGAATGTACTTGTAAATGGCTTTCGTCTCTGCCTTTGTACGTCGAGGTTTTAACCCATACGGGTTGATATTGATACGTAGATGCGTCAAGTATTTGTAAAAAGTTGAATGATGTAGAAAATATGGACAGTCAAGGTTATTTTATATTCATTTTTTTTTCTGAACAATTTAATAAGGACAGTGAATGACACATGAACGCTCCATATTCTCTATTTTAAAACGCCCCATAATCTTTAAGATCATAGCTTTTGTCAGTATTTATCAATAAATCACCTTAAATGTATTTAGTCGAGTTTTGCTTTTGTCAGGAAGACAAAAAAGGGTTTGAATATTAAATTGTGTACGTTTTGTTGCTCAATGAAGTGGCTCGATAATTCCACAATTCTTCTCCAGAGTCTCCCCAATTTCGGCCGCTACAAAGCGGAGAAGGAAGAGCTCATCAATGAATCCTACAAGACCACAGATCTGTTATCTGACACACGCAAACCCGAACCCATCAGACCAGCTTTGCAGCCAAAGAAACCTATACCCAATGTCAAGGTACGGTCGGAATACCTGGCGTGGGATTAAAATTAGTGTCATAGAAAATGTGTTCAAATCTGTCGTCTCTTTGGCACCAAACAATGTTATTTTTTAGCGAAATGTAAAAATCACTTTATGAACAAAAGGGTGATAGATTATACATTTATCTTTTACAAAGCATTCAAGATCCACACCGAAGCAAAATAGCTGATTTAAGAGATTGTAAACTGATGGGTGCTTTTATAAATATGAAAAGTAATGCCAATGTTAAATCCCGCTTTAATGTGCAGCGCCCTTTGTCTAACAGGCCATACTTCTGCATAAAACATGTAGCGAGTGTGTCAGACATTTTATCTAAGTGCTACTGCACATGTCTAGTCCCTCAAAAGCGTGCAGCTTTGTCTGACGGAGCGTATTTCAGTCTCTGATCTCTGTTTCACAGGATGTTATAGGTAGGGCCCTGGACATGATCGGATCCTACGGTGACCTCAACAACAAGGAGCAAGTGGTCGCACTTATTGACGAGGTGAGACTTTTGTTTTATAAAGACTCTTTTTGCATGTTGTAAAAATAGTAAAACAATTTCTCTGTACCTCGTCCAAATATTCGGCATGAACTTGAAGAGATGGTGGTTTGTATCTTGAAATTTCAGACTATTCTCATAAGGAAAATATGACCGTGAAATGTATACCCCCTAAATTTTAAAACAAAAAACACTTTTATATAGTAAAATTGGGCTTTACAGGGGTATACCTGTTTTTTTTTTTTTTCTTATTTTTGATCCAAAACATAGATTGTGGGTACTCGTCAGAACTGCCTCGATGAGTGTACCCACAATCAGTGTTTTGAGCAGAAACAGAGAAATAATCATTTTTTCCAATGAAATTTTTAATTTTTAATGCTGAAAAAATATCTGTATATTGCATGGGCAAGCTTTCTTAATGTGAAGAAGGATTGTAGGGACTTGTATCAATGTAAAATAAAGCAAAGTCACTGGATAAGGTGGCCGGAGATGTAGATATAGACAGGCATTTTTATTGGATAAAAATATGGCGGACTGATTTATAGAACTTTCCTGGAAAGTACTAGTCTATTTATGGTCACAAATACCATGTAATTTTAAGAAATTGAATTCGTTTCAGGACATGTGTATCAACTGTGGTAAATGCTACATGACCTGTAACGACTCCGGGTACCAGGCCATCACCTTTGACCCGGAAACACATCTACCAAAGGTCAACAGCGACTGCACAGGTATGTCTAAAACAGCGACTGCCCAGGTATGCCTAATAAAGCGACTGCACAGGTATGTCTAATACAGCGACTGCACAGGTATGTTTAATAAAGCGACTGCACAGGTATGTCTAATACAGCGACTGCACAGGTATGTCTAAAACAGCGACTGCACAGGTATGCCTAAAACAGCGACTGCACAGGTATGCCTAAAACCAGACTAGAACAGATCTATTGTACAGTATTGTGTTGATAATGACCATAAATGAGTCCCCGCATGGAAAAATCAACAATTTGCATGTGCGAAAACAAAGACGCAGATCAGCTGTGCACTAACTGCACAGCTGATCAGCGCCTTTGTTTTCGCCACACGGATAGTACAATTCCTCGAACAGATCTGCTTAGTGACAGATGCTTATCGAATATAAAAGAGCGAACAGCCTTGAACTTTTGCCTAAGGAGTCCTTGGTTCGGCTCTCAGTCGGGTCGCCATTTGTTCTGGGCTTAACTCACATTCAGCTCTTCTTGTAATTGCGGTCTGGCATATATAATTGATCAGGACTGGAATCTTGTTGTTAATCGACCACCGACTTCCGGTCGTACTTGACTGGACGAGGCAGCTCCGATTGGGTCACACTAAATACCGCATGCCGGCTCGAGTATGAAAGCTAACGTTGAACCGAGCTGCCAGAGTCTTTTTATGTCGAAAATATCCATTGTCTTGATTAACTTGTCACTTTTATTTTTTCAGGCTGCACACTGTGTTTGTCCGTCTGTCCAATCATCGATTGTATCAAGATGGTTACCAGGACCACGCCCTATATACCCAAGAGAGGAGTGCCATTACGCAAACCGTCCGATGCGAATCTCATTCTCACGACCAATTGAGCTGTGACGCGTGAAAACCGGCCTTCGGGGTTCCGACCAGGTCCGACACAAACCAGTCTACTAGTAGCGCTAGGTATAATATACACTTGTATCGCCTTGCGGTTCAAGTCGGCTTTTACAGCGACGCGGTAGAGTGTTGGATTAGCACGCAAGAGATCCTGGTTCGATCCTCGGCCGGGACTAAACACCTATTTTTCACCTAGTTACATTTGGCACCCAACGTAAAATGGTCCATTAGATGGCTCGGGGCACATCCGTGTCGAATTTAGGTTCGTGACGGATCTAAAATGGGGGAATATGTAGCAGTGCTAGGTATAATATACACTTGTATCGCCTTGCGGTACAAGCCGGCTTTTACAGCGACGCGGTAGAATGTTGGATTAGCACGCAAGAGATCCTAGTTCGATCCTCGGCTAAAGGTGATTAGCATATTTTTCACCTAGTTACATACAGTCAAACTGTCATAGAAGAAAGCTTGAATCTTGAAAGTTTGGGTATAAGTAGAAGAGTGAATGTACTATCCGTGTAGCGAAAACAAAGGCACTGACAGTATTTAATACTAAAAATGATCAAAATATCCAGTCACTATATTAGTTTGTTTTATAAATATGAGGTTATACGTTTATGTAAACTGAAAATGATGTTATACACTTGCACATGAGAATAAAAAGTTATTATGTAGAAAGATTAGCTTTGACAAGGTGCCATAATTGTAAGAGGAGTAGATTTAGCAGATGAAAGATATGATTCAACAAAACTTTTGATAAAATGTTGGACATAATACTGGTGTAACACTGGTGGCACTTTCCGTTGTGCGTCGTTTGCCGCGACGTAAATCAACATTTTAACAAAACTGACTTTTCGGCATGAGTGTGCTATATTGTACACGAACTGCGGTATGGTTCATAACGAAAAGGATTTTCAGGCGGTAACATTAGTGTTTCTCGTAGAAAATATAATTATGTAGAGTATTTAATTTGTGTCGGGTTTTCTGCATCCCGCATTGAAACATACTGAGACACCATTTTAAAATGTGAAAAAGACGGTGATAAGGGTGCACAACTTTTTCCGAGTAGTATAGTTTATATCGCTATATTCTGCATCTTTTCACAGGACATTTCATAAAATATGAATTTATTTTTGTAGTCCTTAGTTTTCTTCTACTTTCTATAGTGTTGGTGTACCGTTTTCGCTAGACAACTTCTCTTGTATGGCCTTTGGTTATCAGTTCAACGTTTTATCTTTTAATAAAAGTGTATTCTGCAAATGTGTTTTTGTGGTCTTCTTGCGCATTGGTCCTCTAGATGTCAGCGACGACAAAACATGTATAAACACAGGAGTAATCAATAAGCCTTTATTGTGATGGACAAGAATGAAAGCGATCCTTAAAAACGAAGGTGATAGGGTATCCACAGCACAAAGGCCTTTTCTATTTTCAGACTAAAACGATGAATGCTAACTCTGCAGTCAGGTCGCAGGGCCTGGCCGAATTTCGTTAACATTCGAGATATGGCTGCCCTTCTAACGTCGTAGTAAATTCAACCAAATTTTACTTATATCCCGGTTAGGGGTCATTGTTAATAATAAAATCATGAAACCTTGAAATATAAACGTTCTGTACAGTCGCCTCCAGTCCGACACCATTAGACTTCCGTGTAATTTCGGTTCTCTATACAAGATCACTTAGTTTACGCCAATCTTTGGTGCTTTGGTAAACCACATACCCCACCGTTTTATAACAACAGGGGTGCTCGTGTATGTATTAAACGAAACATCATAATAATTACTCATTTGAGAGGATTTTGTCATAAAATACTTATTCTAACACACCTCGCCTATATAGCCAATGGTTAAAAACGTGTTATATTGTGCAACAATTTCACTGGGCGAATAAGCGTGACGTTACTTTGCGGCACAAAGCAGCGTTAGACGGTGAAACGTCATTTTAGCGCACAACCAAACGTAATAAGTGTGTGTAAATACCAGCATTACAGTCAAATATTTGGCAGGATATCTGCAATGCAATGGCGGAAAGCAATCGACGGTTTCAGCAACATTTATTCCGTTTATTGTGTGTTAGAATCGAAATAGATCAGCTCAAGTGCGTGAATTGTTGAGTAATAATTCACTGCTTGTCGGTCAGTTGTAAGAAGATAAATCACTCGCGCTACGCGCTCGTGATTTGATCTTCTTTACAACTGAACAGTGAATTATTAACGTACGCTGCCCTATAGTCGTCATGGTCCTAAGGTCGTCACTTTTCTTTTGACCCCCACCATTTCCGTCTTTGTCATCAAAATTTTTCAGAAGGGGCATGATTTTAATGGAAAATACCTCATCTACTTTACGTATAATGATTAATTCACAACCTCTAAATAACCGGTTTCCTTGTAGTAGACGTTTAAACAGGGGTACCCAGTTTTGCACAAAATTGAAAGTCTGTCGAGAGCTGAATATGCTTTTCATATCAATCCGGCGAAAGGAAATTCCCTTGAGCTACGCCTGCCTCTTAATGACTTGTACATTTAGACATGCCCAGAAGATACCGATCTACCAATAAATGCTCCCCTTTCATCGATAAAGCATGTAAACACATAAATAACTGGTTGAAAAGTGAGATGACGACTTTAGGTCATGCCTGACGACCTTAGGTCTTCATGAAAAAGTGGTTACTTGATTCCGTTTTCAATTCTCTTTCTCCTATTCCCCTCCTTCATATTTGTCTTCCTCCATGCTAAGACTCGCCTGGACCACTGATAAAGCAAACTAAGACTTTCAGCACACCTTAGGGTCCACCAACACCCACATACAACCCCACAGCACACCCATGGGTTCAGAACACTGTTTACCATTCACTAATGAGATACGACCACTATTGTCAATTTGTTCGTACGTAGATGACACCACTTGGATCACCAAACTACATATATTAAACCCCTGAGCTTCAAAGGTGGCTACAGAAGTGTCTCTCTGGACTAAGGTACATCCCAAGGTCCACTACCACCATCAGCCTATGTAACAATCTTCAACAAAACCACAATTTTCAGTGACTCTAAAACGGTCAATATATTTTAGGACCACCAAGACAACCCACCAATCGCTTCTATATGCCATAAGACTACCAACGTTTTTGACCAATCAGTGCGTTCTCATATTGCCACGCATGCATTTAGTATGTCCAGTGTTCCACTAATTTCACCACCCAGGCATTCACTAGTCTTTAGACAACTTCTTTATCACTCATGCTTTCATTTGGTAGTCAGTCACCGTTTAGCAGAACTTCAGTCCGCCAATATAGGACCGCCCCTCTGCTGTTTGTGATCTTTTAATAATACCAACACATCACTTCTAAGTGCATGAGAACTAAGGCAAATTCCAAACGGCCACTATCATTATTGTTGAGGGTTTAAAACACTTCACAGACCTGTACCACAAATAACTCCCAAACACCTCCGCACCGAGGTACTTTATGTCATTAAAGGTACAAAAATGACGGGTCTAAGACTATCGTGACAACCCTAGGACCAGCTCATAGCTACAGAGACAATAAGTGCACACTTGTGACTATCAACACCACCTCAGGACCACCCAATTACACGCAAAGTTACTAAGCAATGCTAAGACCAGCACAGTACGTCCATTGGACGGCCGATCAGACCTTTGTTGGTCCTTCAAGATCAAATAAGCGATTCATATAGTTCATTTGCACAATCACACATGCTTTTATGGTCACAAGCGGTATTTATTGGTAGCGAAATGACACTCTAGTACCACATAATA
The DNA here is from genome assembly GCA_964017185.1 of Rugalucina vietnamica. Taxonomy (NCBI): domain Eukaryota; kingdom Metazoa; phylum Mollusca; class Bivalvia; order Lucinida; family Lucinidae; genus Rugalucina; species Rugalucina vietnamica. The sequence continues at coordinate 19,130,575 of OZ024873.1, forward strand.
CTGCTGACGACTTTAGGGCCTGGTCACTGACGACTTTAGGTCCTGGTGGTCCTAAAGTCGTCAGTCATACCCCTCTGCTCTAAATCGGTCTTTTTTCATTATTTGCGTATATTTTACAATATATTTCTTTAAATGACATACTAGATGAATAGTTAAGCTTCCCTCTGCCAAAATGCATTCTTATCTAGCCTTTGTGTGTAGCCCGTGGCAGTAGCTGAAATGCGCCAAGGTGACGACTTTAGGGCAGCGTACGTTACTCAACAATTCACTGCTAGAGCTGATCTATTTCTTAAATAAAATTCGTGTCTATTCGTCGTTTTTCATTGGTTTCAGAAGAGATTTCCTTAAATGTTTGGTCTGCACTAACGATTGGTAATCAACCTGCAACAGGCGGCTTGCACTGGGAACTGACATGGCTTTAGCCGTTTACCATAGATATAAAGTATCATGATCTAGCGCTGTAAAATATGTTGCATGTGTTCCACTCCCTGGTATTCACGAACTATACAACGAAACTTTTGCTCTCCCATTTACCGAATATCCCTTCCGAGTCCTGAAATTTGACATTCACGCAGAATTCACCGAATATGATGCGACTGGACAGGACGGTACTTGTTATGTAGAAAATGATGTTTTTGCGAAAACCGGATATTTACAAATGCCGTTACAAATCATGCGAATGTCTTGCAAACACCTTATGAAGCGACTATGTAGCGAATGATTGCCGACCGTTTTCGTTTGTAGCTTATTCGCAAGCATTATAGCATTTATCATATGTAAATCGAAATCACTCACAATTCCAAGGGACATTATACAACTATTTCATACCTTCCTGTGTAACAGTCAAAACTATCACCCCGAGGTGCTGTGGATGACCCGATGAACTGTTGCCCGAGGCCGAAGGCCGAGGGCAACAGTTCATCGGGTCATCCACAGCTCCGAGGGGTGATAGTTATGACTGTCACACAGGAAGGTTTGAAATAGTTGTTTTATTACCCAACTCAAACATTCATTATAAACTTCATAACAGACACATACTATATATATTATGATAAGACTGGTTTTAACATTAAATGTTGAAACTGAAAATATGGATGAAACATGCTTTTATCCTGGTTTTGTTGTACAGATCATGTTTGCTTGTTTGATTCTGATTTGCTTGTTTGTTTACTTTATTGTATTTTGTAAGTTCTGCTAGTTTGTTTGGCACTTAATTTGATTTACTTGTTTGCTTATTTTACTGTTGTTGTATTATTTATTCTGTTTGTTTGTTTTGTTCATTTTTTGTATGATTGTTTGTTTGATATGTTTTATTCCGTTTTTGATTGTTTTGCTTGTTTGTTTGTTGTTTTGTTTTAAGTTAGTGTTAGTTTTTTGTTTCTGTTTTCTTAGATTATTTCATGTGCTTATTTGTTATTAATGCTTGGTTGGATTTGTTTGTTTTATGTTTGTTTGTTTTGTTTGTTTGGTCATATGTTTTGTTTGTTTGTTTGATTCATTTGTTTGGTTGTTTGCTTTTGATTACTTTTTCTTTATTTGAAGATATGGTGAAGCAGTGTAAAAGCATGCAAAGCATGTCACATGACTGGGAAACAGTAAAAACTGTTGCACATGAAACAGTTCATCACATGACATGAAACAGTTCATTGAAACTGGTCTAAACCGGCTTTTACTGAAATTGTTTAAAAAAACAGCCTGAAATGTTTAATTTCTCTTTATATAGTAGGTTGGGTAATAAAGAAAAATGATGTCATTACTGATCCAAGTCTTGTCTTAAACCACACACCACTTTATTGTTTCTCTCATATTGCGACACATAATACAGAGACAAGTTTACTGGGCAAACCCTCATTTCCCGGGACTTGAACTGGTCTGTCATATATTTATGGATAGCTTTTACCATAAATAATATTTCTTGCTTGAATGATAGCGCCAGAATAAATAACCTAGCTGAAAATTGAGTCTTGAATGTGAAAACAGTGCGATCTTTACGAACACAGTAACTCAATAGCATTGAATGCTAGCGAATCCTTACGAATGTCTCGCCATCGTTACAAATGTCTTGCAGTCAATCAGAACTGTAAACGATTATTTTACGAATATGGCACGGTGAAAAATTTGATTTCCTTCCGCAGTTTAGCAGCATGCTCCTAATTTTCGCAACAACTCGAAATTTTCACCGAATGCCTACAAATGCTTACGAATACTGCCGAATGCTACCTAATTTCTAGCGATTAATGCGAATTTGCGCAAAATTGCATTCGTAAGGCCATTCGCAAGGAATATTCCGTACATGGGAGAGCGGTACTAACTGCATGTATATTCAGTGCTGTAAAATTTTACGAAAATAAATAGTAACCTACGTGCACATACGCCTGGTGTATAGTTACGATACCGTCATTTTGTAGAAATCATTTTGCAGAGTTTTAAAGTGTAGTGTTTCACTTTTGTTAAGTATATATCGTATCAAGTGCGGCATTTTAACTTGAAGATATTATGTAACTTATTCAATGCCGCAAAGTACTATGGACAGGAGTAGTTAGAAAAGTTTTCGCCATGGACAAATTGTAGGTCAATGTGTTTCTTTCTATCTTTTTTTTTCTCCTTTTTTGACGTCAGATCATGCACTTTTCAAGCATGCCTCAAGGTTTGGTCCCACAAAATCGCAAGATTGCAGAAACGCAAGATTTTCTTAAGATTCGGATGTATTTAAGACCAATCTTTGGTAATTTGCACGATCTCAAGACCAATCCTAAGTCATCTTTTGGAGGTAACACGTATCTTTTTCGCAGGGTACTGGTAGTATTTGTGATCGTATTAACAGTCTTGTCTCGGTGTGAATCCTTTGGCAACTATCGGAAACTTATTCCTAACGGTGGAAGGGTGCCAGACCCGTGTAACGCTGATTATCTGTGGCAGTCTGTTGGCCATGAGGACCATGAATTGGGGGGCAGAAGGAACGCCTTTGGGCGAGATTTCGATGCAAGTCTAAGAGTAAGTACTGGGACTACGGCCGGGATCGTACTCTTACGTTCGTATATCCCCGGGTCCTCTGTTCTAAGAGACGTTACATTACGAAAACATGCCCATGCAATATACAGAGATTTGTTTCAGAAGGAAAATTGAAACAAAAAAAATCATAAAAAAAAGAAAAAATGATATTTTTAATATCTGTTCTCAAAACATTGATTCTGGGTACATGTTAAAACCGCCGCGGATCAAAAATAAGAAACGTAGGTATACCCCTGTAAAGTGTAAAACTCAGTTTTATAATAACAAGAAAAACTATAACATGTGCTACATGTTATATACGGCCTTGTTTCATTTTAGTTAATGCTAATATTGAGTGGCCGATCAAACATGCCTTTTCATGCATTTACGTTTGAAGAAGTGGATTGTACTCGAAGCCGCCATGCTTCTCGATATACTCTCGACATAATCTCGACATGTTGTAGCAATGTAACATTTGTAACAAAACATATGAAACATAATGTAACGTATGTGACATAATACAACATATATAGCATTGTACTACATAACATAATATGCACGCCATGCAACATATGTAATATATATATTTATCATATGACGTCGCTGTTTACCAGTGGATAACGTCATGTCATAAAAATCGTATGACCACACGTGTATTAACACTTTTGCGGGAATACGTAACGTCATTGACGACGTCCGTAACAACAATGTAAATTTTCATTGAAAATATGTCCACTTCGAAGGCGATAAAATCCTATTTCAAAAGTCATATGATAAAACAAATCTTACACTCGTGGTCATTTCATATGAAATTTATTAAACTCGCCAAAGGCTCGTTTAATAAATTTCATATGAAATGACCATTCGTGTAAGATCCTCTATGTACATATGTTACGTACATTACAAACGTAACATATAACGTATTATATGTAATATATGCAACATTACAAAACATATGTAACATAGCATGTTACAAAGTTAATCATATGTTACATACTGTAAAAGTTGTAACATAACGCAGTGTTTGTAACATATTTGTGAGTGTAAGATTTAAAGAGTAAACATACTTTCTGAAGTGTTTGAAGAAACGACGTCTTTAATATCAGGTTTCCATTGATTTTGAAATGACGTCACGGTTTTTACAATTTATTTTCATTATCTATACTAGTTATTTTTATCATTGTCGACGAATCGTATGATATATTCTCGACATTGCGCAAAGTTAATCAATGTAAATATCATGCAACATATGTTACATATGTACGTATGTTACGTATGTTACATACGTAACATATATAACGTAACATATGTAACATATGCAACATTACAAAACATATATAACATAGCATGTAACAAAGTTTATCATATGTTACATAGTGTAAAATATGTAACATAATGCAATGTATGTAACATATTTGTGCGTGTAAGATCTTTAGGAGTAAACATAATTTTGCAAAAATAAACATTAGATAGCCCTCCCCCAAATAAATTAACATAGCTAGCTATTTATGGCATAATGGTGTGAACAATTAATTCAATATTAAAACAATACATGTTTCACTTATATATATGCACTCTCTCTTGCTCTCCTTCACATATGTGGTGTCGTTGCATCTTAAGAATTTTCATAAATTCTGAAATAGCGTAGCTCATCAAAGATACACACAAAACAGACAGTGTTGTTATAGTCAAATCTATGATATCTTAATAAATCTCAGTATTGAATACATTATAAACGGAAGTAACGTATGTGACATAACGTGTGTGACATAAGTTATGTAATGTATGTAACATAATGTATCAAAACGCAACATATGTAACAACATGAATGAATCAGCACCCTTTATGCAACATAGCGTTATGTTTGTAGCAAAACACGTAACATAATGCATCTTATATAACGCATGTACCATAACGTTACAGATGTAACATAAAATTACATATGTAACATAATATAGCAACATAACATAACGCCACATATGTGAAATAACATGTCACAGAACCCAGTGCATGTAACTGAACATAACATAGCATTTAATATGATACATACATAATGTATTTCTTATACCAACGTACAACAATACAGACACGACTACCTGGAAGAGTCACACTCAACAGTACCACCAAGCAGTCACAATCAAACGGACTACCAGACAAAGTCACAATCAAAATGGCTACAAGGGAGAGCGTTAACGTTGTCAGCAGTTTAAGTGTGTATTTTATACATTGTATTCTTTCTGTGACAGTGTGTTTACCCTTCATTTTCAATAAGTTTATGTTGAATAGACACAGAATGGTTCAATAGTAGCATGTATTGACTCTTTGTACGTATAACTGTTGGTTAATAATTCAAAAACAAATGATAATTGATCTGTCGTAAATGCTCATCACAGAAATAAGGCTAAACTGTACTATATGAATTGAGCCTCGACGCGAGAAAACCGGTCTTCGGGGTTTCCGACCAGGTCCGACACAAACCGGCCTGTACAAGCTCAGAAAAGAGCTAGAAGCTTGAAATTTCGGATTTAAGTAGAAGAGGAATTGTACTATCCGAGTAGCGAAAACAAAGGCGCTGATCAGCTTCGCGGTTACCGCGAAGCTGATCTGCGCCTTTGTTTTCGCCTAGGCAATAATCCCGTTTTCTCACGATGCGGCTCAATTATAAGTTAACGAGTTGGTTATGTGAATATCTAAATGCCCAGTCTGCACATCGAAAATGAAGTTTCTGAATTTACAGTGCCAATTCCACATTAATGTCAGGTTGAGCGCAATAAATAGTAGTGGGCAAGTTAATCGTCAGGGCGACAGAAACGCATGCAACACGGACTGTAGAGTTGTTTCATTGTTGTCATAAAAATAACCATAAACTCTTGGGTACAAAAAAAAAGCGGAGACATCGTCGACGCATTCAGATTAAAGTGACATAAGCTACAGCGCCGAGATATAACCCTGTTAGTACCATGACGCATGTAGGTCAGCGGTTAATAGCGGTCAACTTTAATTTTCATGCGTTCTAACATTTTCAACAATCAATGACTTTAGAGACATCATTTGAAACTGGACGTGATTTGTTATTTTGGAGTTGGCCTCTATCAACTGTCACACCATTTCTCAAACACGGAGTAAGGCAACCGTTAAAAAGTGTTAAGAGCTTTTTGTTTGTTCAGTGCATGTCTGTTTATTTAGTCACTCACAAGTAACTGTATGAACGTAGCTATATGGAGTACAATAATACACACTTGTGCATTTATTTAATTTGATACCAAACGCAACAGCTATGGTTATGTCGGGACTGGGTCACCATTTCTGAATAACAACAACAAAATGCCCGCAATATACGTGTTTAGGCGTCAAGAAGCTCGTCTTTTTCTTACGACCTTATGGTCAATGAAGATGTAATATTTATTTAATTATAGCTAAAAAGACCCCATTTGCGGATCCATGGGCGATGCCGCATATTTCGGTCAACGTTTGGCGATTCATGATTTATTCACAGTGAGGACGCAGCCAGCGTGCAAGCGGTAATTGTATTTTATTTTGAAACCTTACTCGACGCAAAATAATCCGAAACAAAATGGCGACCACTTTTTGGTCGAAATTTCGATCAAAATGACACGCTTATTGCTGTGCTTAAAACAATAGCGGCTATACGGTACAGCTAGATCCGCCTTGTCCAGGATTTCATTTACCTATACCTATGTTTACCTATGTTGATTCTGAACGCAGGCCAGAGGCCTCTATGTTCAGCTCCTCATCAGACTGTACTGTGGCAAGTCTCCTATTTCCAGTCCCCGGGTTTGCCACATATGGGTTGTATTCTATGTCTGGGTTGTACTTCATCGGATGGTCAGCCCACAGCTTGTCAAGGCGATTTTCGAAGGCGTTAACACTTGGTGCACAAACCACTTTCTCCGTTAAAGAATTCCACACATTTACCACTCTTGAAGTGAAGAAATTTTTACGTATTTCTAGTCGACATCTGTGTTTTTCCAGTTTGAATGAATGACCACGCGTCCGAGCTTGATCCGAGACATTAAATAATTCAGCTGTTACCCGTTTATCGTAGATTCCATGTAAAATCTTATAAACTTCAATCATGTCCCCCCTTAGCCTACGGTATTTCAGTGTTGGTAATTTCAACTTCCTTAATCGTTCTTCATATGACAAATTTTTGAATCCTGGTATTACTTTTGTTGATCTGCGTTGTACATTTTCAATCATATCTATATGTTTCTTCAAATAAGGACTCCAGACGGATTGGGCGTACTCCAATATAGGGCGTACGAGAGCCCTAAACAACAGTACAAACATTTCTTCATCCAAGAAAGTAAATGATCGTCTAATTATACCCATTACACTATTAGCTTTATTCACTTTAGTGATAATATGTGTTTCAAATGTTAAATGCTCATCAATATAAACTCCAATGTCCTTTTCACAGCTGCTGACCTCCAGTTTGACTATAGAACCATCTGATTTTCGCATGAAATATTCAGGCTTATCAATGTTACATTTCCAGGGTAAACAAATCCTTATAACTATACATTTATCTGGATGAAATAATAGCAACCAGTCATCTGACCAATCTTGCAAGATAAATAAATCGTCCTGTACGACAATTACATCAGAGTCTGACTGTATTTCTTTGGACAATTTAGTGTCGTCGGCGTAAAGGGCTATTTCTGACATCACTGAATCCGGCAAGTCATTTATATATATCACAAACAGAACGGGGCCCAATACTGAACCCTGAGGAATACCGCTAGTAACCTTCGCCCATTCTGAAAAATGTCCGTTTACTTGTACTCGCTGCCTTCTATCATATAAAAAGTTCTCCACCCAATTACACATTTTTTCACTCATTCCATAAGCCCGTAGTTTAACGATGAGACGACGATGGGGGACTTTATCAAACGCTTTCATAAAATCCATATACACCGCATCTATAGTGCCCCCATCATCTAATATTTTTGTCCATTTATCCAGTACTGTCAATAGCTGCAAACTTGTAGATCGGCCCCCGATAAAACCAAACTGTTTATCACTAAACAAGTTATTACTATTCATTTGATCAACAATCTTAGTTCTAATCAGTTTTTCAAATATTTTACTTACAACACTGGTAAGACTGACTGGGCGATAGTTTGATGCTAGCTTTTTGTCTCCCTTTTTAAACAATGCAGTTATCTGTCCCTTTTTCCATTCATCTGGTACAATACCTGATTCAAAAGACTTGTTGAAAATCATAGTTAAAGGTTCACAAATTACATCTGCCAGTTCATATATCAACTTTGGGTGTAAACCATCAGGACCCTGTGACTTTGATGTATTTATACCAGTCAATAACTTTCTAACTGTCTCTATTTCAAAATAATCGTCAGATGATTTAGTTGTGTAATTTCTTTGTTTCAAATTGGGCAATTCACCACTTGGTTCTTTAGTGAAAACACTACTAAAAAAGTCTGACAATACCTCGGCTTTATCCTCATCACTTTCAGCAATAAAAGTTGAATCTTGTCTCTTAGTATGCAATTCCGATATACTTGACGTTGTTTTGCGTTTCGAGTTTACATATTTCCAGAAATTCTTAGGGTTAGAATTTGATGTCTGAGCAATTTCTTTCTCACGTGCGCGTTTTTCTTTCCTTACAAGCCACTTCACTTTGTTTCTTGCTTTTGCGTACAGTTTATAAGAATTTTCATCACGAGATTCAATGAACCTTGTCCATGTTCTGTGTTTTCGCTTAATGGCTTCAACTGTATTTTTACACAAAGGTACTGTTCCTTTACGCGGGAATGGTCGTGAACGTGGGATATATTTCTCCTTGGCCGCGGTCACACGCTCCATAAAATTATTTAACATGCTATTCACATCACCTGTGCCTAGTTCATCTTTCCAGTTTATCTTCAGCTCTTCTCTCAATGACTCATAATCACCTTTATAGTAATTAAAATGTGTACTTCATGTTACCGTGTAACACTGAGACGCCACATGACAAACTTTTTTCAACGAAAACGACACAAAACAATATTGCCTGTCACAGCTTTCCCCTGAATTTCCCATTTCAGAGGGTGCCATTTATTTTAGAACAAAAAATTGTTCACACTCGGATCTTGTATTTGACCGTACGTAAGTCATCAAGATAGATTTGACCGTGTTGAGGCTAATTCTGTGTATTGGAGAAGATCGTTTTACGTCACACCACATGTGTAAAGTCGGCGGTCGTTTTTGAAGTATTTCTGTGGTGTAAACAGTCACATCATGACACGTTCTTCTCTGTAAATCAAAATGTGTGATACTTTAAATGTTGTCAACTTTCTCCATTTTGTGGAAAGGATTTGTAACGGGATAGTCTCCCTTGTAGAATACGTTGGTGCAACGTATTAGCGGCATATTAGCGGGTAGTAATATGCAAATTAGAAAGTCGAAACTTTGTGATTAGAGTAAGTGTTAGGTATATAGCGCAGTAAACCACCCTTGGTGGATGAGCATGCTTTTCCACCGACGGAGTTTCTGTGGCTTGGCTCGGTTGCACGTTACATTTGGTGTCAGAAGTGGGATAATGACAACTGCCAGAACGGAGTTGCCTTACCCATGTAGTCCCCAGGCCAAGACTCGGGGCGAGTCTTCTCGGAGGGGGAAGTAATGTAACGGGATAGTCTCCCTTGTAGAATACGTTGGTGCAACGTATTAGCGGCATATTAGCGGGTAGTAATATGCAAATTAGAAAGTCGAAACTTTGTGATTAGAGTAAGTGTTAGGTATATAGTGCAGTAAACCACCCTTGGTGGATGAGCATGCTTTTCCACCGACGGGGTTTGCTGTGGCTCGGCTCGGCCGTTCGTTACAGATTTAATTAATCAGTTTGGTGAAATTTCATCATGTAATTCTGGATTTACCAAACCATCATTCCATGAACATGAGGAGTGGGTGGGGGAAGGTCATGTAATACTCTGAAGACCCCTCTGAATACTGCTACCTTCCTGAGATAATGTATGGGGTGTACACCTGGCAGATTAGACATGTGAGACTCTAGCACTGCTCGTAAGTACCCACAAATATGTTTATAACAGCATAGCTCTATCCACAATCGTGACAAGGGTCTCTAAGTCTAAAAGATCTTTGCGGAACCCTAATTGCACCAGTCATTTGTAACCACTGCCCCCTCCCCCCCACCTACGGGGAAGGGTAGGGGAAAGCTGGGCCAAAGTGCAGGGCAGTTACTTTTCGAGTGTCCCCGCAGTGTAGGGGAAATGACGGGGTTGACAATAGGATCCTAACCCCAGGGAGATTTTGTACTGCAAAGGGCAGGGCAAAGAGCAAAGTTTTGACCTCATTGTTTGCCCCCTGGGGGTTGGGCTTATAGCAGGGCACTGAAAGCTTATCATAATCCCCGCCCTTCACCGTAGGTGGCGGAGCAGTGGCTATAAATGTCTTGTGCATAAATTGGCGTGAACAGGTGAACCACCATGAACCACGGCAGAAATGAGAAATTAATAAATCTTGTCTAAGCTTCTCTGTACATTTTAAGGCCACTTCTGTTGTGGTTCTAGTTCTGTTTTTGTTGTCTTTGCTTGTGTGTGTGTGTGTGTGGTGTTGTTTTATGGCTTTTTTTAACATATTAACAAGTGTGGTGTATTAATGAAGAAAAGCTGTGTATTAATCATTATCAGTCTATTCTTGTGGGTTTGCAGTGTTAGTACTCTGCTGTTACATTAGGAAACCATGCCCTTGTAACATACATTTTCTTATGTTGTTAAGATTGAAAATTTTCACCGGTAAATTTTTAATATTTGTCTTATTTTTGCTCAAAACAGAGATTGTGGGTGCACAAAGAACCACCACGGCGAGGCGGTTCTAACGAGTACCCACAATGGAGCTTTGCTTTGGAGCAAAAATAAGAAAAATACTAGGCATACCCCTGCATACCAAAGTTTTATTACCGTATATATAAAAGTGGGGTTTGAAGGGATATACTTTACACAGACATGTTATCCTGATGTCAATGCTGATTTATATTTACTTCTGGAAACAGGAAATATTAGAGAATTTTGGGGAACATATATTTTCCCTGTCTCTTTGGACAGTATTTGTGGGGTCAATGGCTTCCAACAGGGTTCAAACAAACAGTTTTTGTGGGCTAGGGAAAAATATATGCGTTACCATATGCACCAGTCATTTGTATCCCCAGCCCCTATGTGACTGGGGATTGGGGCACAGCGGGCTTATGTGCCGGGGTTATAACCTCCGATGAGTGTCGAAGATATGACAGGATACAGTCACATTAAATTCAAATGAACTAGTAGTTGTATCTTTTGTATTTTACTACTTTTCTAGTCTGGCTTTTATGCCCTGCTTTTTCCTGGCACCGTAGTGACTGGATACAAATGGCTGGTGAATTACTACATACCATGCAACTTTATTAAACATGATTTCAATTATCTTTCATAGGTCTGAGGCATGCAAGGATTGTGATGTGATCCCTTGACATGGTCAACAACATGATGTGAATACCCAGGAAAATTCTGCACTGCGAAATAAACAATAGAAACAACTGTTAAAGTAGAGAAAAAGGCTAACATGGCCTTGGAATTTATACCACACTTTTATATATATAGTAAAACTGGAGTGTGCATGGGTGTACCTATTTAAGCTATTTTTCTTATTTTTGATCCAAAGGTTTTTGTCTATGGGTACTTGTTAGACCCACCTCACCAAGACCATTCTAACATGTAGTACCCACAATATAGGTTACAGCAAAAACAACCGGCATCTTTCAATTAAAATCTTCATGGGTGTGTTTTCGTATTGTATCATGGTTTAATTTAGACTTGAAGTTTTGGATTTTGGAAGAAGAGGAATTGTACTATCCCTGTAGTGGAAACAAAGCCACTGATCACTGCACAGCTGATCTGCGCCTTTGTTTTCACCTAGGCTAAAATGGAATCTCTCATGACGCAGCTCATATATGAACTCGAGATAAACAAGGCCTGTAAAAAAGTGTTTTTGTTTGTTTGGGGTAACATCTTGGAAAACTCAAGGTAGGGTTACTATAAAGGTGCATATTTATTTATTAATTTTATTTTATTCTCTTATTATTTTTTCTGTTGAAAGTCATTAATTTACCATAAATACTGTTGTTTTCTTCAATTTCTTAGAAATATTGAGATAAAAAAATTAGGATTCACCAAAAAATCTAGGTAGGGTCAGGTTACCCTAAACACTCCCTTTTTAGCTCACCTGAGCCGAAGGCTCACACGTGAGCTTATAGTATACCCATGCTCCGGCGTCCGTCTGTCGTCTGTCCGTCACCGCTTGGCCAATCAAAGCCAAACTTCATATGGAGCATCCTTAGGAAGGGAGAACGAAAGTTTATATAAATGGTCCAGGTCACATGACCAAGATGGCCGCCATGGCTATAAATAGCAAAAACCTTTAAAAATCTTCTTCTCCAGAACCAGTGGGCCGATTCCCACGAAACTTGGTATGTAGCATCTTGGACGCGGGCCCATCAGTTTATATAAATCATGACCCTAGGATGACCTTGACCTATTTTATGGCAAGGTCAACTTAGGTCTCCAATGCATTTAAATGGGAAAAAATGGTAAAATACTATTTAATGGGTAAAACTTACTGGAAATAGGCAAATGGACAAAAGATTAATGTTAATGGAAAATTTTAGCCCCTGGGGGGTTGTCTGCCCCTGCCCAGGGGCTATATACATGCATATTTTCATAATAATGAAACATCTTCTCCCCTGAAACCACTTGGCCAATCAAGCCAAACTTCATATGGAGCATCCTTGGGAAGGGGGTAAGAAAGTTTATATAAATAGTCAAGGTCACATGACCAAGATGGCCGCCATGGCTATAAATAGAAAAAAACCTTTAAAAATCTTCTTCTCCAGAACCAGAAAGCCAATGATTTTGAAACTTGGTGTGAAGCATCAGTGACTGGAGCTCTACAAAGTTTATATAAATCATGACCCTGGGATGACCTTGACCTATTTTACGGCAAGGTCAACATAGGTCGCTCATGCATTTGAATGGGGAAAAGTGTTTAAATGTCATTTGTAGGGAAAAACTTGCAGGAAATGGGCAAATGGACTTAAGATTGATGATTCTGAAAAAATTTGGACCCCAGGGGTCTGTCTGCCCCCACCCCGTGGCAATATACATGTATATTACAGTGATATTCAAAGAGCTTCTTCTCTGAAACTGCTTGGCCAATCAAAGCCAAACTTTATGAGGAGCATTGTTAGGAAGTGGGATTGAAAGTATATATAAATGGTCAAGGTCACATGACCAAGATGGCTGCCATGGCTATAAATAGCAAAAACCTTTAAAAATCTTTTTCTCCAGAACCAGAAGGCCTATGATTTTGAAACTTGGCATGAAGCATCAGGCAAAGGGACATCTACAAAGTTTATATAAATCGTGACCCTTGGATGACCTTGACCTATTTTACGGCAAGGTCAACTTAGGTCGCCCATGCATTTGAATGGGGAAAATTGTTAAAATGTCATTTGAAGGACAAAACTTGCAGTAAATTGGCAAATGGACTGCAGTTTTATGTTTTCAAAAAGAAATTGACTCCCGGGGTTGCTCTGACCCGGCCCTGGGGTTATATACATGTATAGTACCATTCTAGACAAACAAGTTTATTGGTATATATCTCGGGTTTCAGGTGAGCGTTTACAGGACCATTGGTCCTCTGGTTATTTTAGGCCTAAAGTATACATGCTCACAGCTGACTTGAGAAATAAAAGAAAATGTGTTTTTATTATAACAATGGCCAACTCAGAAATCCAGAAGTCATTTCTTATGAACCAGTTTAAGTATGGAAATCTGAGCCTCGTTGTTGTAGAAATTGACCGATATTTAACATGAGCGTAATATTCAGAGGGGGGACAGGGGGTCCGGACGGCCCCTAGAATTGCCAGATTATTAGTTTTGCCATGTTGAAATTTTCCGTCAGACCCCTTCTGGGAATTTTGACCCCCCCTGAGAAAATTTTCTGGATCTGCGCATGTTTTATGTCAAAAACATTGATCACAGGCAGAGCTACACACAAAGGAGGTTTTCCTTCTGAATCCCTTGTTATAATATGCAATTATTGTATATAATGCTTTGTTTGTCTTGTTATATGTTGTATGTACAGAATTAAAAGTTTAAACCATAGAAGTTTCATGCATATATTAATTCATCAAAGCCACAACCAAGGCAGATTCACACAACACCTTATAGCCTGGTTTTACAAACAGAGAAGGTTTCTACATACATGAAGTTGAAGAATACGAGGAAATGTTCTGTAAATTTTTGAACCCAGTACTCATTACAGTTCGATCAGTAGTGTGTACGTCAGAATTAATCTTGAAGCTGTAAAATCGCAAATGAAATACTTTATACATGTGATACTTCCAATGATTTTCTTAAATCTACATTCTATATATACGTTTTTCAAATGCCTCCATCAAATGAAAGAAAAAAATCTCTGATGCATCTTAAACTCATCACATGTATGACTGGTGGCCCCAGGTTATAAAACTTCTTTCATGCTCAACTCAGCTGAGACTAAAATTTATCCTGCTCATAAATGTTAAAATGCCAACAATTGTTGGCATTTTAATATTTATTAGCAGAATAAGTTACTAGTTTTTGAGTTTTGAACCTGAATTTTCCCATTTTTTTACCATTTCAACATTTATAAGCAGTTGAAATTTTATGCTCACCTACGCTGAGCTTGAAAAACGTTTTATAGCCTCAGGGCCTGGACTGATCATTTGAGATTCTTGACACAGCCTCAAATGTTTACTACCAGACTGAAAACAACAAATCAAACTACATGTATTAGAAATGACACAAGCTTGATTTCTTGAAACACTGGACAATATCAGTCATAATAGTGTGGCAATTACTGAACATATTTACCTCATCTGAGCCTTCAGGCTTACTAGGTGAGCATTCAGCATATCTATGCTCTGGTGTCCCTCAACCATTTCCAAAAAAGATAAGTACATAGAGAATCGCAGAGAAGGGGGCATAATCACCTTGAGGTCATTGACAACAGACAGTGCCATAAAAGTTGTGGCATTGAGCAACTCACAAGCCATTACACAGTTCCTGAGCCTGAGCATGGAGGTTAAATCAAAACCTCCATGGCCTGAGGCTTGGATTTATATGTTTGCCTAAGGTAATAGTCAGATATATTTATCAACTCAGTACAAAATAAAAAGAAAATGATGATAAATGTGTCAGTCTAACATATTGTCCCCTATATAGGATCTACCGACAATCTCAAGCAGCTTTGCTACCTTTTTCAACATTGATATTTTCCTCAAAGCTTTTACTTGTGTTCTAAAAATAGTATCAAACTGCGATAATTTCCAATTTGGCTTTACTTTTCTCAAATATTTCTCGATAAAATTGAAATCTGAATGAAAGTGACAATGTTTTATACAGCATCGGTTGAAATGAACCGTATTTGACGGATTAATAGCGATTATGCTGACATTTTTTCATAAAAGTTCAACCAATTTGGGCCTAATTTTGGGGCATAAACGCCATTCTCATCGTCAGTACCAATTTTCTTTTTTAGAACAAAAATTTGTTCACGCCGATCATATCGTGATTCATACATCAATATTCTCACAAAAGATTGAATTTTCAGAAAATATGGGTCTCGACACGGGAGAAAATCAAATACTCGTTAAATAAACGATTTAACACGACTGACATTTTTGACAGTTGACTCGCGAAGGAAAATCCCCTGAATCAATGCGCCGACAAACTGTCATGACAACGAAGCAGCTTCATAGGGCGGATATAGCATTGCTTAAAAAGGGCTGCGTGTTTGATGAAAATCAGTTTCGTCTTTGGTACACACGAATGGAATTATTTAAGGCACTGTCTCTCGCTTCAAAGTGGATGGCTTAATTTTCGAACGTTTTTGGTTGCTACGATTTTAATTATATCATTGCGCCTTGGCTACGCATCCCGACTGTCATTATTATTTATTTAATTCAATTTTTTTTATTCAGAAATCTTAACCTTAAGGCCCTGTCACACACTCACGAGTTTGAGCTACGAGTTAAGCTCCGCCCACTTTTTTGGTGAACTCGTAGCATCTCGTAGAGAACTCGGCATATGTCTTCGGTTGTCGTACACAACTCTTCTCAACTCGCCATAACTCGTAGCTTGTCGTGGAAAAGCTACGAGAATTTTAAACGGTTTAAAATTCTCGTAGCAACTCGCCGTCTAAAAGTGGGCGGAGCATAACTCGTACAGAACTCGTACAGAGCTCGTACTAATGTCGTGAGTTGTCGCGCGTTCTCGGCGTCATCTCAAACTCGGCGAGTTACCTACGAGTTGCTACGAGTTCCTACGATATACCACGACATTGACGGCGAGTTATCGCGAGTTGCTACGACATTCCTACAAGATCAGAACGAGTATCCACGACATCCGTACGACATACCACGAGTTGTCTACGAGTTTGCGCGAGTTGTGAAAACATAGCTGTACTGGGCTTTCTTTTTCTACTGCCACTTTCATTGTAGACAGCAACAAGCAACATCTTTAAACATTAGTGTATAGTTACTTCTAGAATGCCTCCTAGGAAGAAAAAAAATGAACCGAAGACATCAAAAAAGGAAAATCTGGTGACAGTGATAGTGCAGTTTTTGTAGCGATGGTTGAAGCCCAGGGGGGGGGGGGGGGGGGGGGGGGTACTCTGAAATTTTCTGTATACATAGGCGAGGCTGACATTTTTGGGGTCAAAATTTTGAATTTCCATATTTTTTTGGTTTTCAGAAAAACTAGTTACTTTTTTGGATAGTGAGCTTTTTATGGATATTTTTGGGGGGTCATGCCTTTTCTAAATTATGTTTTTGGGGTCATCTATAATTCTAAGTAACTTTTTGGGTTTTGCACATTTCTTGGGAAATCTCTTTATTTCTATCGAGATAAGAATTTTAGAGTGAAGCAATAGTGTTGTTTAAGAGGGGGTTGTAGGCATCTGGCAGAGGAAGAGGGGTCACTTTGCCTCAAGTTGCCCACATGCCCAGTTAGTGTAACAACCCGGATGGTCAGGACTATATCTCTGCGCCCCATAGAAATCAAAAGAGTGTTTCGGGGATGGGGGTAAACATTATGGTTTCAGACCATCTTAAATGGGCATCGCCCAGTTTTATATTTTCATATATCTTTTCTGTGCACTGGTGCAGAGTATTTTTAATTCATGTTTTGTACACAGAAATGTTATGTCTATTCAATTTTCGTGTCCGAATATGTCTTTCCTCCAGCACACAATAGCCGGATAATTGGTCTGAAACAATAATGTTTACCTCATCCCCGAAACACGCTTTTGATTTCTATGGGGCGCAGAGATATAGTTCTGACCATCCGGGTTGTTCCACTATATGGGCATGTGGGCAACTGAGGCAAAGTAACCCCTCCTCCTCTGCCAGATGCCTACAAACCCCCTCTTAAACTTGTTTTTTACTTCCTAGTTCCTACATATACTAACTGTATTGTGACGTGTTCTGTTGGTTGGTTGATTTGGGATTTAACGTCCCACCAACAGCTTAGATCATATGGATGTGATAAAATTTCATCAATAGGCATAAAAAAGATGAATACTTTTTTGGGGTAAGCTAAAAGTTCAAGTATTTTTTGGGGTATGCCTGATAGGACTGGTATTTTTTGGGGGTGGTCAGTAAATCTCAGTAATTTTTTGGGTTTGGGGGTAGAAGCTGCGGCCTCGCCTATGTATCCACAAAAATTACAGTACCCCCCCCCCCCCAGGGGTTCGAAGTGACATCTTTCTCTCTCGAGAACAAATGATATAATGACTCATGGGTCAGTGGTGTGTCACCTTTTGTCCCAAACATCATAAACATCATAAAAAGTCGTACTGAAGTCTTGCCTTGTCGTGGATACTCGAGTGAAACTCATACGTTGTCGTACTATTCTCGTACAAATGTCGGGGTATATCGTAGTAAACTCGGGGTGACTCGTGAGTACTCGTGTAGAACTCGTACCAACTCGTAGCAACTCGTAGAAATGTCGTACGCTTCTCGTACTCATGTCGCGGGTACTCTTACAGATGTCGTAGCAACTCGTGAAGACTCGCAGAAATCTAGTTAAATTTCAAAATTTATCTCGTAGAGATGTCGTGCAGAACTCGTAGGTCATTTAAAACTTTTCTACAAAACTCGTGGCAACTCGCGCGACAAGCGGCGAGTTTTAACTCGTACTAACTCGTAGCATGTCGTAGCTCAAACTCGGGAGTATGTGACAGGCCCTTTAGGACGAAGTGACTCATACTAATTGATGTTTTTTACCCTATTTAAGACGACGCACTCAAAATCTTAGTTATGATGTTCTGGAAGGGTCAAAATGGCATAACGTACAGATGTAACATAATATTACATATGTAACCTAACATTATATATGCAACATAACATAACGCCACATATGTGAAATAACAGGTCACATACACAGTGCATGTAACTGAACATAACATAGTATTTAATATGATACATATACTGAGTTCCACAGCCAACGCAACTCGTCCCTAAATTTTTAATAACTTTTTGTGGTTTCAGTCAATTCATCCGAAATTCCGAATATATGAAGTCAAACCATTTTCAAAGATGATCTGTTAAAATCAGCCGTCAGTCTGTTTTCGTTCGCCTAGAATTGCGAAGAAACTGGCGAAGGGGTCATTTTCAAAAATGAAGGAAATCAGCGATTTTAATGATTTTCTTGCAAAACTGTGCAAACCACCATAATTTAAAGCAACGAAACACATTGAAAAACGACTTTCCCGTAGCTGCAATACACTATATTCAATAGGGCTAGGTTGCCAACACAAAATAAAGCATATTTTTGACATCTGCATTGAAGTCGACCATGTGACCAAGTGACGTTGAACGCCTAAAAACAAGCATTTTTCAAGTACCGAAAATCAATGCCATTTTCTGGCATTGAGCCGTGGGTTTCAACATTGGTATTGCCACGATTTGAATCGTGTGAACTGTTTTGAAAAAAATCGAGCCCGGGCGCGCGGGGCACGGAAAATGCAGTTAAGTACCCTTGGACGTGTTCCCGCGCATGCGCACTAAAATCACAGATTTGATAACATGCAAAGATTTTCGAGCCATTTAATGATAATAGGGCACAAAATTTTTCACATAATTGACCAGTTTAAAAGAAGAAATGAAAAAATAAAGTTGCGTTGGCTGTGGAACTCAGTATACATAATATATTTATTATACCAACGCACGACTACCTGGAAGAGTCACACTCAACAGTGCCACCAAGCAGTCACAATCAAACGGACTACCAGACAAAATCACAATCTATGACGGTGTACCGGCATTCTAGGGGTTAACCTCTATCTTAAAATAGGGGTGAACCTCTAAATATGTGGGTGCACCCCTATATTTGCGGGTGCATGTCTATTTCGAAATAGGCATGGACAGTTCGGTTTACCACTTCGGTCATTTTGACCCTTCCAGTACACCATACTTGGTGATGTATTTTACCCAAATTGCTAGGAAGACAATCTATTTTTGGAATACTGGATTTGCCCATTCTATTGACTTACAGGTATAATAAGAAAACAAACTAAATTACATATAGTTCTACATACTAAATGCTAGATTTTTTTCACAAGTTGTCTTTGAAAAGCCATTTTCTCGTGATTGGAGATTAATGAACATGAGTTATAAAATAGAAAGCAACGGACGCATGCGGAAGCATTTGTTTACACCCCTGTGCAGCAAATGGAACAACCCTTCATTGATAATTGGTAGTAAGTATGCTGGAAGTTTGGATTAGTCTATTGTAGTGAAAAACACGTTTTACAGGTATGTCAAGTGAATAAAACAATTAATTATTCGATTTCTACATACTAAGTACTAGATTTTGTTCATTATAATTTCAAAATGACCAATTTGGACCTTCCTTGTAAAATTTATTATACACAGATATGAAACAGAAAGCAGTGAATCATGTTCATTCTTTTCTTTACACCCCGTTTCGATTGAAGGAAATGTTGTAACGGTCTCACATGGACCAGCCCATATTGATTTAATGTCAACCAAAATAATAAAACGAGTTGCTTTGACACTATATTCTATGTAGCAATGCTACGTTTCATCCTAATACAATGATTATTAGGATACAGCATGAATAACTCCTGAAATATGATCACTAAATATAAATCTATGAATGAAACTGCTTCATGAAAGGACGCCATTATTAAATTAATGGAACTGCTTCCTGGCCTATGACGTATTTCGAAGTTGGTAGTCCAAGGGTGATTCAGGTACTTCTTAACCAAATTTCGAAAAGCAAAAACTCACTGTATAGACAAATGAGTACCTTTTAATTTTACAGAGACCACATAATATCAAAACATCAGCTTTTGAAACTCGTCAAAATTCAATAAATACACTTTTTTGCAATAATTCAGAAGTGAGCACACCCACTTCGGAATAGTCCATTTCAAAACTGGTTTTAAGTATAGGCCTATAAATGTATTAACTCAAGAATAACTAGAAAGAGATTCTTGTTTCAGTAATACACTAAGGCCGTAGAAGCATGCTTAACACCAGCCCTGTGGCAGCCATACGACTCCTGCGATCTCGAATTTTGGAGGTTTCGCGCGGCTGCCATCACAACGTCGCAAGTCTGCCAAAACTTCGAAGGGCAATTTTTAACATGACCATTTTCCTTGCAATCTGTGGACGGCATCCGTGAGATGCCTGCAAAAATGACGGTGCGATTTGAAGGTCGTGGTAGTTGTTAATTAATATTTCCAACTTAACTCGTGGCATCTCGCGCGACAAGCTGCGACTTATATAACTCGTGCCAACTCGTAGCATGTCGTAGCTTCAACTCGTGAGTGTGCTTGTTTGTTTGTTTGGATTGATGCTTTACGTCCCAGTCAACATCTAAGGTCATGTCGGGACGTTGCCTCCATTTTATGGGATTTTACCCAAAATGAGAATGTCATGACATCTAACAAGTGCTTAAAATACAATCATCCAACTAAGCCACAAAAGCTTATACGTATGAATGGTTTGACTTGAAGTCCGCCCCCCCCCCCGGACAGAATCCCCCCCATCTTTTTTGTTGACGAGGACAGAACCCCCCCCCCCCCAGTATATATTGCAAAAAGGACAGAATCCCCCCCCCCTCTCAGACAGAGTCTCCATCATCACATTGTAACATTTGCAACTATATGTCAACTATTTTTGTATCAAATGAGGGTGTCTTTATTCATTGTTTGCTAATGACCGGATAATTATTATTTTTGTTTTAATTTTATAAGGAAAGCTGCATCTTAATATGCCATAATTACAGCTAATAACAATAATGAAGTGAGACAAACTTCTATGAGCTATAGTAAAAGGTATTGAAAATAACAAAATTGTCAACCAAATTGTCATGTTTAATTTTCTCTAATTACCACTTACCCAAGGCCGTCGTCGGCGGTCCGGCCGGTCCGGCCATGGCCGGACCACTTTTTTGGCCGAAAATGGTTTCGGCCGGACCACAATTTTCGATTTTTCGGCCGAAAATGTGTCAGCCTTTACGACTTTTTTAAGTGTGATGGTCCAATCTTTAAGTTATCAATTAATATGAAGCCTATTCGGTCAATCTGCCCGAGGGTGTGAATGACGGTCGTTATAAAAACAATCATGAAAATGGCACCTGTATTAAAGACAGGTATTGTCATTATTGGATTGTGACAGACTATCGTTTGAAGTGAAGACGCATCAAAATGTTCTTTAATTCATATAAAACCGATTCTCCGTGATCTTAAAACAATTAAAAAAAAGTGTAAAGCTGTATTTCACAGTTAAAAATACTAAGGTAAACATAATTTCACAATAACCCAATCACTGTAACAGTTTATAATTATTGCATTAAATCAAACAACATGCCCAAAAAATCGTTTACGTGTAAAATTTTCGTAAACATTGTTTTCTTCATATTCCAAAATCTCTTAAAACGTGCATGTTATTCTTCTATTATGGATATACCGCCGGTTCCTAATCAACCGATGTCTTTCAAATTCTCTCAGCGTTCCTCCTGTGATAAGGAGCTTTCAGCCTTCATGGTTTTCGACCAGGTCATGTCTTCATCATGATGAAACCTATAAAATAAGCAGCGCCTCAGTGGCAAAAATTGTCCCAAAGAGCATTAAAATCGTCTCTACGGACGTCCGAAATATAAAATTTTCTCGGGGGAGTTCCCCCGAACCCCCTTACGAGAGGGGGAATACCCCCTCTCGTGCTCTCCCCCTAGCCTTCGGCACTCGTAAAACGTCTTTGATGTTTTATGGCCGGACCACTTTTCAAAAGCCGACGACGGCCCTGTTACCGGTATTATATCTAAATTAAAGATTGCTCAATTACAAAAGAAGATTCTGTCTGGGAAGGGGGTGTGGATTCTGTCCTATTTGCAAGATATACGGGGGGGGGGGGGGAGGGGGGATTCTGTCCTCGTGAACAAAAAAGAGCGGGGGGAGGGGATGATTCTGTCCGGGAGGATTTTGTCTCGATACCACTTTTCCTGCGCAGGCTCAGTCCCAAGCGGTTAATCAGTAATCAGATGTCAGCCAGTAGTCTTTAAGCTTTGCCTTGAGGCACAAGCAGCCTATCGTGAGTGTGCGGCAAGCCCTTAATGCTTGCCGGTTGTATCGCAAAGGCCGTACAAATGTACATTATCGCACGAACATTTTGCGACTATATTGCTCGGCAATTTATCGGTTACTCTTCTTAAAAACAGCGAAAAGAACCATTCCGTCCCCCACCCCCGGCTCTTCACAATTAAAGGTTGTATTTTCAAACTGCCCTATACTTAGGCGTGGACTGTCGAACTGTGCATGGCGGACTCTGATGGCGATGGTATGACGAATGGTGCTGAGTTGGGAGACCCGGACTGTACCTGGACCACCGGCACGGCACCCAAGTTTACCACGGGACTTTCCCATCCAGGAGTCTGCGAACCTTTAGATGATCTAAAGTGTGCGAAAAAGAATAATTTCCTGTACTGCTGTCAACAAGGCTTCAAGTGTAAAGACAATGGTATGTTTTCCACATAACATAAGGTGAATGATTCACTGGTTTTGTAAACGCACCGACAACAAATTTCCATTACGAAATCGCGACAATGTTAAATAGAGGTTGCAAAAATAGAAAATTTTGGGATATTTTTTTATATATATATTTAAGCTCAAAACATACATTGTGGTAACACGTTAGAACCGCCTCGCCGAGGCGGTTCTAACGAGTACCCACAATGTATGTTTTTGATCAAAAATGAGAAAATTAGGTATACCCCTGCATACCCCAGTTTTCTATATAAAAGTCGGGTTTAAGGGGGTATATATTACACGGATATATTTTCCCGATGGGTGCTCATTTGCCAAAAAGTAATGATAACGTTGGAAGGTATTTCTGTTTCAAATCATAACATCCTGTCTATCCGGGCTAACCTTCTCTTTAGGGGAAAAAAAAAACACTGCTCAAATAATGAATGATAAGGCTATATGTATGATATGTATTCACTAAGTAAACATGATATATGAATGATATGTATTCACTAAGTAAACATGATATTTCAATGGTGATTTCTGCTTAATTTGTTTATCAGTCAGTAAATTGGTACATGTATCTTTGTCATTTATACCACTTTTTCAGGTGCAAAGGGTGACTTGGGCATGGCCGGTGTAAAGGGGGACAAAGGAAAGAAGGGTTCAAGTGGTGTTGACGGGTCGGACGGATCGGACGGCGCAAAAGGCGAACCTGGCACAGACGGTAACGGAGCGGGCGGAGCGAAAGGCGAACCTCGCGCGGACGGCAAGAACGGAGCGGATGGAGGGAAAGGTGCATCTGGCACAGACGGCACGAACGGCGCGGAGGGAGCGAAAGACGCACCTGGAGCTGACGGTACGAACGGAGCAGACGGAGCGAAAGGCGGACCTGGTACAGGTGGAATGAAAGGTGAAAAAGGTATGAGTGGAATTAAGGGACAAAGGGGAATGAAAGGAATGACGGGACATAAAGGAAAAGAAGGAGAACCTGGCTCGGTCGGATCGTATGGCGCTAAAGGTGACAAAGGATTGAAAGGCGAAATGGGAATGGATGGAATGAAAGGCGAAATGGGAATGGATGGAATGAAAGGACAAAAGGGAATGAGTGGAATGAAAGGACAAAAGGGAACTGAGGGGGCAAAAGGAGCAAAATGCGATGACAGTAGCAGTGAGACCGACAGCGGTTGCGACAGCGCTAGCAGCGAAGACGATGCTGACAACAATGGTAAAGGCAACAACATTTTTCCCTACCATTAAAAGAGGGCTATGAGATACAATATAGTATGCAGGATCTTAAATACTGTATTTCGTTTTTGTTTTTAATTTTGAATGTAATATTACCCTAATAGGTAAACGCAAATTGCAAACAATCAAATGTACATTTCTGTGATATTTTACATACGCATATGATACGTATTTGTCGATGTACATGTATGTTGAAATAATGCAGCCAATGATGCAGCAGATTACTAATGTACAGTGCCACTTTGTAAACATGTAGAGGCAAAGGTCATTTTGGTTTCATATTCGGTTTTCTAAACAGTTAAAACGGGCCAATGCCGGTCACGGGGAGGTGCAAATAAACAATGTGACCACTGTACAACTAATGCGATAATGGTATAAGGTAATGGTGTATTTATAATAACAAACACAGCTGAACCGTTCCAGTCGTCGAGCGCCTGTGGTATGATAGCTTGGACCGTTTTGAGGTCCGTGGAAACACCCCAAACCACCTTTAACACATTCTAAATATCACATTCAAAATATTTAAGTAATTATGAAAAAAACCCAAAATCATCAAAAATCACTAAATGATACTACAGTCACTAAAGCTGTGTTCTCACTGTCCCGTAATAAAACCGGGGCACACTGACCTGCATCGGGACCAAGACCGGGGATATCGATTCTTTGTTTTAAGTTAACATCTTCTGAGACCAAAGGACAGTGATTAATGTTGTAAGTTCCCATAGTGTACCTTCGATATAGCACCGTAAGTTGAAAAGCAATGACTCCCTTTGCACATTTTTTTAAAAAGGCTCAAGAGTTGACACAAAGCACCAATTATCGTGCAACTAAGTGCAATTGCTTCAGACTAATGTGCATTTAGGATAAAATTTCAGATGGATAATTACGTCGAAATTGGACACGGGTGCAACACAAACATAGCAAAAAGTTTCTGACATAGTACTTCAAAGTGAAAACAAAGGTTTCGACGGCTTTTTTTTTTGTCAAATCACGCGCTAAAATAGCACGCACATGTAATTGATACTGGTATGAGCAATAACTAGACTGAACAGTTTCTTAAATTTAAAACATTTGACAACACTTTTTTAAAACGTTGTTTTGTGCGTATTCAAAAGCAACAATATTTTGATCGTTTGCGCCGTTAGTTTTGCTGCATTTTTTAATGTATGAAATTTTTGGTAAACATAAAATTGCGTTTTCAATACTACTATTTCAGTGATCTTTTGACGTTTACATATGAACATGCATGTTTGTGGTATAAATTACATCCGACGAGAAAGGTCGAAACCGACCAATATCATTCTACAAATACTCGTGACGCATTTCATCTATATATGCGTTATAAATATATATACCATCTTTGTACATATCTTTTGTATATAGATTAATTGTTGCTCATGGACTTACTTGACAATTTGAAAATTCTTTTGATTACGTATTTAGATTCATATGTGTCATGTCTGTAATGTCATATATGCTTTATTACATGTATGCTCTCCCTCGAGGAGGAAATAAAATAATCAATCAATCAATCAAATTTTACGTATAACTTTTACCTGCTCGGAATTTTTTGCCAAGACTTAAAAATTGTACTGGTACCTGAGAAAACAAAGAAACAGAAAACGCCGATACCAAAATGAGACCCATCATGAGATCAAGGTTTTGCATATATGATCGCCTTTGTTCCCGCCTGATAGGTAGTACAATCACTCTTAAACCCGAATTTCCAATCTTCTAGCCTTCTGTGACTGTACAGGTCGGTTTGTGTCAAACTTGGTCGGAAAACAGGAACACCGGTTTTCTTGCGTCACGGTTCAAATGTTTTCTGCCTACAGAATATCATCGAAGCGGCGTGGTTTCACAGCACAGTTTCGGTGACATCACTATGACGTCGGCTCACCTGGCCCCGAGGTTATAAAACTTTTTTCTTGCTCAGCTCAGCTGAGACTAAAATTTATCTTGCTCATAAATGATAAAATGCCAGGCATTTTAACATTTATTAGCAGGATTGATTACATGCTTTGATCTAAAACTGAAATTTCCTTTTATTTGGGCTTTTTCGGTATTTGTGGGCATTTTAAATTTCATGCTCAGTAGAGTTGAGCATGAAAAAAGTTTTATAACCTTGGGACCAGGGCACTGAACAATTAGTATACCCGCACCAGAAACTTAATCATGACTACTATCTTTTATTTTTTCCCTTTTACCGAATCATTTTAAGTAAAACTCATATTCATGTTTTCTGTTTATCATGGCTACACCATCGACAAACGATTTCCACGTGCACCACGGAAACACGTGCGGACTCAAAATGTTCGCTAAGCACGCGAGAAAATTGACTGATTGTTTAAACTGTACCAAAATTACATACGGTACTTAACACTGGATAAACCAGATACACGGCAAACAAACCTTTAAATGCGTAACCGCTGGTTAAGAAAGAAAATCCGATTCACGCCCTTCCGGTTCCGCATATGAAGACCAAGAAAAGGTAAACAAAACATACACTACTAGGATCGACTGATGATTATATTTTAGTACAGAAATATATCGATTATCTATGAATGCTATTTTGTCATTTATTTACTATTGTAACTCAGCACCAAAGTAGCTCGCAAAATAATTTGATGGTCTTTGAATTATTTATTCCCTTCTTCGAACCTGGTGTTCCAACAAGGCCAAAGTCGGCGAAATACAACTAAAAATTGGACAATTTGCTGGTAAATATCAAATTTTAGTGATTGTACCACGACAAATTTACAGATATGTATTAACTAAATTGCATCTGATGTCTGTGCCAGTATTTCGTTGTGTTAGTGCCCGTCATTATCGATTTGAAGGGAAGGAAAAGATGGGTACGCATTTAATCATTAAAATATGAAGGATATATTTCAAGATACGTTTGAAAACCTCAACCTGTTCAAGTTATGGTATTTATTTCCCTGTAAAACGTTTTGAAAGACATAAAACCAAGAAAAAAAAAACTAAAGTATACAGAATGCTGTAAAATCGTCTTCATGAACAGGAATATCATGCATGTTAACTATTGTATTACATGTATTTCATAGACAGTTTGTATTATTTTATATAAAACATTTTCACGGCAAATATCACAAACACACCAAATTTGAGTAAGCAACTATTAAGAAAGGACGAGAGAATGTGACAATAATCTTCAGCGTAAAACAATTAACAAAAACAAAAACTTTAATACATGTGTTCTATAATGCCTATATTGCTATCATTCTAATGATTAAATTCGTAACCGAAATGTTGACACAGCTTTTAACCACATATGCATAGAATGCATTGGCCAGAGGCAACGAAACTGTCACCAGACCTCACACAATGTTAAAATCATCTGCGCACTGTATTTCTTTCCGTTAATATGGACGTAATGAGCGGAAATCTAAAAATATCCCTGCGACTGACACACATTCTCGTCGTGTACAATGCAATCCCAACATGTGTTTTGGGGTAGGGAATAAAAATCATGTTTATAAAAAGAAAAATTTCTGGAAATCCTTTGGGGTCAAAATATAGCAATGTCTAACTAATAAAATAGCATTGAAAGAATTATAATATTTGTCTTCGAATCGAAATATTTTACTCGGAAACACGAGCTGCAAAAGTTTGTTTACCTTTTGGTGGTCATCTGATGCGAAACCGGAAGGACATGAATTGGCATTTAAAGGTTTGCTAGCCGTGAGATACCTTTGACAATTTGTACACACGATGAGCTAAAGACGACACGTCGACTTCAAGTTCTTCATTGGATACATTATTAAAGGAAATTAATATCAGACAAATCATGTTTGAAGTCACGGTGCCTTGCATTTAACGTCACTGTACGCACTACTGCATTTGGTAACACTCCGGCTATTTAGGCTGCAAGCTGATCTATGCAAACAACTTGAGCAGATTAAAGAGAACTTCCAAAGCATGAGTATGGAAACTCGGGGAACTTAATTAGAAGAAACAATGCATTATCAAAATAATTTTTATTTATTTAGACTGCAATAGCACAATGATCGAAACAAAACAATTTGAGCTGCAGCGCGAGAAAACCAGTCTTCCGGTTTCCTACCAGGTCTGACACAAACCGACCTGTACAGTCACAGAAGCAGGCCAGAAGATTGAAATTTCGAAGAAATTGTACTATCCGTTTAGCGAAAACAAAAGCGCTGATCAGCTTCACAGTTACTGCATAGCTGGTTACTGCGAAGCTGATCGGCGCCTTTGTTTTCGCATTTTTCTCACGATGCGGCTCATTTGTGACATAAGCATGCTACATGTGTGAAATGAGCAATCATAGTGTTGCATAAAACATGATAAAATCTAATTATTCTAAACTTGATGATTATTATTTAGTTAATGTAACATACTCTACAGCTTACATTAAATCTTCTGCCAAAAAACCTATTAGTACTTGTATTTAGCTTTACCAGTACCCTTAATTACAGCTAAGAACACATAATTACATCAGGAAAACATGTCCGTGAAATGTATACCCCCCTCATACCCCACTTTTATATAGCAAAAATGGGGTATGCAGGGTTATACCTATTTTTCTTATTTTGCTCCAAAACATAGATTGTGGGTACTCATTAGAACCGCCTCGCCGAGGCGGTTCCAACGTATACCCACAATCTATGTTTTGAGCAAAAATAAGAAAAATATAACAAAAATTCCGACAAAATTTTCAATTTTTACAGCTGAAAAAATTCTCTGTATATTGCATGGGCAAGTTTTCGTAATGACAAAAAAAAAATTCCATGCTAGGTATGCTTCATTTTTCAAATTTACTCAGAAATGTCATCTACATTATATATACCAGAGAATTACTGAAACTTAAACATTGCTTATACTGCTGAAGTTAGCATGTTGTTAAGTTGTTTATTTCAATAAATATTTCAACATCTATAAAATTTACAGAGTAAACGCTTATGTTCAAGTTATCTGGTGTTCAGTTGAATAATTGAGCCGCGACGTGAGAAAACTGGTCTTCGGGGTTTGCGACCAGGTTTGACACAAACCTACCTTTATCATAAGACGTCGCTGTTTTCCAGTGAATAACGTCATGTCATAAAAATCGTACGACCACACGTGTAAGAATACGTAACGTCATTGACGACGTCCGTAACAACAATGTAAATTTGGATTGAAAATATACACATGGAAATAAGTTAGGGAACACCTGCAGTAATGTGACTACCAACTTTGGACCGTATATATCCTTCTTTGTAAGAATTATGAAGACTGTTTTGACAACTTGACAGACTCTGTAGTATCGAAGGTTGTTTCTATGTGAAATTGGTAAGCATCAAACATAAACTGCGGCGGGCAGCGGGTCCTGGGGTATAGCTAAATAGCGAAAGGAAGGTTCCTTTCGCGAAAGGAAGGTTCCTTTCGCGAAAGGAAGATTTTCATACGAAAGGAACATTTTATCAATATCACAATTGATGTTTAACAGATTTAGATTGTTTTGGTATACATTTTGTAACAAAATGATATCAAGTAAAATGTTTTTTAATCTTAAATAAAGTTAACTGGCGCAAAGAGAGGATTTTATAAGGAAAACTGACTTAATTTAGGTGACGAAAGGAAGATATTCCTACGAAAGGAAGAATTTACCATTACAATCACCGCTGTCTCATAGCTTTTTTGGCTTTTTATATTTTCTGCAATAAAAGGATAAAGAATTAAATTCAGAAGAGTTTAATAATAAGAATATATAGCCTAAATGGAGACCAGCAAATGAAATTTAGCATAGGCGAAAGGAAGATTTTCTTCACTATAAAACGATTTGTCAATTTGGTTATTTTATTGGCCCCTTGCTTATCAAAAACAAAAACTTGCCCATGCAGTATCATTACGAAAACTTGCCCAAGCAATAAGCTGTAAAAAATTAAAATTCGCACCAGAAAAGTTTTTATATTTTAATTTTTCTTTTCTCCAAAAATAATTAAAAATGATATACACCTTCATACCCCAGTCTATGGAGACGAAAGGAGAATAGAATTTTATGGTAAATGTGAATGATGGGAGCAGACTAGAATGTAATGATTTTTGCTTATTAATATAGTTCAACTTTCAAATGATACCAAAAAGCGTGAAAACATGTGAAAAACTTTTCACTATAGAACGATTTGTCGATTTGGTTATTTTATTGGCCCATTGCCTATCAAAAACGAAAACTTGCCCATGCAGTATCATTACGAAAACTTGCCCAAGCAATAAGATGTAAAAAGAAATGAAAATTCGCACAAGAAAAGTTTTTATATTTAATTTTTTTTGCTCCAAAAATAATTAAAAATGATATACACCTGCATACCCCAGTTTTACTATATAGTGGGGTTTAAGGGGGTATTCATTGCACGGACATGTTTTCCTGATGCACAGATATTTTTTTATTGGAAAATTTCGATTTTTTTTATTTTTTAATTATTTTCTCACAAAACATACATTGTGGGTACGCGTTAGAACCGCCCCGGCGAGGCGGTTGTAGCGAGCTCGAGTACCCACAATTTATTTTTTGGATCAAAAATAATAAAAAAAAATATCTGGTATACCCAACTCCACGGACATGTTTTCCTGGATCTATGTTTCATGCAAGCAAAACTAGCAAACGTTTTCATTTTTACAGCAGCAAAATCATATCTGTATATTGCATTGGCAAGTTTTCGTAATATTCAGTTTCTAATTAAATTCTATGAGTCAGTTGAGCGAGCAAAAATATTAAAAAAAAAAAAAAAAAAAAAAAAAAAAAAAAAAAAAAAAAAAAAAAAATAGCAAAATTCTTCGAATGAAATTTTCAATTTTTACAGCAGAGAAAAAATCTCTGAATACTTCATGGGCAAGTTTTTGTAATGTTTTAATTTGTAACTTAAACAATGCGGTCTATTAACGATCTATGTTTCATGTAAGCAATGTTCTAATATAACTCAAACAAGGCTAAAAACTTGAAAAAATGAGTGTAATAAAGCATTCAAATTACACCAATATAAAAATGAATTAAAGAAAACATATCGTAAGCCAACAGAAGTATCGCCTTGGAACATCAGTAATATAAAATATAAGATATTTTGTTTTATCTATGCCTGCTCAGAGTCTACCCGGTGCTTATATTCTTATAGGGCTGTCACACATTCGCGTATCGGCTCACGTATCTACGGCGTATCGAGATACGAAAGGTACGTCACACGTACGTCGTAGATACGTGGGCATACGTAGCTCATACTCTTCGATACGTAGCTCATACTCCTCATACGCCGAGGTGCTACGTTTTTTTATGTGTGCACTTAAAAATTCGTAGCACGTACGTAGCAGGTCCGATACGCCGTACATACGTCACACATACGTGGTACATACGAAAGCAACGTGGCAGGTACGTCGTAGATACGTAGCTCATACTCCTGATACGCCACACGTACGTAGCGGTTAACATGCCACGTAACCGTGACGTATGTACAGCGTACCTTTCGTATCTGCTACGTATGTGTGACGTATGTGTGGCGTATCCTCGAATGTCTTTTCGTATCTACGGCGTATCAGCGACGTACGTGTGGCGTATCTCGCGTATCAATGGCGTATGTGCTACGTATGTGCTACGTTCGTTTCGCTGCTGTGGAGTATGTGTGACGTATTAGGAGTATTAGGAATATTTTGTGGCGTTCCAAGAGAATCTTAATGCATCTATATGTATGTTATCTTTTATTCGAAGTTATGGATCAGATGTTTCTCACGGTTCTGGGTGCCGTGCAGGGTTCTTTCATGGCTACGCTTGGTGTAGCCTCCGTCTTTGTTCATGTCGTCTTACGACCAGGATGGAGAGCTTGAAGATGTTCCCCCACCACCACGACCACCACCACCACAACCTCGTTTTTTTTTCTTCGGTGTTAATTTAGATTATCTAGATTTCTCCGGTGGCATCTTCGACCTCTGATAATTGATAACAATAATGTGCGAATTGCATGAACAAAGTGAACACAACCGTTTGTTCTCATAGGTATTAAAAAGCAATTGGTACAGAACGTATACGCCGCAGATAAGAATGGAACGTAATACATACGCCGTAGATACGTCACGCGTACATTTTATACGCCGTACATACGTCACACGTACGTAGTACATACGCATTGATACGCCGTACATACGAAAGTGAAATTCCATACGAATACAGATACGTCACGGATACGCCACGGGAACGTAGCAGGAACGTCACACGTACGTGGTACATACGTCTCTCGAGCAAAATACGGCTCAGACCTCGGCGTATCGACATTTTCATAGATACGTGAGCGATACGCCGCTGATACGTGAATGTGTGACAGAGCTATTAACAACTTCAGTGATGGAAACTGTAAAAGGTTTAAAGGCCAAAACAAAAACTCGATTAGTGTTTGGATCAGTTTTTACAAAATACTAGTTAATGCTTGAACATTTGATGGGATTTTCCCAAGTTAGGTTACCCATAACTAAACATATTATTATTATTATTATTATTTAAATAAATGTTTAACAACTTATTCCTTACTTACTACCCACAAAAAATGAATTAATGAATAATAAAAAATAAATGTTATAGCTATAAGTTAACCTAGGCATATACATAAGCTTTAGTATGTGTTACTTGGTCTATTCATGACATTATCTAAAATGTAACTCCAATAAACAAGCACGCGCCATTAAACTAGCACGTGCCAGTCTCATGTATACTGTGTATTATAAAACGTCCGTCAATTGATAATTCAATTATTACGACTTCTGATTATTTAATTTAATGGAAACCTTCTTTAATCGCTAATCCAATTAACTAATCACGCTCTGTCAGTTTTAACTAGATTACATTATCAAACACAATTAAAGATGCTTTTGAATGCCGACAAAGAAGGGAAGGATAAAAAAGAAAAAATGAACGAAAAAAAAAAAATGAGTATCAACAGTAATGATTCTGTTGAATCTGAAGAAAGATTGAAAGAAAGAAACATTAATGTTGTTTTTTTTTAATTTCTTTGAAATTTAACGGCTTAAAATGCATACTAATATATTGTGCAAACTCGAAAACTGTGCCGATTACCATATTAATTGATTTTTTCTGTAATAAGAAAGAAAGAAAAAAGAAAGAAAAAAAAAAGAAAGAAATAATGGTTATCATTATTTATTCGTTTGTCCTTGGTTATTCATTGATGAAAGAAAGAAAGAAAGGAAGGAAGAAAAGAAAGTAAAAGAAAAGAAAGAAAGACAGACGAAAAGAAATATTGTGTGTTCTTACAGAAAATGTACGCTTATGCTTTCTAAGTACGTGTCTATTTCTACAGAGGTAGTTTCTTTTTTTTAACTGATCTTCGGTTCTCATGATAATCCATTCTATGAAAATAATCTTATCATACTAGTTCTGCTACATTAACACCGTGTCCATTCGAAACGCATGAAAAGAGGTCGTAACGCATGATCGGCGGCATTTTCACGTATGATTGCGGTAGTTTCCTTCGGATTCGCCGCCATTTTTGGAGGAAACTTTAGCGGTAAGTTTTTACAAACTTTTATTTGAATTATTTAAATAGACCTTTCCAACGAACGATCTAGCCTATCCGGATCTACATACATCCCTCTAATTGCCGAGTGTTCTACTGATGCATAGGCTTCGATAGGACTCGCAAACATTCGAGGAGATTATTGTTTTGCAAGTTCGGCCATACACGAAAATAACATTCGCCCAAAAACGTTTCGTACTTTTCTCATTTTCTTCAAAGTTTGACTAAATGTTGGATGATTTTGCTTTTTGACATCACACTTTAACTTAAGAAGCCAATTTCTCATGATTTTTTCCCGAACAACCACGGGTTAAAACAAAATACGTCAAAATTAAAGTAACGCACGATAATACGGCAACCTGGTCTTTCGAACTTTGCAAGTATTTACAATGAATAACATATTTTAAGGGGTAAAAGCAAGCCAAATGCTCATTTGTTGTCAAGTCCCGTTGTAGTTTGAAGTAAGGTCCAGGTTACTTCATTTCCAGGTGTAATATCTTACTGAAGTTGCATTCCATCCCATTGTCCATAAACAGCATATAAAAGGGCTTCAACAATTTATGAATGTTGACTCTGTGCGACGTCTTATTTATTTTAACATTAAATAACATTCCATAGTTTAATCTTAAATAAAATACCGTATCATGTGCTTCTGGACTATGAGGGCAGCAAGGTCTGAGGTCGGTAGCCAATAGAACAAAAGCCAATCTTTGTAAGAGGCATGCGCGTATATTTTGTTTGTCCTCCTTTTCGTCAATCTCTGTGTCAATCTTGATGAGATAAACATAGGTCATATTAACATAGTGTGTTCATGTGCCAGGTGAATGTGCGAGTTGGTTATGGACCCCTGGTCTAGAGCGCATTGCATAAATAGTCACGCCGCATATACGCTCAATCATCTTTGCACAATGTATATTCAACAAAAGTTAAGCTTTTCCAAGAGATGCTCGCAATCTCACATCGCTATCTTAAGTGTATGATCATGTGTCAACCATCATCAATAGCAGAATAGTCAAAGATCAGGAAAGGCTCGGGCAGATCTCTCGGCATGCGCGTATGGCCTACTGCAATTGCATGGTCCAATCAAGATGACCAGAGGTCGGTGGTCGTTTAACCACAAGTTGTGAATACTGTATTCTATTTATGCCCAAATAATAAAACAGTTTCAGATTTGTTTCAATGTTTCTTTCACGCAGCCAGGATGGTGTATTATAAGGGGGGGGGGGGGGGGTACCACCTATACATACATGCTACAGCCTTATCTAGAAGTGTTATGCGGCGAGTCAACAGCGGCAATCGATTAAAAGAATTTACAATCGATAGTCAGTAAGTCAGTATATATAGTAAGAAAGAAAGAAAAGAGAAAAAAGACGATTTTCATGAAAACGAAAGTAGCACACTTCTGTGTAAATACTGATATATTGAGCAATGATTAAATCCCTCCCACGTACAATTGATTGACTGATGGTTTAATTTGAGTTGAGTTTTTACAGGTTTTACTATTCGGATACCATTTGATTTATATCAGTCTTTTGATTGGAAAAGGTTCCACAGTGTTTACTTTGAATATGAAGAAAATTGTACCCATGATCGACTGCTCTCTCTCAATTACGCGTTTTGTCACATAAAGCGCTAAATAAAAACTAGTGAACCCGTCTATGTTGACTAGACAGTTCACCGCAAACAATTTAATTTATCCATTGTTGACACTCCCTGACAAAAAGCGTTAAATATCTAGCAAGCAGTCTCGATCGTGGCGACTTCTTATCATAGCGCATCTAAGTTAAGATCGTAGATACCCTGATGAGGGGTACATAAACTTTAGGAACTCTAGATGGCTGACTTTTAGTTCATCACATCGGACCCATGGGTCTCTCTCTGGTAGTGTGGCTGCAAGTCAAAATTCAGAACTCTGTCACAAATTGACTGCACTGCAAAATGGTTTTCTACACTGTGACATATCGACATATTTGATTGTAATCGTGTTCTCTTTAGAATTAGCTTTGATTCTGTAACATCAGAAATTTTAGTCAATGCCTTGAGTGACAGATACACACACTGGTCAAGCGTTCATAACATGAACGATATTTATACGAAACTGAAACGTATGGGAATCGAAATTAATGACAAACCAGAGAATCAACAACACTGAAATCTGGAGCAAAAGGAAGCTCTTATATCAAACTGCTGCTGACCTTTTCATTGGTTTCTTTTTTAAGAAGCCAACTTGTCTGTTCATTGCCAGTTTATTCAGGGTCACTGAGGAGAATTTATTACTCGAAAGAGATCAGTCTGGCCCAACCTCTTCTTCTGAATTTTTGCATAGCTCAAGGGAACTCAATTTTAGATCATTATTGGTATTCATCATGGTATTTCCGTATCTACGGCACCGTAGAACATAACTTTTTTAGAGCTATTTATAGCAGTGCCGAGCCGAGCTGCAAGAGTCCTTTTGGCCCGGGGAGGGCACTCCCTGGTAAGCAGTGTACCGATGCGTGATCAAAGGATTGTTGAACATACCCTAAACAGTGTGATCGACATCTAAAATTTGACCCCCCTTTTCACTGTGTTTGCTTTAAAATGTGACCCTTTCCACTGTGTCCCGTCAAAAAGTACCCCTTTCCACTGTAGTCAACTAAAACACTGGAATGCAATAATTCTCTTATAACCACGTAAAGATGCTATATGTGTTATATGCAAACAATCTGCCTGATGGCTTCAGAGAAGTAATTTTAAAATATAGACAGACTACAGTAACAGAAGATGGATGCCAGGTACCTGCCTATCCTATAAGATCAACTTTGAGACTTTGGCTCTGTTGGGTTAAAATGCTTAAAATGTGGAACTGATATGATCATAAACAAACATTTGGTCATGCAATCAACACATGAAATAGCTTAAGTTACAAATAGGCAACATACAGGTACAATAAGAAAAGATGGTAAACCTTAAAATGCACATACAAAAGAAATTGTCATCACTGAAACGAGAAACAGACTAACCACAGATGAAGTATCGCCTTGGAACTGTCAGTAATAAAGTATTGGGGGTTTAAATTGTTTCAGGGCTTTCAAGCTTTGCCCTCAGCATCTGAATTTGTTCAAATGTACACAGAAAATTGACACAAATACATATGAAATAATGGTTGGTTGGTTAATTTTGTGTTTTGTCCCACTAAACAGCTAAGGTAATATGGCGATAGGAAATTAGTTTAAGTCTTGTACGAAAAACTGGAGAAGCCTGGAATTGAGCCCTGGTTTACAAGGCAAGCAGCTTTCCCACTACACCACTAGGCTTCTTCTATACATACTTGAAATAAATCTTGATATAGTAGATAAATACCAAGCACTTACATACAGCAAGCATTATGGAGAACAGGGTACAAAAGACAAGATTTAATACAAACCATTTTTATTTGTATGAACTACTCAATTAGCAAATCAAATCAAATCAAATCAAATCAAATATCTTTATTGGTTTTGAAATCCAGAAACAGGATTGTTACCAACTACATACAAACATACACACATAATACTAAACATACAAACAGCAAACGATTTAAATATGTATTACAAGTATCTCTGATTAACTTAATACAACATTTTATGGTATCTATTACAAAATTAATGACTGGAATGGTATCTAAGACTACAATACTAAAATGGTATCTATGATCTTAATAATATACAACTATGACTAAGATGATAAAAGGTATCTATGACCAACTTAATACAACATTTTATGTTTCATCTATGACCAAATTAACGACTGGGATGGTATCTATGACCTTAATACTGGAATGGTATCTATGACCTTAATAATATAAAACTCAGACTAGGACTATATAAAGTATCTATGACCAACTTAATACAACAATTGACAAAATTTATGACTGGAATGGTATCTATGACCTTAATAATATACAACTCAGACAAGGACTGTAAAAGGTATCTATGACCAACTTAATACAACATTTTATGGTATCTATGACCAAATTTATGACTGGCAACTCAGACTAGGACTATATAACGTATCTATGACCAACTTAATACAACACTTGAGAAAATTTATGACTAGAATGGTATCTATGACCTTAATAATATACAACTCAGACAAGGACTATAAAAGGTATCTATGACCAACTTAATACAACATTTTATGGTATCTATGACCAAATTTATGACTGGCAACTCAGACTCAATTAGCAGAAACAATAATTTCTATTGAAGCAACACACATTGTTGAACAGAAAGGGAAAATCATATTTTATCCCTTAGTTTTTAGACATTTTAGTCATTTCGGCCCAAAAAATATCGGCCAAGGACGCCTCGGTCCACCCCTTTTCACAGCGTTTTAGCAGAATTGTAAAAAACATACCCTTTTTCCACAAAAACGACATTTTGCCTACCCTAAATGATGTCAGCGCTGCGCACTGCCCTTCTTGAAAAAAAGTACCCTTTCTCATCGTTTTTTTGATCACGCATCGGTACACTGCTTACCAGGGAGTGCCCCCCCCCCCCCCGGGCCTTTTGGTCACGGTATACGTGGTCATACACTGAAAAAAGTGCTGAGAGATCGCAAGCTTTTTTGAAAAGCTTATACTTGGTATATATTAGAGTCATGCTGTTTAGGTAGCAGGGGATAGTTTCGTACTTTGACCCCCTTCGATTTTTTTTAACTATTTTACTACCTATGCATGTGTGTGCGTGTGTGTTTTGTATTTCGAATGTGTGTGTGTGTGTGTGTGTGTGTGTGTGTGTGTGTGTGTGTGTGTGTGTGTGTGTGTGTGTGTGTGTGTGTGTGTTTGCGTGTGTGATTTTGTATTTCAAATATGTGTGTGTGTGTGTGTGTGTGTGTGTGTGTGTGTGTGTGTGTGTGTGTGTGTGTGTGTCGGGGGGTCAGAAAAAATAATTTTTTGGTAGGGACACTTTTGCGGATATTTTGGGGTTCTCACAAAAATTTATTTGGGGTGCTGTTTAATGTCAAAAGGGGTTATTTTAGTGGGGTATTTTCAGCAATTTGGTATTTTTCTAGGGTATGGTCAAAATTATTTATATTTTTTTAGGTGCTCCGCCGTATCCGATATGTTTGACTTTTGGGTTACAGAGTAGATGGTGGGACCGAACCTCTTTATAGGCAAAATCTCAGAGTATCCCCTCCCCCACCCCCGAGACAATACCTCAATAGGGGAAGTGCGCCTGGGAAAAATTAGTCTCTCACAAGAGATGAAAAGTTGAACACACAGTCGTTTGACATTTCAGCACAGGAAATCAGAGAATGAGAGGTAATTCCCCCGGGGGCTAATCTGAGAGTTGCTGGATTCCAGCACCTACCTTGCTCTGTACAAGCTTAAAATAGCGGGTATGACGGGCTATCCCCCCCCCCCCCCAATTAATGAAATCTTAACCTTTTCAAAAAGATATTTGAAATTGCAGAAAAAAAAAAAAACAATGAAAAACAACGTAAATTTGACATTAAACACCCCCCCCCCCAAAAAAAAAAAAAAAAAAAAAAAAAACAATGGGCAACAAAGTATCCATTTAAATCTCCCTACCCCCAAGATATAGTTGGGGAACCAAGGAGTGATTAAGGCTAACCCTTGCACCCAAAGTTAATACAGCTGAATAGTATATGGTTGAAAAGGTAATTATATGGAGTATATGAAACTACTGTATAGAAGTCACGCTCGACTTGCATAACGACACAGCAGGCGTTTTTCTACGGTGGCCCATTAAGTACATGTGAAAAATAAGACTGATAAACTATCGAATAACTTCTACCAGAATTATGTAAATCGGCTAAAATTCGGCAGATATAATAACTAGCATCTACATCAACATCCTTATCAAGGATGTTTCTTTGCATGCAGTGGTTCTTGTTTTATAGACATTTGATTGAGCGAACCCCGATTTTGTAATTTTACCTTTACATTTATTTGCCTCTGAGTCCAACTAAAATGCATTTATTGCTAAAAAGTGCATTTTCTGTTTATCTCTGAATATGTTTAAGTCATTTATTGCAAAATGAATTCAGATTGATACGTGTTTGATGTTTTCCCACAAAAATGTTCAAAAACACAATTTTTAGCATATTTTTTTGTGTCTTCCAACTTTGTTGTTTTTGAACACCTTACATCGCCATAATGGCGTTTGTGAGTACTATATATAATAATGGCGTTCATTTTTAAGCAAAACTTAGACAATAATTGAAAGTCAACTTATGGAAAAATATCGTTTGTGTATTACTGTTTCATTTTTGCCGTTTCTTTACAAACCAAGACAGAAAGGAGATAAAAAACATTCAATAAGTTGTATCAATTTCTAAAACATTTTGCTTTGTTTTTCTATATAATACTGACGGACTTAAATAACGCAACACTCTACATCGGTTACCATTTGCTTAAAACTGATTTAAAGTTGAACTGAAGCTAAAAATAAACAAAATATCACGAATCTTAACACCATACACATTTATCCATAAAAAATTGTTCGCTGAATCTATGCTAAAGCTGCTCTCTCCAAAAACATGGAGACGTAATTTTTCTGAAGAAAACCTAACAAAAAAAGAGATTTTGCCAAAGCAAAAAAACATCTCCGGCGATAGCTAACAGCCCAAACCACAAGTAAAGCACAATAAACATTGGCGCTATCTTTCAATGTCGTTTAAGGCGCCAGCGTTTTTCGCTGACATCAAACGTAATGTGCTCAAAACACAGAGCCATTCAGCACCAACCTTTTACATTAGTCACGTGGCTATATAACGTGTTCGTAATATTTTGAATTTGTTTTAATTTTACGTTCAAAAATATATTTTTTCTTGATAAACGTTAAAATGACGTAATCACCACGTTTTAATGCAAATGAAAGCCAACCAACAGCATTCGTTCGGGTTTCGACTTTTTTTTCTCCAGAAATCATGTTTGACTTGAAGAAATTTGTTCGTTCCCAAATTTATTATTATTATTATTATTATTATTATTATTATTATTATTATTATTCTGGGCTTGAAATCATACTGTATGACCTTAATTTAATCACGGACACTAACATTTCTTTTTTTTTTATTTTTATTTTTTTTTTTTTATTTTTTTCTTTTTTTATTTATTTATTTATTTATTTTTTTTTTTTGGTATTGCAGTGTACTTCAATGAATTATTTCCGGAAACGTCCTGTATTCATAGAGGAAGAATCGATAATGCACGTGTTGCGTTTTATAAGTCTGCAAGTATATGTATAACTTCTATCAAACCTCAAATGACGTGATTGCAGTCGATAACAATTTATAATATATAACATTTCGAAACGATTTTCAAAACTTGTTTTCGCTATTTTTGAGCGCATTGAAATGCACACAATGTTTTTCTTTTACACCGTGATGGAAACAATAAAATCTTCACGGAGTCTACTTATTTTTCCTTTACGAAAACTTGCCAATACATTATATATGGGCATGATGGCCATCTTGGTCATCTAGATTGTTATATATGTTGCCCTTGCCGTAGAATAGGTGAAGGTCATCACAGGGTCATGATTTATATATAAATTGTAGTGCTTATGTCATCAATGTTCCATGCTATGTTTCGTTGAGATTGGTTCACCGCTTCTGGACAAGTAGATTTTTGAAGGGTTATTATAATATTTGGGCATGGCAGCCATCCTGGTCATGTGACCTGAATTTTATATACACACTGATTCCCCCTTCCTATAGATATTTCATATAAAATTTGGCATTGTTTGGCCGTGGTTTCAAAGGAGGTGATGTTTGAATGTTATGGTAATATACCGTCATGTATATTGCCCCGGGCTGTGGGCAGCTCTGGGTTCATTTTTATTTTTCAGGATCATTGATATTCAGTCCTTCTGCCCATTTCCTGCAAACATTTTCCTGTAAATGATATTTTAACAGTATTCCACATTCCAATGCATAGGCGACCTATGTTGACCTTGCCGTAAAGTATGTCACGGTCATCACAGGGTCGTGATTTATATAAACATTGTACATAGGTCATCAATACTTCATGCAAAGTTTCGCTGAAATCGGTCCACCGGTTCCGGAGAAGACATTTGAAGCGGTTTTACTATGGGCATGGTAGACATCTTGGCCATGTGACCTGGATTATTTACATAGATATTGGTTCCCCCTAGCTATAGATGCTTCCTATAAAATGTTTGCTTGGATTGGAGAAAATGTGGACAGACGCACGGACGCACGCCGGCTCGAGTACCACCCTATAAGCTCCCCATGAGTCTTCGGCTCAGGTAAGCTAAAAATGGTGGACGACGACAGACGGGCGATCGAAGCCCGGGTATCTGCTTGATCTGTAAGCTCAACATGTGAGCCTGAAGGTTCATTTGAGCTTTAAAAAGTTTTAAAACGTCGGAAAATCTCTTAGAATAACAGCACACTAAAGTCTGGATGACAAATGGCTGTCCATACTTCTAAATGCATTTTAGCTCTCACATAGTTCTTAGATGATAAGAGCATTGTATTAGGTTCAAAATTAGCGTAAACTATTATACGAGTTCTCACATAGCGATTGTGCATGAATTATTATTATTATTTTGGACACATCAACGGCGTTCCATACAAAATGCACTGTTTTATCAAAATGCAATTCGCAGCGTATTTCTATACAGTGATTCCATATCTAGCACTGTTCAGGCTATCTGTATACAAAAATTCAACCGTATCAAAATCGGGTGCAATTTTTTTGTCATTTTGCAAGATACGCGATTTCGGTTCCCCAACTAATAGCCATTTTTTCTGAAAACCCCAAAAATACCGAAATTCGAAATTTTGACTCAAAAAAAAATAGGCCATGCCTATGTATAGAGATGGCGAAAATGTCAGAGTACCCACTCGGGGTCATTCCAGTAATTTATATGACTCGGTCAACATCAGAATAGATAAATTGTAGAAAGGGAGGAGGTTTGTCCATATATTTGATTTAATCTCTCTGTAATTTATTGGTGGTTCGTCTCTCACTAATGAGAAAGACCATCATTATTTCTTGAATAGGTTTGTGTGTGTTGGTGAGTTCTTTGATGGCTGACTAGGCCAATTCTAGCTCTAAACTGTCGGTTGCAAGTAGAGCAAGTCAATGTCATTGAATCAGCTGGTGGCCCATTGGTATTGGCTTTGCGTTCTCTGCGCTTTCTTTCAGCTTCACAGATTCTCTTTTTTTCATGGAGAGCTGCTCCTTTGTTGATGAGACCTCGCCACTTTGATCGCTCCTGTGCAGTCTGTTCCCAAGACCCAATTGGTATGTCAAAATCCTTCAGAGAGGCTTTCAGGGTGTCTTTGTAGCGTTTCTTCTGGCCACCTTGAGAGCGCTTTCCCTCTTGTAGTTCTCCATAGAAGACTTTCTTTGGAAGTCGCTCATCAGGCATTCTTATAACATGGCCGGTCCACCTTAGCTGTGCTAGCTTTAAGACAGTATGCATGCTTTGCATCCCTGCTTTCTTCAGGACCTCTGTGTCTGGGATCTTGTCTTGCCACTTGATTTTTAACAGCTTTCTCAAACAGCTTAAGTGGAAATGGTTAAGTCTCTTTGCATGACGCTGGTATACTGTCCAGGTCTCACATGCATACAAGAGGGTTGGAAGTACCACAGCCTTGTAGACTTTCAGCTTGGTGTCAAGCTTGATTCCATTTCGCTCCCAGACATTTGCACGGAGTCTTCCGAATGCCACACTGGCTTTTGCAATTCTTGCAGTGACCTCATCATCAATGTGCACTGCTCTGGAAAGAGTGCTTCCCAGGTAGGTGAATT
Organism: Rugalucina vietnamica; assembly: GCA_964017185.1. Lineage (NCBI taxonomy): Eukaryota > Metazoa > Mollusca > Bivalvia > Lucinida > Lucinidae > Rugalucina > Rugalucina vietnamica. The sequence continues at coordinate 19,174,231 of OZ024873.1, forward strand.
TATCAACAACTTTCAGTTTTTCTCCATTCACAGTGATGGTTGGTTCATTGTATGGTTTTCCAGGTGCTGGCTGGTGTACAACCTCTGTCTTTTTTGTGCTGATTGTGAGATCATAGTTATCACATGACTGTGAGACTTGATCCATGGCTCTTTGCATTTTTGCCTCTGAGCTGGCATTCTTATCCATATCATCTGCATAGAGGAGCTCATCTAGCACATCGGTCTGCACCTCAGTTTTGGCTTGCAACCTTCTAAGGTTGAATATATTGCCATCAAAACGGTACCTGATTGGAAAACCAGTGTCACTGTCCTGAAAAGCATCCATGAGCATGGCAGAAAACATCATGCTGAACAGTGTTGGTGCCATAACACAGCCCTGTTTGACCCCATTTGTTACCTCAAAGGGTTCAGAGAACTCTCCATCATTTTGCACACGTGCCTGCATGCCATCATGAAATTGCCGCACCATTGCTATGAATCTGGGTGGACAGCCAAACTTGGCCATGATTTTCCACAGTCCATCACGACTTACTGTGTCAAACGCTTTGGTGAGGTCGACAAACGTCATGTATAGATCTACATTCTGCTCTTGGCATTTCTCCTGAAGCTGTCTTGCTGTGAAGATCATGTCTATCGTCCCCCTGTCCTTTCTGAATCCACATTGACTTTCTGGGATAAGTCCCTTCTGAACAAGATGAACATTCAGGCGGTTCAACAGAATTTTTGCTAGTATCTTCCCAGCAATCGATAGGAGGGAAATGCCTCTGTGGTTATCACAGACTTGTGGATTTCCTTTCCGCTTGTATAGGTGGATTATGGATGCATCCTTAAATTCTTGTGGGATGGCCTCCTTCCTCCACATACAGTGAAACAGCTCAGTCAGTTTCTCTGCCATGGGTAGCCCCCCGGCCTTATAAACCTCTGCAGGAATTGCATCTGCACCTGGAGCTTTGCCAGAAGACAGTTGTTGAATCTCTCTGTAATTTATTACTGACAGTCTCAAAGTAATGGACTAACTATATGCTCAAACGGTAAAAGAGACCCTTGGTTCGTGCCCTGGTCGGGTCACATTCTTCTTCTGCTTCTTTGATAGCTATGCCAACAGAGCTACCGAGCAACATGGTCAGCAAATTACTGTTTTACAGCAAGGATTCAGCTTTGTACAATTGACGAGCACCAAACGTGTAAACTGGAGACAAATGAGCGTTTGGCTTGCTTTTACCCCTTAAAATGTGTTATTCATTGTAAATACTTGCAAAGTTCGAAAGACCAGGTTGCCGTAATATCGTGCGTTACTTTAATTTTGACGTATTTTGTTTTAACCCGTGGTTGTTCGGGGAAAAATCATGAGAAATTGGCTTCTTCAGTTAAAATGTGATGTCAAAAAGCAAAATCATCCAACAGTTAGTCAAAACTTTGAAGAAAATGAGAAAAGTACGAAACGTTTTTGGGCGAATGTTATTTTCGTGTATGGCCGAACTTGCAAAACAATAATCTCCTCGAATGTTTGCGAGTCCTATCGAAGCCTATGCATCAGTAGAACACTCGGCAATTAGAGGCATGTATGTAGATCCGGATAGGCTAGATCGTTCGTTGGAAAGGTCTATTTAAATAATTCAAATAAAAGTTTGTAAAAACTTACCGCTAAAGTTTCCTCCAAAAATGGCGGCGAATCCGAAGGAAACTACCGCAATCATACGTGAAAATGCCGCCGATCATGTGTTACGACCTCTTTTCATGCGTTTCGAATGGACACGGTGATTAATTATAACTTCATTCCGGCGAAAATTTTCCTTTCGTATAAATTTACGTTTGTATTTATTTCGCGGGATTCAAACTCAAAACCTTCCTTACATTGAGGATAGATTTATATCAACTTCAACATTGAAGAAGCTAGTAAAGTATCATTTTTCTTGACTTGCAACCAATTTTTATAGACTTTTTATCTACGAAAGGAAGTAAGTCATGTTTCTAAAACAGTGGGTCTTGATTTCCAATGAATGATCAAAAATAACCTAAGTTGAAATATTCACCTTTTTTGCATTATCCGCTGGTTCCCAGCTTTAAAAAAATCAATATTGGAAATACAGGGAACCAGAACCCCCCTGAGGGGGGTTTCTGGTTACCTGTTTTTCGGTGCACACTAATCGGTGGGATCCTATGTTGAATTATCCGGGATCCAAGGAGGTAGTGTCATGTCATCATCAATATCTCAAGTATTACTGATCAGATTTTTATGATTTTGGTATCATATTAATTTGAATGCTCTGATCTAAAATGTGACATAATCACAAATCGAAAAAAATTAATTTGAATATGTTAATTTTGCATTTGAAAATTCCGGGATCGCTGAAAACCGCAACTCTGGTCCAGTGAGTAGTGTTACTTCCACATTAATATCTCGAAAATTTCTCATCAAAATCAAATCTTTTTTATGTCATAATAATTTGAATGCTATATTCTAGCATATGAAATAAAGAAAAAAGAAAAATATTAATATTTAATATGTTAAATTTGCATTTGAAAATTCCGGGATCGCTGAAAACCGCAACTGGGATTCAGTGGGTAGTGTTACTTCTACATTAATATCTCGAAAATTTCTTATCAAAATCAAATCTTTCTTATGTCAAATTACATTGAATGTTGTATTCTTGCATATGACATCAACAGAAATGAAAAATATTAATATTTAATATGATGAATTTGCGTTTGAAATTTCCGGGATCGCTGAAAACCGCATCTGGGATCCAGACGGTAGTGCTAGTTCTAATAATAACTCGATTATTTCTCATCAAAACCAAATAATTTTTATGTCAAATTACATTGAATGCTGTATTCTTGCATATGACATGTACAAAAATGAAAAACATTAATATTCAATAGGTTTGATTTGCGTTTGAAATTTCCGGGATCGTCACAAACCGCATCCGGGACTAATTCTACATTGATGCTTGTTTAATGTTTTCGACCATTGCACATAAAATGTTGAAAAAATGACATAGGACTACAGAGAAAACAATTTTTTGTAGCTCAATGCATGAATTATGATTTTGGTAGCTTGACATCTTAAGTTCCTAAGTTTACATGATCGTCTGTGTGTATAAATATAAATGAGCCGCCGCATGGGAAAACAAATAATTTGCAAAGGAGAAAACAAAGTCGCAGAACAGCTGTGCAGTAACTGCATAGCTAATCAGCGCCTTTGTTTTCGGTGCACGGATAGTACAATCCGTCTTCTTCTTAAATCCGAAATTTCAAGCTTATAGTCTGTGTCAGTGAATGTACAGGGTGGTTTGTGTCGGACCTGGTTATAAAGACATTTTGTTTTCTCACGCACAGTCTCTGTTTAAATATAATTTATTTGGATAAGACTTCGCGATTTCAACTTTAATTTTTAATTTGAATGGAATAACAAAGTCGCTTATCAGCCTACACGGTCGATACTCGCTTTTGTTATTCACAAGTCCGAAAACCTTCCGTTAGCCGTATAATATAGAAACATACCATAGCGATATGGTTCTGCATTATCCGTTGCCCCCTGCTCACCGCGGGGAGGTGGAAGTTGAGCAGGATTTTTTTTTTTTTTTTTTTTTTAACCGATAGCACTTTCACAAGTCCACTTATTATGACAATGGCATGACACATCGATGAATTTCTGAAGAATATGGGTTTAAACACTTCCTTATTTGCACTTTCACTACTTCACTTATTATTATAATTGAGCCGTCTCGTGAGAAAACCAACAATCTGATTTCCGGCCATGTCCGAAACAAACCGGTAGCTAGAGGTTTTTGAAGTAGAGTGATTCCACTATCCATGTAGCGAAAACAAAGGCGCTGATCAGCTTCGCGGTAACTGCGAAGCTGATCTGCACATTTGTTTTCGCATATGCATATGTTGATGAAGTCCTATAAATCTGGGATAATTGAATCTTAACATTATTTCTCAAATCCTTCAAATTTGCACCTAAACTGTCTATATAGTAAACACAATTTTCATCTTTATATGACGAGAAACTCATTGTCCAATGGTTAGTCCCATCGAAATGTAACTGAACACTTGGCGTAACCTGTTCCTTAAATTGTCTGTTAGAATACCCACAATCTATGTTTTGGAACAAGCAACATTCCGACTATATATTCTGTCAATTATTCTTATGTCTATCGCATATGAATCTTTACATCTTCTTATATCTTGTATAATAATAATTATTTCAATCATATAAAAATGTCTAGTTAGGCATGTCGTGTGCAAGGGAAAACGGTATTTGCATGTATCGTATTTTGATCCAGAAAATATATGCCTATGAAAATTTGATCAGTCTAAAACATTATGCCACGCTTCTTTAAGCTGTTTGTGCTAATTTGTCACACGGACCATTAACTCTGAAATGACAATTATCATGGATCATTAATTTCTATGTGGAAATTAACGACCCGTAAAAAATAATTGCTTTAGAACCACAAACATTATTTAATGAATTTCACATTTATTTTGTACGTTTATAACATTTTTAATAATAATAATAATAATAATAATAATAATAATAATAATAATATAGGAAGAAAAGAAAAGAGGAAAAGGAAAGCTTGCTTAGATAGGAAGCTGACTTTCAGAATTTTGTTACCTTCAATTTATAAGTAAGTAACAAGCTTTCTTCAAACACCTCTGAAAATTCCTTCATTCAATCTCATGAGCAATGTAACGGTGAAATTCTACAACACAGTGAGGAATATAAGTCCGATTTCAGAAAAATTGCTCAAAAACGACCACTTTTTATGATTATTTTTCTAACTGTATCTGTATTGTAAAACATTTTCCTGACAAGACTGGTAAAATGTTTATGAAAGCATTTCATGTGCAAGATCATTTATACTAACTGACGAAATTGGACAAAACTGATAAAAGTTAACATAATGCTGTGTTAATGTATTATAGTGTATGTCAAATTGAAGCATGTTTGTTTCAGTAACACTTAGTCCTTCTTATTTTAAGACATTCAAAGTAGTCACAAATACACTTTGAAAGCAAGTTATAACTTCAACATAGAGAGGCTTAGCTTCTAGTATATACATTGTTTATGTTACTTTGGAACTGTCTGAGAGAGCATGTAAACATGACCCTGCAATGCTGCAGAGATATGTTTTGATAGAGATTAAGAATCAAGATAACCTATGAAGCTGGCTGAACAAATTTTGTTCAATTTCTTGCCTTTATATACCATACTGAACATTAGGACCAGATACGGCAATTATAATGCTTCCTGTTTGAATAACTAAACATGTGATTTGATAAAAAAAATAAGAGTCTTATTCATGGAATATTGGTTTGTTTAATATAATTCATATTCTCACACAGCAAAAATGCTTGCGCAAATATAAAAGATTGTGCATCTTATACGATAAAAAGTACATTTTATATTTGAAAGAGACTTGACATTTTCCGTTGTAATAAAAGCATCTGATCCACGCAAAATCAAAAGTTACAAACTCTTACCTGGAACTTCTTGATATCGAGCAAACCTCCATGAAGCTGCTCGACCCGTGCACCGCTGGAAAACCTCACATCGGACCCGGGACGATTAATCCTCATGTACTTAAACAGCGAATCACCAACACAAAGCACAGCCATTGCAAAGAGCGATATTTCCTACAACACAGTAGCGTAAACTATCGTGCGATAAGATTTATCAAGTGATTTTAAAATTAAATTCAACATCTTATATAGAGCCTATGGCTTATGTGACACCGACAAGTGAGCTGAGTGTCAAAAAGGAGTGATTTCTGGTAAAAAGGTACTCCCATCCAGCGTTTTCAAAGGATCATGCCATTCATAGCAAAATGTTTCAGCTTGCAGTTGCAATTAGTGCGCTGTGATGTATAAACTATTGATGCTTTGAGTTGCGCTAATTGATCTTGACATACTAATTAGCTTTGATACCAACTATAGGGCTTTGGTGGTGTTAAGTTAAAATCTAAAATTTAAAATTGGCAAAATTAAAATAATATCTGAAAAAAAAAATGTCATATTCATTAAAGAGATGAAAAAATATTTATTTTTCCTATATCAATGATGAAAGCGTAACTAGTGGAAGAATATTACCCGTTAGTTTATAAATAGACAGACACAAATACGTTTAAATAGTATTATTTTATTTTAATCTTCTAAATATTTAATGCAATATGTTTAACGGGTTTATGTCAGAAGCTGAAAATAATAATTATTAAAACATGATCAAGCTGAATTTCCGTTCCTTTATTAATAATTTACAGTCGCAATTCCGTTTGCGCGATTTAAGTTGGTCCCGGAATTTTCAAACGTAAAAATGACATATTAATAAATACTATTTTTGTTTAATCTTTGTGTCATATGAGATATTGTAGCATTAATTTTACTATGACATATGAAAATATGAATTTTGATGGGAAATAATCGAGTTATTAATGTAGAAGTAGCACTACCGTCTGGATCCCAGATGCGGTTTTCAGCGATCCCAGAAATTTCAAACGCAATTCATCATATTTAATATTGGTATTTTTCATTTCTGTTGATGTCATATGCAAGAATACAACATTCAATGTAATTTGGCATAAGAAAGATTTGATTTTGATAGGAAATTTTCGAGATATTAATGTAGAAGTAACACTACCCACTGAATCCCATTTGCGGTTTTCAGCGATCCCGGAATTTTCAAATGCAAATTTAACATATTAAATATTAATATTTTTCTTTTTTCTTTATTTCATATTCTAGAATATAGCATTCAAATTATTATGACATAAAAAAGATTTGATTTTGATGAGAAATTTTCGAGATATTAATGTGGAAGTAACACTACCCACTGGACCAGAGTTGCGGTTTTCAGCGATCCCGGAATTTTTAAATGCAAAATTAACATATTCAAATTAATTTTTTTCGATTTTTGATTATGTCACATTTTAGATCAGAGAATTCAAATTAATATGATACCAAAATCATAAAAATCTGACCAGTAATGCTTGAGATATTGATGATGACATGACACTACCTCCTTGGATCCCGGATAATTCAATATAGGATCCCACCGATTAGTGTTAGCCCTGTTTTTCCAATATTGATTTTTGTCAGCAGGTAACCAGCCGATAATGCAAAAATGGTGAATACAAGATACAAAGTCAACTTAAAGTGCACCATTTTTAGCTTTACATCTTAAAACATGCGGAATTATAGCAAATGAGTGCAAAAATTCAAAACAAAATCTTCCTTTCGTGTGAAAATGTTCCTTTCGCGAAAGGAACGTTCCTTTCGCGAAAGGAACGTTCCTTTCGCTATATAGCTATACAGGCGGGCAGCGGCCATCTTTGATTCAGAAATTTTTTGCTAGATTTACGAAATACCCCGATATTTTTTGCGATAACTTCATTATGTGAACTCGCATTGTCTTCATTTTTCTTAAGCATCAAGCTGAGAAATTGCTTGTGGATTGGTTATCATTAATTCTTTATTTTCTGACCGACTGTCGGCGGTAGATCCATACTTTTACGGGGGTAGGTTTTATGATCACGTTTTGTTCTTTGGCTATACATTTTGCAGGTTGTAAACGTTGGGCCAGATACTCGATATGGCCCTTTAGGAATTTAAACATGCACGTTCTGGTCACAGTGCCATAGCGTAATTATTCTTTTACGGCTTTATTTGCAAAAATTTCAACAATTTTGCTTTCCATAGAAATGTATGCATAGTTGGTTTGGAGATGAAACATGAATTTTTAGATTCGAAGTCGTTTATTCATTAAGAACGATCATTGAGAACGATCAGATGCAACATTCTATTCCTGTTTCGCATTCAAAAGTTGAGTTTTGCGGTGTGCAGAAGCAAAAAGGCAAACTCGTATTCAGCAAAAGTGGAGTTTTTCATACATGGCACACTGTTTCCTCCCTAGTACAAGGACAAAATGTTGTGAATGTCCATAAATTGGCCTGTAGCTAGGCCAAGGTATGAAATACATGTGATAAAAATTTCAGTTTCGCCAGAAAATAGGAAAATGGATTTTTTCAAACTTTTCCCAAGAGCTAAAAGTGTTCCCTAACTTATTTCCATGTGTATATGTCCACTTCGAAGGCGATAAAATCCTATTTTAAAAGTCATATGATAAAACAAATCTTACACTCGTGGTCATTTCATATGAAATTTATTAAACTCGCCAAAGGCTCGTTTAATAAATTTCATATGAATGACCACTCGTGTAAGAGAAATTGTACTATCCGTGTAGCGAAAACAAAGGCGCTTATCAGCTTCGCAGTAACATCTGCGCCTTTGTTTTGGCATAGGCAATAATCTCGTTTTCTCACGACAGGATTCAATTAATCCAAGCATTAACATTTTTGCAAGATCTTTTTAGACCTTTTAATAACAAAGAAATTTCAAAGATAATTTGGCATCTCACAAGTCTTTGAAAAATCATCAGGAAAACATGTCCGTGTAATGTATACCCCATTGAACCCCACTTTTATATAGCAAAACAGGGGTATGCAGGGGTATACCTATTTTTCTTATTTTTGCTCCAAAACATAGATTGTGGGTACTCGCCGAGGCGGTTCTAACATGTACCCACAATCTATGTTTTGAGCAAAAATAAGAAAAATATCAAAAGTTTTCAGCTGAAAATTTTAAATTTTTAAAGCTCAAAAAATCTCTGTTTATTGCATGGGCAAGTTTTCGTAATGTAACAAGACTCTCACATGACTATTTCTACAGTGTATGAGCCGCAACATAAGAAAACCATTTTTTTTTGCATATGCATAATTTTTATCTGCATATGCAAATACAAAGATGCAGACCATTTGAGTCCCGTTTTGAGAAATGGCTATTTGCCATTATGAAAAACAAGACACAGATCAGTCGATCAGGGCCTTTCCTTTCACAGCTTGGCACAGATAGTACAATCCCTCTGCTTCTTAAATCTCTAAACTTTTCCTGTAAATGTACAGGCCGGTTTACGTCGAAACTTGGTTTGAAACCTCTAAGACCTGTTTTCTCGCATTGCAGCTAATTTTAAAACATGATTGACAAGAAACACTTTGATGAACATTTAAACAGTGCTGACATTTGAGCCACATTATGAGAAAACCGACAATGTGGTTTTCAAACAGGCCCGACACAAACCAAGCTGTACAAGCACAGAAGCTGGCTAGAGACTAGAAATTTTGGATTTATAAAGTAAAGGAATTGTACTATCCATGTAGCAAAAACATAGGCGATTATCAGCTTCCCAGTTACTGTGAAGCTGCTCTGCGCCTTTGTTTTCGCACATGCAATATGTTGGTTTTCTCGTGACGCAGCCCATTTATTGTGCAAAGCACACAATATAAACCCCAAAAAGTCCCATTGTGATTTAAACCTTTCCCCTTACAAGCACAAATATTATGCTCAGCGTCAAAACATCTAAAATTACAAATATGGCAAATGACATGAAAAAGCAAAGTATAATGCTTGATTCGAAATTTTCACATAATATTTATTTTGTGAATTTTCTATTCTAAAATTATTTTCGGATCCTTGAATTTGTGAGCAAGTATACTTGCAACTTTAATCAATCAAAATTTTTTTCGAAAATCAATTTTTGCAAACATTTCTAAACTAACAGTGAATGATATGATCAGTTCTGACCAATTTCTTTATGCTTGTTAAATTCTTCAGTATTGTAGTCATGGTATGGCGTCAGATGGGAATGATTTTTCACTGGACATAAGGCTAACAATAAATATACAACTAATAAATGAGCAGCGTCATGAGAAAACCAGCATTTTGCATTTGAAAAAAACAAAGATGCAGATCAGCTTTGCAGTGACTGTGAAGCTGATCACACCTTTGTTTTCGCTACATGAATAGTACAATCCCTCTACTTTCCAAATCCAAAATTTCCAGCCTCTAGCCATCTTCTGTGCTTGTACATAACTCACCATACTCGACATCATAGTAAGTCATCTGACTTATGATGATGCTTGTCGATACTGTGTACGAATTTCTCTTGGTGGTAGGCCAAGTTGGTAACAGGTTGCCTCAAATTTGTACAGCTTGGTTTGTGACGGACCTGATCGGAAACCACCATGTTGGATTTCTCATGACGCGGCGCATTAATATAATATAACGCACAAATTTGTCTAATCAAATAACAATGTTTATCACAGGTATAAATAATGAACACACTACACATATCTGTCTTCCAGTGACAACCAACAAAACAGAAAACAACAAATGCAGATGAATTCAATATTGTAAACCAAACTTTTTTTTTGCTACATAAAGATTTATTTACGCGAGGTGGAAGAAATGGCGAAAATTAATCGCCACGAAAGAGTTGACCTAAACTGACACTTTTTGGGCTTATATTAGCAAATGAATTTGACAGAAAATGTATTTAAAATATTATTAAAATCAAGTTAAAACGCATTAAAATATTTAAAAACTATTTTGTTTTCACTGTGTTATTTGCAGTTTCATTCACAAATAATGTTAAAGGTGGCAATCATCAGTATGTTTGATATGATAAAAAGTTTGTAATAAGTGTTTGTGTTCAATTGTTCATTGAAAACCCGCCTAGAGCCTAACTATTAATTATCGTCTTCTTTTGTTGGGAGATTATCTTACATGTTTTGATGATCTATCTTGCATGGGGCGGTCAAAACTTATCAATATGCCAAAATAACATGTACATGTACTTCATATAGGCCAGAACATGACAAATCCCGAAAATTATTTTTTCAGTTTTTCAAATCTGCGAAAATAAATCGCGAAAATGTCCTGGTTGCTAAAATGAAGAAAATAATAAAAAGCTACGAAAAAAAAGTTGATTTACAGTAGCTGACAATAGGGAGTAAATACATGTTGTTTTTTTTCTTCTTTTCATCCAACAATTTTATATAGATTTCATCTGCAATGGTTGTTCTCAGTCACATTGTTTTTCTCTGGATGACCGGTGTTATACACATAAAATAAGCACAAATATGTGTTTCATAACGTACCGTTCTGTTTTAACCTTTTTGCACTGATTTAACAGAGTTCATGATTATTTCAGGTCAGCTCATTATTTGAGCTGCCTCATGAGAAAACCAACAATTTGCATAGGCAAAAACAAAGACGCAGATCAGCTTCGCAGTAACTGCGAAGCTGATCAGCGCCTTTGTTTTCGCTACTCGGAAAGTATAATCACTCTTCTTCTTAAATCTGAAATTTCAAGCTTCTAGCTTTCTTCTGTGGCTGTACAGCTTGGTTTGTGTCAGACCTGTTCAAAACCCACATTGTTGGTTTTCTCATTAGGTGGCTCATTTCAGCTCATATGAGACACTTCAGTCAGTAGGTGCGTAATAAATCAGCACTCTTAACCACTGGCCACTATGGCTCCAATTCTTATAAAATAATGTAACATTTTTGACACAAACTTCAACAATTCTAAACAAGCAAGCATATACAAAGCAAGCATTTTATGCAAAAACATATTATACAAACAAGGAGCCAAAAGGGCAACGATTGCTCACCTGAGCGTCAACAAGACCATTCACTGGACAAAAGAGAAGTTGGGGTTTTTACCATATATGGGCTGGTGGCAAGGGACCTGGATTTTGAATACACAAATAGGTGTTCCCATTCTACAGAGGCTTCATATAAAATTTGGCCGAGCGGCTACAGAGGAGATGCTTGAATATTATGGTGATATACATGTATGTATATTGTCCCAGTGTGGGTGCAGATGAACCCCTCTGGGTCCATTTTTTTCCAGACATAAATATTCAGTTAAATTGCCCATTTCCTGCAAGATTTTCCCTTTAAATGACATTTTTGCAGTTTTCCTCATTCAAACGCATAGGTGACTTATATATTTATTTATTATTATTATTATTCTTTTTTTAATTCAGTTTTACGTCCCTTTCAAGATTATTTCAGCTCATATGAGACGGGCCAATCAGTACATGCACGGATCCAGAGGGGGGGACCGGGGGTCCAGACCCCCCCTGGAATTTGAAAAATTTACCTAAAATAAAAGCGATGCAGGCAAGCTTGATACCCCGCCACGCAAATTTATTTTAGTACAAACCCGTAGAATATCTTGATGACATTGATTGGAAACTGTGTTTCAAAATTATGGCAAAACCAAGGACCATAACTTTGTACTTATTTGACAAAATTTACCCACCTACAATACCAAACCATCCCTTCCAGATATGAACTCCTTTACAAAGATTTAAGAAAATCGATCTAAAAATGCTTAAGATAGAGCCCAGAAACAAATTTTTAGTGTACTTGTAAATCAAGGGCTTATTTCACAAAATGTACCCATCTTCAATCTCAAACCACTCCTTCCTAATATAAACACCAATAAAATTGGTCAATAAATGCTCAAGATAGAGAGACAATTGGTCAATATATGCTCAAGATAGAGCCCGGAAACAAAATTTTAACGTAAATCAAGGGCAATAACTATGTATGTATTTGATAAAATTTACCCATCTTCTATACCATACCACTTGTTCATCATATGAACTCCTATACAAAGTTTGAAGAAAATTGGTCAATAAATGTTCTAGACAGAGACCAGAAACCAAATTTAATGTAAATCAAGGGCCATAACTCCGTATTTATTTGACGAAATTCACCCATCTTGAATCCCACGCCACTCCTTCTTTGTATGAACTCCTATACAAAGTTTGAAGAAAATTGGTCAATAAATGCACAAGAACGAGCCCGGAAACAAAATTTTAAAGTAAATCAAGGGCCATAACTCTGTACTTATTTGACGAAATTTACCCATCTTCAATCCCAAACCACTCCTTCCTGATATGAACTCCTATACAAAATTTGAAGAAAACTGGTCAATAATTGCTCAAGATAGAGCCCGGAAACAAAATTTTAACATAAATCAAGGGCCATAACTCTGTGCTTATTTGACGAAATTTACCCATCTTCAATCCCAAACCACTCCTTCCTGATATGAACTTCTATACAAAGTTTGAAGAAAATTGGTCCATAAATGCTCAAGATAGAGCCCGGAAACGAAGCGCTGACGGACGGACGGACACTCGAACGCAAATTTTTTGCGGAGGGTGTAACATAATACCCGCCACTTTAAAACCCCGCACTTTTTTAAAGTGGCCGGGTATAAAAAGGTAATTTTGGGATTTTTTTTTTTTGGGGGGGGGGGGGTCCCCCCCTCGCCTGTGACCAAAAATGACCATTTTCGTTGGACCCCCTCTCATGAAAATTTTTGGATCCGCGCATGCAGTAGGTGGGCGAAAACGGGAGAACCCCGAGAAAAACCAACTGGCACACCCGCAAGCAGAATTGACTTATATTGACCTTGCCGTTAAATAGTTCAAAGTCATCACGGGGTCATGATTCATATTACACAAATTACTACTTTAGTTGAAATCGGTCTGCCGGTTCCTGAGAAGAAGAGCTTTGAAGGGGTTTACCATATATGTGCATGCCGGCCATCTTGGTCATGTGACCTGGATGGTGACCTCAATAATTTATATAGACACTAGTTCCCCCTTCCTATAGATGCTTTATATAAAATGTGGCTTTGTGGCCAAGCTATTTCATAGTCTTTGAAAAGGTGAACGCATGGATGCACGGACGCACCAACACCAGCTCGAGTACCATTCTATTAGCTCGTCTTGTGAGCCTTCGGCTCAAGTGAGCTAAAAACTAAAATAGTTCTTTAGATTATCAAATACAGCCTGACAAAGCTTAACATACAGTATATGCAGATCAATCTTTTCAGGAGCTTTACTGCTTCAGAATACTGCTTTTAAAAGCATTGTCTTGCTAACAAATGAATCAACTTTACTTCAAATTTAACACATTTTGACAAATGGACTTTCCCATCCTTATCCTTTGGGTGTGTCCACTTTCAATTTTAGGGGCATCAAGAGTGATTTTGAATTTAGATTTCATTTTTTGATGAAATTTCTCTACACAAACAGAATAGTCCCAGATTGGATGCTGCGTTCTGCAGTGTCACATCTGGGGCTATGCTATTTGCCTGTGTCCCATAAACAAGCTTATAGAAGTTAACTTGTTATACAATCCTTTAGTCAATTAGACCAAAACTCTGAATTTTCATAGCCCTTTTGGGCAACAGTATAATTTTTATTGTCTCTGTATGTAAAACCAAACGATTTATAAAATCATTTCTCTGAATCAATATCCTCCTAAATGTTTATAAACAAGTTATATTTTGTGGAACAAGTTTATTTTGGTGAAAACAACACATGCTTTAATGTACATGTACAAAGTCTGAAATCTGTACTATTTATGAATGTGTTTTTATATTGTAAAAAAACATTGAACATATGAATTATACTTACAGCCACTTTCACTCGAGCTTGCCGTTCAGCATTTAGATCAATCAAGTTTTTGTGTAAATCAGGTAACCATTTTATTCTATTTTAGAACTGAAACAGTGTCACAGGTGCCAGGTGTTCTTAAAACCTACTCAGCATTTATATGTAAGTAATGCTGTCACCTCTTCTGATAAAACATTTTGTATGATTAAAGCACATTTTTATTTCAAAACTAGAATTTGTTTTCTATGTGAAAACTGATGTCTCCCCCCTTTCTACGCGCATGTCCAAAATATGCAAGCAAGAGTTATAGTTCTTGTGCATCACATATCCTGTCATTCTGTTTTATAAGTGTACCAAGTTTCATTGAAATATCTCTTACGGTTTTCAAGTTATAGAGCCGGCACGAAACTGTATGGAAAATAATCAAAGGGAAATAACTCCAAAGATATGAAAGCAAGAGTAATGATTCTTGAGCATGAACCATCGTTTCATCATGCTTTATAAGTGTACCATGTTTCATTGAAAAACCTCTAATGGTTTTTGAGTTATAGAGCAGACACAAAATTGTATGAAAAATAATCAAAGGGAAATAACTCCAAAGATATGCAAGCAAGAGTTATGGTTCTTTAGCATGACACATCAACTCATCATGCTTTATAAGTGTACCAAGTTTCATTGAAATATTTCTTATGGTTTTCAAGTTATAGAGTGGACATGAAATTGTATGGAAAAATAATCAAAGGGAAATAACTCCAAAGATATGAAAGCAAGAGTTATAATTCTTAAGCATGACACATCGTCTCATCGTGCTTTATAAGTGTACCAAGTTTCACTGAAATTTCTCTTACGGTTTTCAAGTTATAGGGTGGACACGAGATTGTATGGAAAATAATCAAAGGAAAATTACTCCAAAGATATGCAAACAAGAGTTATGGTTCTTTAGCACGACACATTATCTCATTGTGCTTTATAAGTGTACCAAGTTTCATTGAAATAACTCTTACCGTTTTCGAGTTTAAGGCGGACATGAAATTGTATGGAAAATAATCAAAGGGAAATAACTCATAAAATACTCAAGCCAGAGTTATGGTTCTTGTGCATGACACATCGTCTGATCATGCTTAATAAGTGTACCAAGTTTTATTGAAAAATCTTAAACAGTTTTCAAGTTATACAGCGGACACAAAATTGTATTGAAAATAATCAAAGGGAAATAACTCCAAAAATACTCAAGCTAGAGTTATGGTTCTTGTGCATGACACATCGTCTCGTCGTGGTTTACAAGTGTATCAAGTTTCACTGAAAAATCTTTAACGGTTTTCAAGTTATACAGCAGACACAAAATTGTATCGAAAATCATCAAAGGGAAATAACTCCAAAAATACTCAAGCTAGAGTTATGGTTCTTATGCGTGACACATCGTCTCGTCGTGGTTTACAAGTGCACCAAGTTTCATTGAAAAATCTTTAACAGTTTTCAAGTTATACAGCGGACACGAAATTGTATCGAAAATAATCAAAGGGAAATAACTCCAAAAATACTCAAGCTAGAGTTATGGTTCTTGTGCATGACACATCGTCTCGTCGTGGTTTACAAGTGTACCAAGTTTCATTGAAAAATCTTTAACGGTTTTCAAGTTATACAGCGGACACGAAATTGTATCGAAAATAATCAAAGGGAAATAACTCCAAAAATACTCAAGCTAGAGTTATGGTTCTTGTGCATGACACATCGTCTCGTCGTGGTTTACAAGTGTACCAAGTTTCATTGAAAAATCTTAAACGGTTTTCAAGTTAAAGAGCGGACACGATTTGTGACGGACAGACAGACAGACGGACGGACGGACGGACGGACAGACGCACGGGGAAAAACAATATGTCTCCCGACCCTGTCGGGGGGAGACATAATTCTTTGCACAACATATACAATGCATATCAAGAACATCCATTTGAAATAGATTAGGGACAAAAGCAGACTTTTATTAATTTTAGCAGTTACCTATTGGTATCTACATGGCGAAAAATTCCACATAGTAAGATAAAAATTTGACTTGAAGTTGCCGTTTTAAAGGTCATTTAGTTTGAAACTGTCATTCAAATCAGCAGATCAAACAAAATCAAGATGCCTTTCTGGAAAACACGAAAAGAAACTCAGATCTTCAGAACACATGGTCTTCTTGTGTAATGCAAATGCTCTAACGGCAAGCTTGAGTGAAAAGGGCTGTAACTAAGAACTGACTAGTTAATTACATGCACATTATTAATCACAGCTATTTTACAATCCATCCCTGAAAACTCTACAGTTAAACTACAAAATGAGCAACATACTAAATTAATCATGTACAAAAATGTCTGATTATTTCAAAAGCATGATTGATGAAAATCCCTTTGTCTTCCTTGAAAAAGAGAAGTTGAATATAAAGGTGATGCATTGTTTCTATAAAGACTTATTATTAAAGTAAGTGCAAATGAAAACCATGTTAATGAAAATAATATTTATGGATTAATTCAATCTGTTCTATTTGCAATTGTATGACTCAATTTTAATCACCAATATTTTGAGACAATCTGATATCCATCACAACGTTACCCAGTTCCCCCATATTTGCCAGGGGCCAGTTGTTCAAAGCTTTGTTAGCTTAACGTCTTTGTTAACACCCCAACTCGTTAAGTTAATGCCAACTACATAAGCAAATACACTGTTGTTTTTTGTTGATAAAATGTGAGAATCCTTTGCAATGCAAAGGATTCTCACATTTTATCAACAAAAAATAACAGTGTATTTGCAATATTCATGTTTGAAATTTTAACGAATCATTAACTAACAATATCGTTAATATTGAACAACTGAGCCCAGGAGTTTAGATCCACAGGTAGTATGGTGGCCATTGGCCAGGCCTTTATGCCTTGTCATATCATTTTGGACATGTTTTAACTTTTCATGAGATTTTCTTACAAATATTTAAATCAGATTCCGAAGAAATGGCTCTCTGTTACAGTTCTAGGTAGCTTTGTGTGTACTGTATGATAATATATGGCATATAGCATCATTTTGACTGTGTTTTGATATAGGAACACATCTGATATGATTGAAAGTGTCCTGATATGGGTTTCGAACCATGAATCATATCTACCTATGTATAAATCGTTCATAGATCTAAGGAAACCGTTATAAACAAAGAATATCGACTCATCCGTGTTTTAGGGTTTACAGGTATGACGTATTTAGTCCAAACTTTTGGATATTATTGCTTATTCCAATGTGCAACACTATCCCAAGTTTAAGAGTTCCCCAATACTGGTTGCATTTATTTACCGTTATTTACATGTCCGTGCGAAAAATGGTATAGCCTTATTACCATGCATCTATGAATTGACTATAACAGGCTGCCCAGTGCAGTTTGGTACAAAATATATATTTTCGGCTTCAAAAAATAGGAAGTTTATGTCCAAATAAAAGCGCTGCAGGCATGCATGATACCCCGCCACGCAAATTTAATTTAGTACATATGCACATAATATCTTGACGACATATATCTACAAGACCAAACCACATCTTCCAGATATGAACTCCTTAACAACGTTTGAAGTAAATTGGTCTATAGATGCTCAAGATGGCGCCTAGAAACAATATTGTAACATAAATCAAGAGCCATTACTCTGTATTTATTTGACGAAAATTACCCATCTTCAATCCCAAACCACTCCTTCCTGATATGAACTCCTATACAAAATTTGAAGAAAATTGGTCTATAAATGCTCCAGATAGAGCCCGAAAATGAAATTTTAACGTAAATCAAGGGCCATAACTCTGTACTTATTTATCAAAATTTTCCCATCTTCAATCCCAAACCACTCCTTCCTAATATGAACTCCTATACAAAGTTTGAAGAAAATTGGTCTATAAATGCCCAAGATATAGGCCGGAAACGAAATTTTAATATAAGTCAAGGGCCATAACTCTGTACTTATTCAACAAAATTTACCCATCTTCAATCCCAAACCACTCCTTCCTAATATTAGCTCCTATACAAAGTTTGAAGAAAATTGGTCAATAAATGCTCAAGATAAAGCCCGGAAACAAAATTTTAACGTAAATCAAGGGCCATAACTCTGTACTTATTAGACGAAATTTGCCCATCTATAATCCCAAACCACTCCTTCTTAATATGAACTCCTATAAAAAGTATGAAGAAAATTGGTCAATAAATGCTCAAGATAGAGCACGGAAACGAAATTTTAAAGTAAATCAAGGGCTATAACTCTGTACTTATTTGACGAAATTTGCCCATCTTCAATCCCAAACCACTCCTTCCTGATATACACTCCTATACAAAGTTTGAAGAAAATTGGTCAAGAAATGCTCAAGTTAGAGCACGGAAACGAAGCGCTGACGGACGGACGGACAGACGGACGGACGGACGGACGGACGGACACTCGAGCGCAAATTTTTTGCGGAGGGTATAACATAATACCCCGCACTTTTTGAAGTGGCGGGGTATAAAAATAGGAGAAAAATAGGAAATTATCGGCCTAAAATGGCTTTTTTATAGCATTGAAAACCATAAATATTAACATATAGCAGCAAGAAGGCAAATCTTACTGGTGTAATTTTGGTATAGGTGTGTGATACATTATTTTAAAACCTACTCAAGTTGTAGAAGTAACTTACTTCACGGGATTATCTTGTTTTCTGATGAAGAAAAAGTACTTTATTTATCAAGTTACGAGCGAGCGAAGCAAGCGAGGAAAAAAATGAATGCCAAAGACATCAAAACTGGCATTTCAAACCAAAATTCTATGATTTTTCCTTGATATTTCATTATTATCTGCAGCATTTTGAAAAATATAGGAATTTGATGGAAAAAATATAGGATTTGGGATCAAAATATAGGAAAAAATAGGAAGCCCTGAAAATATAGGAAAAAATAGGAAAAATAAGAGCAATGGGCAGCCTGCTATAACTGCATTTTCTGTTTTGTTTATTATGTGGTTTTATGTCTAAATCAACAAATTTTCAATCAAATCAGGATTAAGCAAGTGTTTCCTTTGTACAAACTAGTACTATGGGAAGTTAATGTCTTACTCAAGGACACAACCAGGTGCCAGACTAGCTGCTCAATCCAGAATCCAACACACTATGCACTAGGCCACCATGATTCCCAAAATGACATTTTGCTACTATATTCTGTGATATGTGAAACATGTAAATATGTACATCACTATTTTGTGAATGAAAAAATGTAACCACTTTCATGAAAGTATACCAATGTTTGTTATTGAAAACAGAATTATTTGATTTTAATGAAAAAGCTTCAAGAAAATTATTAGATACAAAAGCTGACATTCTCATCTTAAATATCAATAACAGTATATTTGATCATTCTTCTAGCCTCGCCATACTTTGCTCAATAATATGAGCTAAGTTTTTGGACATTGCCTCCGATAAATGTGAAAAACAATGTCACAGTTGAGCTTTATATTAACTTAACAGCTGAACAATACCCCTTTACTTGCTTTGTAAGCTATTTATAAATCAAGACTTATCTATACCCTCTTAAACTGGTCTAATAAACTATCAACCCATAATCAGAAGGCCAGATAAGAGGTGTATTTTGTTAGATATTTGAGCCGCCCCATGGGAAAACCAGCAATCTGCATAGGCGAAAACAAAGGCACAGATCAGCTTCGCGGTAACCGCGAAGCTGATCAGCGCCTTTGTTTTCGCTACACGGATAATACAATTCCTCTTCTACTTAACTCCAAAATTTCTAGCTTCTAGTCTGCTTCTGTACTTGTACAGCCCGGTTTGTGTCAGACCTGTTGGGAAACCACATTGTTGGTTTTCCCACGAGGCAGCTCATTTATTAAAACCTATGTTGAGGGTGCTCAATAGAATAGCCTAGCGGAGGCAATTCTAATGAGCACCCTCAACATAGGTTTCTCTGAAGAAATATTTTCCCTTAATTATCAACAAATGGGCAGCCTCGTGGGAAAACCAACAATGTGGTTTAGGAACAGGTCCGACACAAACCGGTCTGTACAAGCACAGAAAAGAGCTAGAAGCTTGAAATTTCGGATTTAAGTAGAAGAGGAATCGTACAATCCGAGTAGCGAAAACAAAGGCGCTGATCAGCTTCGCAGTTACTGCGAAGCTGATCTGCGCCTTTGTTTTCGCCTATGCAGATTGCTGGTTTTCCCATGGGGCGGCTCAAATACTCTCCTCCTAATCCAGTTTTTTACATAATCACTTTTATGGAGATGGCACATTATCTTTCATTGTCTTCTCCATCGTGTACTCTGAATGGGTTGTCTGCTGGGAGGTCCTCTGAAATATTTTGACGTTTTTGTTATTTTCATATCAAACATTTTCATATCAAACATTTTCATATCAAACATTTAAACATTTTTTTTTTAAATAAAACATGTTTTGGTCCCTCTGTTAACTTTGGTCTTTTTATATCAATCATCAATACATCTTTTAAGTACAAAATGTTCTGATCAATTCAGAAAAAATGTCAACAAAAGATGGCTCAATTTATTTTTAATCTAGTGTAAGACCAGAGGACCAATGGTCCTGTAAACGCTCACCTGAGATCTGCTTCATATGCCAATAAACATATTTGAATATTATGGTATTTAACCCCAGTGCAGGGGCAGATGAAGCCCTTGGGCCATTTTCTTTTTTCAGAACAATCAATATTCTGTCCATTTGCCAATTTCCTGCTGATTTTCCCCTTCAAATAACATTTTAAAAGCAGATGAGCCCCTGGGGTCCATTTTTTTTCAGAATCATTAAATTTCAGTCCTACTGCCCATTTCCTGCAAGACTTTCACTTAAAATGACATTTTAAAAGTTTTCCCCATTCAAATGCATTGACGACCTATGTTGACCTTGCCATAAAATAGGTCAAGGTCACCACAGGGTCATGTTTTATATATACATTGTAGTACTTGAGTCATCCATACTTCATGCAAAGTTTCGTTGAAATCGGTTCATCGGTTCTGGAGAAGAAGATATTTTAAGGGTTTTTACCATATATGGGCATGGCGACCATCTTGGTCATGTGACCTGGATTATTTATATATACATTGGTTCCAACTTCCAATAGATGCTTCATATAAAATTTGGCTTTGATTGGCCAAGTGGTTTCAGAGAAAAAAATCTTTGAAAAGTGTGTATGGACAACAGACCGGCCATGGTCAAGAGATGACCTTGACCTAAATTAATCATATACCTTCATCTAATCCATTAGTTGTTTGCATCTACCACTTTTCAGATCTCAGGCAATAGTTTTCAAAAAATAGCTAATTTCCACTTTTCCCATTATAAGTCTATGGAAACTTAAAGTTACCATAGCAACCTAAGTTCTTATGCCACTGGAATAAAAAACACAAATTATGTAGAGGCTACTGTCAGGAACATGTATACAAAGTACAGGATTCATCCACTTGACAGTTTCTGAGGAGAAGATTTTTGAATGTTTCTTTCAAAATTTCGTCTTTTATGGGGCCCCAGCAACCAATCAAAATAAAGGATTAGGACAAAACTCGCAAGAAACGTCAAACACTACTCAATAAACATTTCTGCAAAAACAAAATTCAAATGTCTGCAATTTTAGAGGAAAAATAGCCGATTTCCACTTTTCCCATTATAAGTCTATGGAAACTTTAAGTTGCCATAGCAACCAGAGTTCTTATCGGCCTGGAATAAAAAACACAAATTATGTAGAGGCCACTGTCAGGAACATGTATACAAAGTATAGGCTTCATCCCCTTGACAGTTTCTGAGAAGAAGATTTTTGAATGTTTTTCGAAATTTTGCCCTATATGGGGCCTCTGCAACCAATCAAAATGAAGGATTAGGACAAAAGTCACATGAAACCTAGAGGACTACTCAATAAACATTTCTGCAAAAACAAAATTCAAATATCTCTAACAAGACAGCAAAAACTGGCAATTTTCACTTTTTTCCATTATAAGTCTATGGGAAGCATAAGTTGCCATAGCAACCAGAGTCCTTATCCGATCAAAACAAAAAACACAATTATTCTTTCCCCCTACCTGTAGATGGTGTATGTGTAATATGAGAACAATTGGCCCAGCGGTTTCAGAGAAGAAGATCTTTGAAATTGTGGACGACGGACGGACGGACGGAGGACGGACGGACGCCGGAGCATGGGTATACTATAAGCTCACCTATGAGCCTACGGCTCAGGTGAGCTAAAAATGAAAAGCCACATGCATTACACTTCACAGACTAGAGGCATTTTATGGTATACAAATTTTCCATAGCCGGCCATGAATATTTTTACACACCCAAGAAAAAAGTGTCACTTAAAAAGGGTGTATATACCCATTTTATTATCATAAGTTTTGGTGCAAATGCAGTTGGCTGATTCAGATTAATTTTCATGGGTAGAGTTGTGACCAAATACTTTCCTGCTGTACATGTACTTTATTTGGAGCAAATGTCTTGACTAGTATTATGGGGGCTTTAAGCACCAGTCACAGTCCACCTACCAAGGTTAAATCCAAAAGCATTAGCCAGTTCCCTTGGAGAGTACAGACCATCCCCATTAGCATCGTATTCCTCTAGAACATCTTCTGACGGCATGTTACTCTCACCAATACTTATCAGATATGCTTTATTACAAATTATATAATTGAGCCGCCACATGGGAAAACCAACAATCTGCATAGGCGAAAACAATGGCGCAGATCAGCTTCGCAGTAACTGTGAAGCTTTACTGCCAAGCTGATCAGCCCCTTTGTTTTCGCTACACAGATAGTACAATTCCTCTACTTTCTGAATCCAAAATTTCCAGCTTTTAACCATCTTCTGTGACCGTACAGCCCGATTTGTGTTGGACCTCGACGGAACCCAAATTGTTGGTTTTCTCAAGCACAGGCTCATATTAAACAAAACCAATCAACCTACCGAAGTTAAATCCAAAAGCATTAGCCAGTTCCCTCAGAGAGTAGAGACCGTCCCCATTAGTATCGTACTCCTCTAGAACTTCTTCTGATGGCATGTTACTCTCACCCAGGTAGCCCGGCAGGATACCATACAAAACTTTTCTATTACCCATAATGTCCCAGCGACGGAAATTCAGTTCAAGATCTGAAACAGACATTTGATATTCTTAGAAGCCATGTCAAGTAAACAGGCTGATTTGACTTGTATCTATACAAATAATTTAGCTTAACTTGAAATAAATCTACAGCAACATACTGAATAAACTCATCTAGTGCCATTCTAATGTAATGTTTGTTATGTGGTTTAATTGCCCAGTCAACAATTCCAAGTCATCTCTGTACAAAGCCACAGGACAAAAATCCACAGCACTCAATCCAAAGTCTGATGCTCTACCATAAGAAGAGGTAGAGCTTTCCCTAAGCAAAGTACACTTACCAGCCATATTTTTTATCACTGGACTCACTATAGCCGGTGGTTTTGTAGTTGCTTCTGAAAAACAACATCAATTTTCAATGTTGTGAATTAAAGCCATAGTATGGAAACTGATGGACAATAATTAACCTAGTATCATCTCTGTGTGTACTTTACAATTTTACACCAAGCCTGTGGAAATAGCATGCCAGACTTGGTTCTACAAAGCACAGGACAAGTGGACAGGACACATGGATTTTTTTAGATCTGCTCGTCCTTGCACAAGTGAAAAGTTCTTAATTGTGAAAATAAAAACTTAACTGTGAAAATAAAAACTAGTTTGAAGTGTTAAGTCCAAAGTTTCTGTTTTCTTCAACATTTTGGTGTCCAAAGGCAAGCATAAACACATACTCGGATCCAATATAGCATGTGTACTGTCCGTGAACTGTCCCTGGCACATTATTAGCAGATTAGAGATCAGATTTCCATTAAATCTATTTATTTTTATTTTTTTATTTTTTTGTTTTGTTTTTTTTTTATGAAATTATGTCTAGTTGTTGCCTTGTCCAACAAGTATAATTTCAATAGGACAAGTTAATTTCCCTAATTTACCTGTCCCTGGACAAGTGAACTTTTGTAATATTTCCATAGCCCTGCTTTACATAGCAAAAAGGTTTGGTGATCCAGACAAAAATGGCAAATATTTGATACAAGTGATGAATCTGAAACTATCATTCATTATCTAATGAGGAAATGGCCTAATTTTATAAACATGTATTTGTTTGTAAAATTTAAAGTTTGATTTTTAAACTGAACACTTTGACCATAAAAAGGGGGAAATATGAATGAAAATAACCATATTTTCATAAAAGCATTTCAGTCATGTTTTCCAGAAATGAGCCGCCTCATGGGAAAACCAACAATCTGCATAGGCGAAAACAAAGACGCAGATCAGCTTCGTGGTAACCACGAAGCTGATCAGCGCCTTTGTTTTCGCTTCACGGATAGTACAATTCCTCTTCTTTCTAAATCCAAAATTTCAAGCTTCTAGCCATCTTCTGTGACTGCACATGCCGGTTTGTGTCAGACCTTGTCAAAAACCACATTGTTGTTTTTTCCCACGAGACGGCTCAAATAATGTGACTCCTACTTGGTCCTTCAGTTTTAGTTTCACTATCAGCTTGCCCTGTGGTCTTTGTTTCCCCTTCTTGTCCCTCTTCTCCACTTGGCCCTATTGTGGTCCCTTCTTGTTTCTTCATAGGAGCCAGAGTGCTCTGTGCCCCACCCCCTGGCCCCAGGGTGGTCTCATGGGGAGCAATTGTGGTACCTGTAGGTGTTTTGGTCACTTTAGCTTCAGTTTCACTGGCCTCAGTGCCCCTTGTTGTCCTTGGTGGAGCCTGGGTTGTGGCTGCTGGTGGTCTAGTGGTCTGTTTATTGCCAGTTTCACTGTCAGAGGTGGCTGGCTGGTTGAAGATACTAGGGGTTTTAGCTTTAGCAGAAGTTGGCTTAGCTCTTTGTGGTGGTGGTGTAGCTAGAAATAGCATAATTAACAATATTCAAATATTTTTCTCAAAATTATTAAGGTTAAGGCAGCAATCTACTGTCCATACATCATCTTTCTCACTTTTCTGGAACACCTTAAGAAAAATATGACAGGGCCATCCTTTTGCAACCCAAAAGTCTTAAAAAAGCCACAAAAAATTTGAAACTGGGTACACTAATAAAATATTTATGCCCCCAAAATATTTTCATGTGCAAGGGAGGTAATCCAAATAAAATTGAAAATCTAACAAATCTTAGGAATAATTTTAAGAGTTAGGTGCTCAGCTATGTATACTATACAATTCTGTTTTGTTTTGTTTTGGTTTGGTTTGGTGCATTTTAAACAAAAAATAATCAATATCGATTTTTTTTAGGGAAAATAGTTGCTGCAGACAATTTCACACTGGAAAAAGCCCTATTCAAAATAAGAGCTGTCGCAGGACAGCGTGCTCGACTGCTTCTGACCTTTGTCAAACATAAGGCCAAACCCAACCAGTAACCCAAAGCATTATGCTCATACATCTTTTTGCCTTGATGCAATAAGGCAAAATCACTGAACCATGAAAGTTAACTATAACTAGCTAAGATTTAAAGGTCTCACTCATATTGTGAAAGAAGTGTGTTCATATACCAACTGAGTGCCAAGACACAAGGCAAAATCACTGAACCGTGAAAAAAGGTCACACTGACCTATAAGTATTGCAGGGTCAAAGGTCTAGTGATACTTACTCATAATGTGAAAGAAAAATGATAATATACCCATTCAGTGTTGAGATATAAAGCAAAATCACTGAACCACGAAATTAGGTCATAGTGACCTATAAGTATGTTTGGGTTAAAGGTGTGGTCATACTCATTCATAATCAGAAAGAAGTATGAAAAAATACCTACTGAGTGTCGAGATATAAGGCAAAATCACTGAACCATGAAATTAGGTCACAGTGACCCAGGAATACTTTACGGTCAAAGGTCTTGTCATACTCATACATATCGTGAAAGAAGTATGTTCATATACCAATTGAGTGCCGAGATATAAAGGAAAATCACTGAAGCGTGAAATTAGGTCATATTGGCCTAGGACTACTTTAGGGTCTAAGGTCTTGTCATACGCAAACATAGTGTGAAAGAAGTTTGTTCATAAACCACTTGAGTGCCGAGATATAAGGCAAAGTCACTGAACCGTGAAATTAGGTCACAGTGACCTATAAGTATATTGG
Source organism: Rugalucina vietnamica (assembly GCA_964017185.1). Classification (NCBI taxonomy): domain Eukaryota; kingdom Metazoa; phylum Mollusca; class Bivalvia; order Lucinida; family Lucinidae; genus Rugalucina; species Rugalucina vietnamica. Next base: position 19,200,704 of record OZ024873.1, read on the forward strand.
GGTCAAAGGTCTGGTCATACTCACTCATAATCTGAAAAAAGTATGAAAATATACTAATTGAATGTCAAGATATAAGGCAAAATCACTGAACCGTGAAATTAGGTCACAGTGACCTAGGACTACTTCAGGGTCAAAGGTCTTGTCATACGCAAACATACTTTGAAAGAAGTTTGTTCATAAACCATTCGAGTACCAAGATATAAGGCAAAAATCACTGAACCATGAAATTAGGTCACAGTGACCTATAAGTATATTGGGGTCAAAGGTCTGGTCATACTCACTCATAATCTGAAAAAAGTATCAAAATATACTAATCGAGTGTCAAGATATAAGGCAAAATCACTGAACCGTGAAATTAGGTCACAGTGACCTAGGACTACTTCAGGGTCAAAGGTCTTGTCATACGCAAACATACTTTGAAAGAAGTTTGTTCATAAACCATTTGAGTACCGAGATATAAGGCAAAATCACTGAACCGTGAAATTAGGTCACAGTGACCTATAAATATATTGGGGTCAAAGGTCTGGTCATACTCACTCATAATCTGAAAAAGTATGAAAATATACTAATTGAGTGTCAAGATATAAGGCAAAATCACTGAACCGTGAAATTAGGTCACAGTGACCTATAAGTAAGTTGGGGTCAAAGGCCTGGTCGTACTAACTCATAATCTGAAAGAAGTAAGAAAATATACTAATTGAGTGTGAAGATATAATGCAAAATCACTGAGCCATGGAAAGTAGGTCAACCGACCCTTACCGTCATGACACACAAGTCAGTGTCACAAAGTCAAAAGATGAATGACCAACCATCCTCCTAAGTTGTTTCTATTAAGAAATAAAAAGAAAAAAAAATTCGGGGAGTTCTAGATTTTGACCTCTAGCCCCGCCCCCCTGACTCCGACCCAGAGGTCCGATGTCATGGAACCTAAAGTGTATGAAGTATGAATGCTTTATGATAAGTTGTTGTCAAGATATGCCTCCTTGTAAAAGTTACACAGCAGTACATCTATTTTTTAGTGTTCTAGCTTTTAACCTCCAGCCCCACCCCCCAGGCATGGACCCAGGGGCCCGATGCCATGGAATGAAACTCAACCCTACAGGGTACCTATGGTCCGAGTATGAAAGCCCTCTGATAAAAAGTTTTCAAGATATAGACTTCTAGAATACTATATCACAGAAAAGCCATTATTATTAATGGTGTTCTAGATTTTAACCTCTAGCCCCACCCCCTGGCATGGACCCAGGGATCTGATGCCATGGAATGAAAGCCGAATCTACAGGGTGTCAATGGCCCAAGTATCAATGCTTTCTGATGAGTGGTTGTCAAGATATGGTCTTCTAGAAAACTTTAACACAATATTTGCCATTTTTGAAGGTGTTCTAGATTTTAACCTCCAGCCCCACCCCCTGGCCTGGACCCAGGGGCCCGATGCCATGGAATGAAAGCTAACCCTACAGGGTATCTATGGTCCAAGTATGAATGCTTTCTGATGAGTGGTTGTCAAGATATGGACTTCTAGAAAACTTTAACACAATAATTGCCATTTTTGAAGGTGTTCTAGATTTTAACCTCCAGCCCCACCCCCTGGCCTGGACCCAGGGGCCCGATGCCATGGAATGAAAGCTAACCCTACAGGGTATCTATGGTCCAAGTATGAATGCTTTCTGATGAGTGGTTGTCAAGATATGGACTTCTAGAAAACTTTAACGCAAGTGTGACGCGCACGGGAACGGGAACGCACACGGGAACGTGGACAACCGGGGTGACTGCAATAGCTCTATGCACTTCGTGCAGTCGAGCTAATTATGTTCTGGCATAAAATTTTTATTAGTTATTAAACTGAAATTTCAAAATTTTTGTATCACTTTTTAAGACATTTAGAATGCAAAGTTGTGACATGGCCATATTGTTTGGCAGGAGGATTTTGAAAAAGGCAGTTTCTGGAAGATGGTATATGGACAGTAGTTATCTCAACTTATTGTCTACGCGCCAGCGCGTAGACTACTCTAAGGTTTGAGATTGACCTACTTAGAAGACAACTCATACACCTCTCTACAACTGCAACTGCACGTTTGTGTCTAGTGGCTTGACCATCGTGTTAGTAGGATTACGGGTCGTTTCGCCAAGGACCGTGTAAACACCCCCAAACACCCATGCAAACCTCCCTTTGGTTGGTAACATTTGTACCAATGGTGCAGTAGGTACCAAAAAAGGGGGCAAATTGTTAAATTCGTGGAACTGGTGCATGATTGCATTCTATCTAAGCAACAACGGAATGAAATGAACCGACGGTATTGTGACGCTATATGGTCAGGTATGAAAGCTTGACCGCACCCCACCTGCCGTGTAGCCAATTACATTCTATCCAAGCCACAACGGAATGAAATGAACCAACAGTATTGTGACGGTCGATTGTCAGGTATGAATGCTTTCACCGCGCAGCGTTTTATTTCTGTTCAGTCAAATGCACCTCGATGAAATGGGAGTACGGTCAGATTCTCTGACATTCTAGTTTATATACATGATATATGCGTAGCGTAGACCAAGCTTTTTGTTAAAGCTTATACTTGTCTGTAATAAGGCCTGTAGTCCTGTCCAATAAGTTTATGAAATCACTATGGAGTTCACACTTGTCAAAAATTATTGATTTGATGCTTTAGTTGAGCCGCCCCATGGGAAAACCAACAATCTGCATAGGCGAAAACAAAGACGCAGATCAGCTTCGCGGTAACCGCGAAGCTGATCAGCGCCTTTGTTTTCGCTACTCGGATAGTACAATTCCTCTTCTACTTAAATCCGATATTTCGAGCTTCTAGCTCTTTTCTGTGCTTGTACAGGCCCGATTTGTGTCGGACCTGTTCGGAAACCACATTGTTGGTTTTCCCACGAGGCGGCTCAGTTGTAGTCAACATCCGAGGTAACATAATGAGCAAAGTGGTGCCACAATTTAGTTGTTTGCCAGAAATAAAGTCAGAAAATTACAGAGGGTACACACTATTACTTACTTTTGCCTACAGAACCCCTCAGAAACCTGCCAATCTGGTTGATCTGATTTGTAATGTCCACCAGTTGGTTGGAATGTTGACCAATAATTGTGACGTAATGAGCAAAGTCATGTTGCAGGTTCGACAAAGATGCGTTCATTGTCTGAAAAAGAGTTCAAAGATTTTAATACATTGTAATCATGTATTATATCCTGATGAACTTTAACACTGTTTGGTGACAAACACATTTTACCCCTTTCTACGAACTTGAAATTATAGTAATGATGCACAAGATCTCTCTGAATGTCTTCAATCCAAGTGAATTCTTCAGTGACTTGCTGTTCACCGAATAGAATCAATATTCACTGCATACTTGACAGTTCTTCGTGTTTTAAGCTTATCTTCGAGTGAAAATTTTGAAATGACTTTGACAAAAGCTTTATGCTTAATGTCAGATCCTGTCTCACATGACATTGTATATATACCCATGTACTTCATACTAAATAAATATTATTTAAACCAAAATTTTGTACAATCTATCAAAGCAGGTATTGAGCTGATCACTACACAGCCATGGCTTTTCATTGCTATTCTGCTCTGAAAGTCCTACTCACTTTTATTTTTAGATTGAAGCTTTGGTCATATGACCTCAGGAGCTGTTCTAGGTCAACATTGTTATTGTTGTTAGTATCTATGCTGCCAGGACTTGTCTTTGCCTCCAATAGCTGCAAGGAAAAGATTCATTGTTTTTTTACAATATGAGCCTGTGGATGAGAAAACCAACAATTTGAGTTCCGACCAGAACTGATACAAACCCGCCTGTACAGTCACAGAAGTAGGCTAGAAGCTTGAAATTTCGGATTTAAGAAGAAGAGGAATTGTACTATCTGTGTAGCGAAAACAGTTACTGCACAGCTGATCTGCGGCTTTGTTTTCGACTATGTAGATTGTTGGTTTTCTCATGCGGTGGCCCATATTTAACATCCCAATCAACATTTTTTCACTCATTTTAGGATGGATCTACTGCTTCCTGGGCATTTTATTATTACTAACAAAATAACACAACATGGCACAGTCAAGGTTTGAACCCAAGACTGCTTCTGAGGCTAATCCTCTTCAAATGGTCTGCTTTACTTTCAGCAAGAAACAGGAAACTAGTGAACAGCAGCCTGAAGGTGAGAATGAGTGAGCAAATACAACTGGATTATATAATCATTTAGTTTCACCAAAAAGCCTGCAAATATCTTTATAACAATGTAATTGGCACCTTGCTTATTTTATCTGTTGAATGTTTTATTGCTTGTTAGTTTTATTTCATCTGCTTCTAAAACCTATCTTCAGGTTTTCTTACAAGGTCAAGAGTACTCAAGACACAATCTGGGCTGTTCAGCTGTAAAAGATGGAGGCTTGTGTGCATAACTTGCCGCTACAAATCCCATTTAAGTAGTTTTCAATGTCAGTATAGTAATCAATGCTTGGAAACATAACCAGTTTCACGAAAGATAAAGTGCCTTGCTCAAGGACATATGGTGATGGTAGATTTGAATCATGACCTCTTCCTACTTGCTATGAAGTCTGATGCTCTGATCTGCACATTTTCAATCTATTGTTGTTGAAGTCAATGTCCATGTCTGTATTCATTTTACGGCACTACAAACCTTTCCATAATCATCTTTGAGTTGCTGCACAGTCACCGTGAGGTTGTCCATATTGGCAAGTAACTGTAACATTGTGGTCTTATCCAGGCTGACAATACCCAAACTACTGCTGCTGTTCCTCATCTACAAGAGAAATAAGCTCCATTTAAATGAGCCGCGTTGCCAGAAAACGGTCTTCGGGGTTTCCGACCAGGTCCGACACAAAGCGGTCTGTGCAGCCACAGAAGATGGTTAGAGGCTGGAAATTTTGGATTAAGAAAGCAGAGAAATTGTACTATCCGTACAGCGAAAACAAAGGCACAGATCAGCTTCACAGTAACTGCGAAGCTGATCAGCGCCTTTGTTTTCCCATAGGCAAAAATCCTGTTTTCTCACTATGTGGCTCAAATAATATATAGTACCGGTCCAACCTCTTTATAACCCTACCTTTGGGGTCCACAGAAGCAGACCATGTTCTAAGTGAAACCATGTTATAATGAGGCTACTTTCTATCGGCATATAGCCAAATAATCAATTTGGGAACCATGACATGGCAGTGTTATATTGAAAACTGCATTATAGTGAGGGGCGTTATAATGTGGTTGGGGTGTATGTCTGTGCACCAAATAAGGTGTGGCTAAATTAAATTCTTGCAGCCAGTCAAACAAACTGATCAGCTGATCAGCACCTTTGTTTTCACTACATGAATAGCACAAGCCTTCTTCTTCCTAAATCCGAAATTTCAAGCTTCTAGCCTGCTTCTGCGACTGTACAGGCCTGTTTGTGTCAGACCTGATCAGAACCCAAATTGTTGGTTTTCTCAGGCACAGGCTCAAATACAAAGAAATATTCTCACCATTTCCTGTAAGATAGCATCAACTTGTTTCTTGAGATCTACCGGGTTGGACTGGATATCACTGGACCCTGGCATAGTGGGCATGGTGGGGTGGGATACTGTGGACAGACTTTTACTCAGCGTGGCAGTTTTGTTTTCAAGTATACCAAACCTTTGCTGCAAAAAGGTGAACAAACTTTCTGAATGGTGATTTTCATGACTTAAATATATAACAGTAGCAACTAAATAACAATAATCATGGAGCCAAGATGTATGAAACCAGTGCCTTTTATAAGCAAACAAAGTAGCATATGTGACACTGAACTTATGAAATTGAAATAAAATCAAAGTTCTGAACAAAAGTAACTTTTCTTTCATCAAGATTTTAAGCTTTTTTTATGGCGGTGTAATAACATTTTTTAATTTTTGGCATGATCAGTTACCTCGGCCACACATCTTATCATGTTTACGACCTAGACAGCTGACCACAACTTCATGCAAATATTTTGAATTCTTTAACAAGAATAACTTGCAACGATCAATTACACAACAGATTTCATGGCCCAAGCCACCATGATTTTTTTCCAATATGAGGCAAAGACACCATGGAAAAACATTTGTAACTTGCAAGTCATTTAGCACTCTAGATAATACAATATGAGCCGCATCGTGAGAAAACCAGATTTTTGCCTATGGGAAAACAAAGGCGCAGATCAGCTTCACAGTAACTGCGAAGCTGATCATCACCTTTGTTTTCGCTACATGGATAGTACAATTTCTCATCTTCTTAAATCAGAAATTTCAAGCTTCTAAGAAGCAGGTCAGTTTGAGTCAGACCTGGTCGGAAACCCCAAAGACCGATTTTCTCGCGTCGCAGCTCACTGATGATACCTCATGTTCTGTAAGTTCCGACTGTAGCAGGGACATCTGGGTCATCAGGCTGATGTTGAGGCTGTGGAGCTGCCCTGGTATATTCTGAAAACAAATCTCCCATTAAAGGATCTTAACTGAGCCGCATCGTGAGAAAACCAGATTATTGCCTATGCGAAAACAAAGGCGCAGATCAGCTTCGCAGTAACTGCGAAGCTGATCAGCACCTTTGTTTTCGCTACACGGATAGTACAATTTCTCTTCTTCTTAAAACCGAAATTTCAATCTTCTAGACTTTTTCTGAAACTGTACAGGCCGGTTTGTGTCAGACCTGGTCGGAAACCCCGAAGACCGGTTTTCTCACGTCGCGGCTCAACTGATTTTGAGGCTGTAAGCTGCTCAGGAATATTTTGAAAATCTAACACAAAGGATAGTGGACCAAACCAGCTATCAGTCACTGTGGATCACTGAGCCACTGCTGTCATCAGAAAAATATGTCCATGAAATGTATAACCCCTCATACCCCATATTTATATAGTAAAAGTGGGGTTTACACAGGTATACCTATTTTTCTTAATTTTAATCCAAAACATACATTGTGGGTTCACGTTAGAACCGCCTCAGCAAGGCGGTTCTAACGTGTACCCTCAATGTATGTTTTAAGAGAAAATATTAAAAAAAAAAATCATTTTTTTTTCCAATGAAACTCACTTTTCTTCTGAAAAAATCTCTGTGTATTGCATGGGCAAGTTTTCATATAATGGTTAAGTGACTATATATTTCAGAGCCATTATTCACAGTGCTTTTCAATTTTGATTTAGAGTACTAAAAGTAAATACCATTGTGTTTCCAGCTACAATTTGTTCAACAATATTACCTGTATTAGATGAGCCAAGTCTGGCGTTAAATCTGCTCTATCTGTTGGTCTGGAAATCTGTAACGCAGCAATATCAAAACTGCATTTAATTCAATTAAATTGACCTCAAAATACACAGAAAATGTTCTCAAATAAATTTAACATACATTGCTCTGACAGATGAAAACCATGATTAGTTTTAGAGCAGATCATAGCAAATGAAAAATATGCATTGTGTAAGATGCCATGACTTGCAATTTTTTTTCTTCGTTACATGGAAAGGAAATCTCTTACTTTGGCAAAATCTGTATACATCACTGTTTGTATGGTAATGATTAATCTATAATAACTTTCTTAACAAGAAATTCTGCAATTAAAAATATAATAATGACCTAGATCAAATTCATGCAAAAATAATTCTAACATTGAAGGTCGAACAGGATTTTATCATTATTCTCTCTAGCAAAAGTTAAGGATGTCCAAACATTTAGAGAAACCAATAGCAATCTGATTTTCATTACCATGCCACTGCCATTTGTAACTTGGTTGGACAACTCCTCTAGTTTCGTCTCAGCTGTTGTCACAAATTTGGAGAAAGAATCAAACTGGCCTTTCATCACAGTAACTTCACTGCCGAGATCTGCCACAGTCTGAAACATGTTGAAATATGCTGTGAAACTAAACAAACAAGACTGACAGTCGTTTTAGAAGGCCTAGTAAATGACTTGAGTTTAGACAGTATGTATACCAGAGGACCAATGGTCCTGTAAACGCTCACCTGAGATCTGCTTCATATAACAATAAACATATTTGAATGTTATGGTATTTAACCCCAGTGCAGGGGCAGATGAAGCCCTTGGGCCATTTTCTTTTTTCAGAATAATCAATATTCTGTCCATTTGCCAATTTCCTGCTGGTTTTCCCTTTCAAATAACATTTTAAAAGCAGATGAGCCCCTGGGGTCCATTTTTTTCAGAATCATTAATATTCAGTCCTACTGCCCATTTCCTGCAAGACTTTCACTTTCAATGACATTTTAAAAGTTTTCCCCATTCAAATGCATTGACGACCTATGTTGACCTTGCCATAAAATAGGTCAAGGTCACCACAGGGTCATGATTTATATAAACATTGTAGTACTTGAGTCATCCATACTTCATGCAAAGTTTCGTTGAAATTGGTTCACCGGTTCTGGAGAAGAAGATATTTTAAGGGTTTTTACCATATATGGGCATGGTGACCATCTTGGTCATGTGACCTGGATTATACACATTGGTTCCCACTTTCTATAGATGCTTCAAATAAAATTTGGCTTTGATTGGCCAAGTGGTTTCAGAGAAAAAAATCTTTGAAAAGTGTGTATGGACGACAGACCGGCCAAGGTCAAGAGATGACCTTGACCTAAATTAATCATATACCTTCATCTAATCCATTAGTTGTTTGCATCTACCACTTTTCAGATCTCAGGCTACAATAGTTTTCAAAAAAAAAAATAGCTAATTTCCACTTTTCCCATTATAAGTCTATGGAAACCATAGCAACCAGAGTTCTTATCCGACTGGAATAAAAAACACAAATTATGTAGAGGCTACTGTCAGGAACATGTATACAAAGTACAGGATTCATCCACTTGACAGTTTCTGAGGAGAAGATTTTTGATTTTTTTTCTTCAAAATTTTGCCCTTTATGGGACAAAACCAATCAAAATAAAGGATTATGACAAAACTCACAAGAAACGTCAAACACTACTCAATAAACATTTCTGCAAAAACAAAATTCAAATGTCTGCAATTTTAGCGGAAAAATAGCCGATTTCCACTTTTCCCATTGTAAGTCTATGGAAACTTTTAAGTTGCCATAGCAACCAGAGTTCTTATCCGCCTGGAATAAAAAACACAAATTATGTAGAGGCCACTGTCAGGAACACGTATACAAAGTACAGGCTTAATCCCCTCGACAGTTTCTGAGAAGAAGATTTTTGAATGTTTTTCGAAATTTTGCCCTATATGGGGCCCCTGCAACCAATCAAAATGAAGAATTAGGACAAAAGTCATATGAAACGAAGAGGACTACTCAATAAACATTTCTGCAAAAAGAAAATTCAAATATGTCCAACAAGACAGCAAAAACTGGCAATTTTCACTTTTTTCCATTATAAGTCTATGGGAAGCATAAGCTGCCATAGCAACCAGAGTTCTTATCCGATCAAAACAAAAAACACAATTATTCTTTCCCCCTACCTGTAGATGGTGTATGTGTAATATGAGAACAATCTGCCCAGCGGTTTCAGAGAAGAAGATCTTTGAAATTGTGGACGACGACGGACGACGGACGGACGGACGACGGACGGACGCCGGAGCATGGGTATAAGCTCACCTATGAGCCTTCGGCTCAGGTGAGCTAAAAATTATATTAAGTTTTTTTGTAGGCATTTGCAATACGGTACTTCTTTTATAAAAGGATGCACCTATGATTAGTCCATGCTTAATTTTGGAGTTACACGCTTGTACCTTTCTTCTGTGGCTGTACAAATTGTTCCCTTACCCAGTTAAAATCAAGATAGCTTGTTTACTAGAATTGTGTTCTGTACCTTTGATACTGTGAGTAGTTTGTCAGGTATATTTCTGATCTCTGGTGCAGCTTTTAAACCTTCACTCAGTTTGTTCACTTTACTAGATAGCTCAGAGATCTGTAAAAGAATGGGAACAGAAACATTATACAGTCAGCTACTTTAAGAATTTTGTATGTCTGAATTATAAGCCATGCAAGAGCATAATTTTATTTAAAACTTCAATATTAATCTTACTTCAATTATACAGAAAGCTCATGGAATTTATTTATCCATTCTCGAAAGGTGTTATGACAATAATGTACCCTGAGAAAACCAACACATTGCATCAGGAAAACATGTCCGTGCCATGAATACCCCTTTAAACCCCATTTTTATATAGTAAAACTGGGGTATGCAGGGGTATACCTATTTTTCTTATTTTTGCTTCAAAACATAGATTGTGGGTACTCGTTAGAATCGCCTCGCAGAGGCGGTTCTAACTTATACCCACAATCTATGTTTTGAGCAAAAATAAGAAAAATATCCAAGTTTTTCTACTGAAAATTTTCATTTTGAACAACTTAAAAAATCTCTGTATTTTGCATGGGCAAGTTTTCATAATGGGGACAGACTTCTAATATGACATAAGCTTATGCCCTTGAGAAACTGTGCATTATGAAAACGCGTCCATGTTATATATAGATTTTTCTTAACGTGTAAAAATTGAAAATTTTCAGCAGAAATTCTTTGATATTTTTCTTATTTTTGCTCAAAACATAGATTGTGGGTACACGTTAGAACCGCCTCGTGCCTCGGCGAGGTATACCCCTGCATAGCCCAGTTTTACTATATAAAAGTGGGGTTTAAAGGGGTATTCAATACATGGACATGTTATCCTGATGAAAAGCATTGACCACTACCCTATTCAGACCTATAAAGGCAAGTCTTGGAAAAAATAAAGCCCAAGTCAATATGAAAGCCTTTCTATAGATTTGGCTAGATTTCTGACGGTGCTAATTGCTAAACAAAACTGTGCATAAAATGTTCAGTTTTATAAACAGAATAAATACCAAGAGTACTTGAAATGCAGATCAAATTATTAATAACTTGTATTCATTTTCAGGTTATCTAAACATTGGAATCTCCAGATAGCTTACCTCATTATTTATGTATGATATATTTTTAATGACTTCATTGAGACTATTTTTCCCATTCTGAACACTGTGTATAGTTTTATTGACATCTGACAGCTTCACCATGAATGAGTTGAGATCCTGTACACTGGATTGACTCCTTGACTCGACTGAAATACACAAGACAGGTAAAATAAACGTTAGACTAAATTCTCATCAGGTCCGAGACAAGCTGAAAAACTCAAGATAGCGTCAGTTAAAACATTATGTGTCATGGATTGTACATATCAGGGTTGGTTATCTCTATGGTTACTAGACAGCTGTGCCCAGTTGCACTGCAAAGGATTCTTACATTTTTTCAACAAAAAATAACAGCGTATTTGCTTTTGAAGTCGTTATATAGTCTAAATTGAGGGCTTAACGACACCGTTTAGCTAACAACATTTTCATACATGTGATACATCTGAGAAGCCAAATAGGGAAATTTACTTTTCGAAATCTAGGGAGAATGATGAAATTCTTGATTTCAAATAGGGAGATCTGAAATTTGAAATAGGGAGATGTATAAGTTATATTGGGGAATTTTGAAATTGCAAATAGGGAGATTTGTGCAAAAATAGGGAGATCCCTCTGAAATAGGGAGATCTCCCTATCACATGTATGTATTTTGAACATACATGAGATATCTCCCTATTTCAGAGGTAGATATCAACAAACATATCATTATTATCATAATAACTGTAACATATTATTCTGTACAAAAAGGGGGAAATGAAAAAACTAATAAAGACTTGCAAACTAAACATGCACATTAAATATTAAACAGAAGACTTTACAAAACAAAAATCCATATTCCAATAAATGCAATACAGGCTTGTTAAAACAATATCATAAAGCCATTAAAAGCATGCATAATACATGATCTACCAAGGTAAATGTCAATAAGTCTTTGAATAGTTGCCAATACATGTATTTCTGCCATATTTAAATTATATCATCAATGTGTTACTGTAATAACAGAACAACCTTTAAATGCACAAGACAAAGATATAAATGTTGATTTAATGTTGAAATGATGAGTAGAAGTGATGGCTTGGTAGTTCCAGTACTTTTCCATAAAATCGGGTTTTGAGTTCTACTAAAAGGGAATTTTTAATGAGTGCCCAAAACATGATCACAATTTCTGAAGAACCACATGTATACATGCAACTAAAATACAACTAAATACTCTTATTCTTATATCTAGACATAAAATAAATAAATATAACTCAATAGCTGACAACAACATTACAACCGGAACCTCATGTTCTTATTCACAACATTGTTAGTACCTGCTTCAAGACCTCTTCTAAGACTCTCTATATCCTTTTTCATTTCTATATGCATCCAAGTGAGCCCTGCACACACTAGCAAACAGGCTGTGAGAATAAACAGCCCAAACAGAGACGTGCAGGATGAACAAAGATTGCATTGCCCTCGGCTACAAGTAAATAAAAGCAAACTTTCTAATGCAGGACAGTCGTAACCACCACCAAGGCATTCAGCAAACAAGGAATATCCCATTATCATCTTTTGATATAATTCATGCAGATGCAGCTATTCTAATAATTAGCAGATTAAAACTGTATTCAGTTTACTGGATTTAAAATAAATGTAGCATCAGGAAAACGTCCGTGTAATGTATACCCCCTTAAACCCTACTTTTATATAGTAAAACTGGGGTATGCAGGGGTATACCTATTTTTCTTATTTTTGCTCCAAAACATAGATTGTGGTACTCGTTAGAACCGCCTCACTGAGGCGGTAGAAGTGAGGCGGTTCTACCTTGTACCCACAATCTATGTTTTGAGCAAAAATAAGAAAAATATCAAAAATTTTCGGATGAAAATTTTCATTCTTTACAACTTTTAAAATCTCTGTATATCGCATGGGCATGTTTTCGTAATGTAAAGCCTACATGTACTGAAACATCCTGGTTTAGTTCTGAAACATTGCTAAAATCTCAGGCACTAATCATTTGTAATCAGTCCCCCTTCCAATTCAGGAGATAGCAGAATTTGACATTTGAACCTGCAAATCTCCAACGAAAGTCTTCTACTTTGAGAATAGCTCTTCAGTTGCATGGCTCTTTTCCCCACAAACTGTTGTTTACGAATATGATTTCACTGCCCTCTTTGCATTTATCAAAGCCTGGGCATCCCCCCACACTGCCATGGCGGTATGCATGTCAAAACCAAGCTATTTCCAACAATTCCCTAGTGAAGCGCGGTTAAAGTGGTCAAGCCTACAGACTTCAAGAAAGTGGTCCTTGGTTCGAGACAGGCTATTCTGTGGCCCAACCGCCACACTCTAATATTTTTGTAGTCTGCCAATCAAAATAACACACATATTCAAACAACTAGAAACCTACGCTTTACGTGAAGACACATGGAAGTCTTCAGCATCACTAGATTCCGAGTCAACAGACCGTAACAACTCATGGCTGCTTGATGATTTTCTCCTGGTTTGTTTACCACTGACTAGGGCATCTAATTCTCGTCGCTTTTTCATCTTTTTGGACGGTTTGAACTCAACATTAAGTTTTGTGGTTTGTTCCATTTGTACCATTGGTAATAAATTCAGAGCTTAATTTTCAAGAACGAACTTGAAAACACTGAAAATGTGACAATGTCGCATAAATTACATCAAATTAACTAACCCGGAAGTTATTACCCGCCAAATGTCACCTGCTCGGCAATTTCCGTAACAATCCGGAAATGACCGAGTATGCTACAGTACTGCACAAAAGTATTTTACAGTACCAGTTTTTTTCATTAAATGCCTCAAACTATATACAATTTATGAAAATACTATAGCTAAATGATAAAATTTAGTTGGTAATCATATAATCTAGGCAACAGACAAATGTTTCATGGTTTGTGTCAAACCCCCCTCGGTCCATGTCATGGGCGATTTCAACTTCAGAGATATTGTTTGGCCAGATAGACTCAACAAACTAGGTTTTTCATTGAGCGTGTCTGAAGGTGCAAAGTTGGTAGAACTTATAAGTGACCACGAATTGGAACAGGTAGTGCACTTCCCCACAAGAGGACAAAACACATTGGATTTGATTATCACTTCACTTCCCGGACAATTTGTTGATATTCATTCCCCGGACAGGCTTAGTGATCATGACATTGTCTCTGGAACTTTGAAAATAGTTATTCCCCCCATCAAGAAACCTAAGAGAAAGGTGTATAAATCCCGTACGAAAAACTCAACAGGATTCCACTGGTAGTCCAGTTGGACAAAGACAGGAGTCAGTGTGGAATCTGATTTTCAGCCTGATTCCTAACAGGACAGTGAGAGGCTTGCATTTTCCACGTGGAATTTTTCTCTTTTCCACTTGGAAAATAAACAAAATTCCTGGTAGGATTCCTGCTTGACAAAACTACTGCCGACCTAAATCTGTCTTTCATAAATGTGTAAACAATTAGGAGGTAAAACTTCGCAACACATAGGAAGCCATGAGGTTGGGCTTTTTAAACAAGATAGTCATTATTCTATTTGTTTGATACTGACACTATGCTTGCTTTCATATTCGGTGAAAATAAATGAGGAACACTTTTTAGGAAAAGTGAGGTATGTTTTTTTCCATTCTATTTATGCATTGTTCTTTGTGAGCAAATTAACTATTCTTTAGTTTTTTGTTTTCAAAATATTCCCCACCCACCTCTGATCATGTACAATTTTTAATCAGTCTATTTAAGGAAGTTTCTAAGAATTGTCATTGAAAATGACATTTATCATTACTACTCAGTGATACAAGCATTTTTATAACAAAATATAATGGCTGCATCTATGGATATAAGATACACTAGCCCCTTACATTTCCTTTGTTCAAAAACTTTCATATGCATGTGTTTTCAAAGAGTTTGACTTTTGGTATGTGTCG